>OY992539.1:82299003-82626885 GCA_963921195.1 Pegoplata infirma
ATCGTGTGTGGGTAAGATTGACGATTGTACAATGGTCAATCTAACCCATACATGGGAATTTTTAATTGGCATTGAATTTTCATTGACATTAGTTGGAACTAATGCCACTGCCAAAAAAAGCATTAGCATTTATTGCCAATGAAATTTTTTGGCATTGGCATTATTTGTACTAATGCCAATGAAAAGGCACAAATGCCTAAAAAAACTATTTACAATTGATAAAAAAAAATTAGAAAATTAGAAAAAGTGAATGCTCTATTGTATTAAGTATGACTTGATGCACCTTGTCTGTAATTTTTGTAAAAATTGGTACAGCCATTCCCTTAGAATGATCAATCAAAAATAAAATATTTATGTTTAAATCTCCATATACCGTTATCAAAAAAGCTAAAAAATTTATACATTATTAAGGCGGGACCTTGTTTTTATTTTTTGATTAATTTATTTGAAAAAAGGATGTACAACTTGTAAATGGGTATGGACAGTTCTTGATTCTGTTTTTTTGTAATTTTTTAATTTTTTTTATTTAAATTTTTTAAAATTGTTCCATTTTAAATAGTTTTTCCAAAATTTTCCGCGACATAATCCAAAACTTAGGACGCCAAAATCTTCGTTGGTTTACTAGCATTAAGACTGACCTACCCCTTTTGCCCGTTTTTTCGTCTGCGTTTAAAATATTAATAGAAAGGGAGATGAACAAATCTAAAGTTGTTAAAATGAGCATTTTATAATTGAATAAATTAATTTTATGAATTAAAAATTTTTAAGTTTTTCCAAAAGTACAAACATATTTATTTCTATATTAATACTGGATAAAATGAAACCCGAATACACAAAAAACCGATTTCGAGAAAACCCGGTTACACGAAAAATAGTTTTTTATCGTATTAAAAATTGTTGTTCAATACATTAAAAAAAAAAAAGAAATACCCGGTTAGGCGGTCCAGACAGTTTTTTGAAGTAGTGTGATACTTTTGATTACGACGAGTTTAAAAAAGAGGGTTTTCACAAAAATTTTTTTATTTTTTTTTTAATTTTTGGCATTTCAATTTGTGTTGAGTGGCACAAGCGGGCAAGTTTTTTGTAAAGTATGATAAAAAGGATAATTCTGGTCCAAACAGTTTTTTGAAAGGGCGTGGAACTTTCTATAACGATGAGTTTTTAAAAGGGAGTTTTCAAAAAAAAAAAAAAAATCAAATTTTTTTATAAATTTTATTTTTTTATAAAATTTATTTTAATTCCATTTTTGAAAACGGACACAAGCAGGCAAATTTTTTGGAAAGTTGGGATAGAAAGGATAATTCTGGCCCAGACAGTTTTTTGATGAGTTTGAAAATGAGGTTTCCACAATTTTTTTTTATTTATTTTTTATTAAGGGGTTTTTCAAAAAAAAAATCCTTCACGTAAAAATTCGACCCACTCTCTAGACACTCACTTAGAATTTTTCAACTCAACATCACGTGATTTAAATGAAAATCACCTTTTTGAGTCACGCAAATCACGGGACCAGCGACCATCTCCAATTCAAATACATAAACAAGAGACAAGTGTTTCTTCATTTGTTTAATCTATAACATCTGACCACAGACCATCTCTAATTCAAACACATAAACAAAAGACAAGTGTCTCTTCATTTGATTCATCTATAACATCTGTGAATTTGATTAAAAATGAAGTGTCCACCCTGAAATAGTTTCCTTGTAGGTCCGATTTCAAAAACTTTCAAGGCACTTATTAATTACCTTAATATAGGCTTAATTTCAGAAAGACCGGTTAACATTTACGACCTGTAGAGACTTTTGGCCAAAAAACCTACCATCACGCCCCAGTGTGCACTGTGGGGCGGACAGAAGGACGACGTACGTTAAATAAATTAATATTAACGACAAAACCTTTTGCATACAAATACCAAAACCGATATAAGATAAATACCAATACTTATTAAAAACCGATACCAATTCGAGGCTAAAACCAATACCAATACCCAATACCTAAATAATTCAAAACCAATACCGAAACCTATACCAATTCAACAAAAAATGAAAACCAATACCTATACCAATACTAATATAATTTTAAAAACCAATACCAATACCAATACTTTTATCGAATTGGTACCCATCCTTGAAAATAATGCATTACTAATAATTTGCTACGTAATGCATGATTATTGGAAAAAATGTATTTCATATTTATTATTTCTAAACATTAAATCATGGATGACTTATATTTGGTTACATTATGTATTATTTCAAAGTTTGAAGTAATGCATTATTTATAATTGGATGCATAATGCATTACAATAACATAAAAAATAATCATTTTATAAAAAAATGCATAAGTTTAAACTAGAGATGGGCTCACGACAGGAAATTTCTAACGACACACACTCACGAGCATATTTTATCTACTTACATTCACTTCACAATACAAAATTACTTTTTCACTACTCGTAACACCTTATATATTATCTTCTGGTATGCTATATTATTTCATTTCTCGTAACCTATAAAATATCATATATTTTACACCTTACTCGTATTCTTCGTTATAAATTTATGACTAATTTTATACCTTACTGGTATTCTTTGTGATAATGTGGATGCATTACTTTGAGTCTCATCGCCTGTTAAAATCATCAATGCTGCAATGTATAAAATAAGAGATCCTATACCTTATTTTATACTTTATTTGGTAATCTAAGTTTTGCTGGGTACTTTAGTGTTCACTTAGATTGAAGTGTTGAGGTCTTTGTGAATCAATAACTTAAAAAAAAAAAAATTTCAACTTTTAAATTATAATCTATAGTGTAGTGTTTTATGTAAACACAAAGTTGTCCCAACACAACATTTTTAGTAAAACTGTTTTACATTATACAATGTTGTATTTTTCGTTAGCCCGATATTGTACCAACACAAAATTTTTGGTACCGTTGGCAATTTCTGACTGGGATGTTTTAAAAACATTGGTAAGTCACAAAAATATTTTACAACATATTTTTGTCACTCAAAAATATTTTTACACTAAACAAAAAAAAAAAAAAAAAATACACTTGAAAAAAATTGTACACTCAAAAAAAAATTTTACATTCAAAAAAAAAATTTAGTAAATTATTATTTTTTTTTTTTAAATTACTAAAAAAAGTTTTTTTACACAAAATAAAATATTTCTTGTCAAAATTGTTATTTTTTCATGTTATAAAATTTACTATCAAAAGTGCATTATGGATGTTATTCATAGATTCGGCAAAGTCGAATTTAACTTTTCTACACCCAAAAAAAAAAAAAAAAACGTGGGTATTCAATACTAAAAATTTAACTAAATTTTAGTTCAAAAGGACCTAGTGCAGGAATTGGTAACCAATACTACAATTTTTTACTAATATTATTCAAAATCAGTAACATTTACAAATTTTAGTACCTTGAAGTTACTAAAATTAGTAGGTTAGGTTAGGTTAGGTTGTAAGTGGCTGCTGACGTTTTACGTCAACACACGTAGACTCTGAGGTCCATTGTGATGCCACGGGATCGTAATAGGTTTCCCTACTAGTCCCTGTCGTTAAACCAGTTTGAGCTTCTTATGAAACTCCTTAGATGTTGAATTTTGACATCCGACAAATCTGAAAGATCGTACAGCTCCCTAGATCCCAGTGAAGCAAGTCGCTGACCAGAAAGTGCCGGGCAATGGCAAATAAAGTGTTCGATAGTTTCCAACTCCTCTTCATCCATGCAACTTCGGCAAAAGTCATTCGACGGCACATTTAACCGCTCTGCGTGCTTCCCGATAAGACAGTGTCCGGTAATTATAGAAACCACCGTTGAAATCTCTCCTCTTGGAAGCGATATCAGCTCACTTGTGCGCCCCTGATTAAGAGAAGGCCAAATCAGTCGTGTTGTCTCACACGTCCATCCATTTGCCCATCTTTGATTAGTCTCCGTCGCAGAACAAAGCCGTAGGTTTTGCTTGCAAGTTTCTAGAGGCATACCAACACATTCCAATTCTGTTGGAACCTGTAAGGTAGTTCCTAGTCTTGCAAGCTCATCGGCTTTGCAATTCCCTGGAATGTCTCTGTGCCCTGGGACCCATATGAGTCTTATGTTAAACTGCTTGGCCATCTCATTTAAAGACGTGCGGCAGTTAAGGGCAGATCTTGTTTTCAGAAACATTGAATCCAGGGACTTGACCGCGGCTTGACTGTCAGTATAGATGTTGACTGCGGTTGTAGACAAGACATTGGAGCTCAACCAGTCAGCCACTTCCTTTATTGCCAGCATCTCTGCCTGGTAGACACTGCAATGATCTGGCAATCTACGAGCCAGGCTCAATCCAAGCTCTTCCGAATAGACCCCAAAGCCCACTTGTTCGTGCAGCCTCGATCCATCTGTGTAAAAATTTATGGTAGCTCCACTTCCCGGAGTATCCCCCATCCAAGACTCCCTGGATGGTATCATAGTGGTAAAGTGGCGCTCAAAAAGGCTCAAAGAGGGAGCACAGTCCACATTTTGTGGTATTGTTATCTTTTTCAAGATCGCGCTATGGCCACAATCGCTGCTCCTCCATTGCAGCGTGCTATTAAGTCGAATTGCCGACGCAGCTGCATACTGCCTACCCAATATGTCCAAGGGTATCAGGTGAAGGAGGATTTCTAATGCAGCCGTAGGTGTAGTACGAAGAGTACCAGTGATGCACATTGACGCCATTCTCTGTACCTTCGTGATAAAGACACAGTTCGATTTTGTTTCTAAAGCAGGCCACCAGACAATGATTCCATACAGCAAAATTGGACGCACCACTGCTGTATAGATCCAATGAACGACTTGAGGGCTAAAACCCCATCGTTTTCCAATGGCCCTTTTACAGGAATACAAAGCAATCGTTGCTTTTCTCACCCGTTCCTCAATATTACGCCTGAAATTCAGCTTCCTATCTAGAAATACTCCAAGATACTTGGCTCCATCTGAGAAGGTGATTTCAGTACCATCCAGAGAAATAGGATCAAAAGCAGGAATCTTATTTTTCCTTGTAAACAAAACAAGCTCTGTTTTACTAGGATTAACTCCTAGACCACAGTCTCTTGCCCATTTAGACAGATCTTTCAGAGAACCCTGAAGAATGTCCCGCAATGTTGGCAGATGCTTCCCCTTTACCGCTATCGCGACATCGTCAGCATATGCGACAACATGACAACCACGTGCTTCTAGAGATAGTAGCATTGAATTCAGTGCCAGGTTCCAAAGAAGCGGCGAAAGAACACCTCCTTGTGGTGTGCCCCTATTGACAAATCGAGATATGACGGACGCTCCCAATTCAGACGTTATACGTCTACTGGCAAGTAGGCTTTCCACCATTAAAACGATTTCACGCTTTACTCCCAGACCAGACAATGCCAATATTATCGATTCTGGGATGACATTATTAAAAGCCCCCTCAATATCAAGAAAGGCCACCATAGTGTACTCCTTTACCGAAAGCGATCTCTCGATGGTACCAACGAGCTCATGAAGAGCTGTTTCCGTTGATCGTCCCTTGCTGTATGCATGTTGCTTTGTCGAAAGCAACCTCGGGTCAATCACTCTACGCAAATATGAGTCTATCATTCGTTCCATTGTCTTTAACAAAAAAGAAGACAGACTAATTGGTCTGAAATCCTTCGGAGCTGTGTGGGAACTTTTCCCAGCCTTCGGGATAAATACGACTCTGGTATCCCTCCATTTTAAAGGAATGTACGACCAGTTGATGCATGCTGTGTATAGATTATACAGCAACGGGGCTATATAGTCCGACACTTGCTGCAACTCAGCCGGGATTATACCATCAGGTCCCGGGGATTTATAGGGCCTGAAGCTTTTTATCGCCCAGATTAATGTTGGCATATTTATTATTTCCGAAGCAATTTCAGATGCTTGGGCGTCAGAACGTTCCAAAGCTTGAAACGGCGTCATGGAATTGCCCGGAAAATGCGTGTTTAAAAGGAGATCCAGCGACTCTCCACTGGAGGAAGACCACACCCCATTAGGATCTTTCAGGTATCCCAGGGTGCAAGGAGAAGAAGCCAGAACCTTGCGCAGCCTGGATGCCTCAGAAACGTCTTCTATGTTTCCACAGAAGTTTTTCCAAGAATCACATTTTGCATTTCTGATCATCTTTTTATAACTCTTAAGTTGCAGCCTGTATGCAGACCAGTCCTCGTCCGCTCTTGAAAATTTAGCCTTATTAAAGAGCTTTCTGCAGGAATCTCTGCTCGTCTGCAACTCATTTGACCACCAAGGTGGCTTTTTTTCCCCTCTAGGCTTTGCAGAAGGGCAAGACGCATCCAGGCACCTATTACAAACATTTGTTATATGGTCAACCAGACAGTCAATTTGCGCCAAACTATGTGGTTTAGATAAGGGTACTTCATCCAAAAGCAAAGAAAAAGTCTCCCTATATTTCACCCAGTTTGTTCTCCTCAGATTTCTAGAGACTGTCTCAACCGGGGCACGCTCCCTGAATAAAAACTCAATGTAGCGATGATCTGAGAAAGAATGCTCTTCCAAAACTCTCCAGTCATCAATTCTATCAGACAATGTATCTGATACAAGTGTTACGTCAAGAACCTCTTGCCGCATACTTGTAACGAAAGTTGGTTCACCACCCTTGTTACAAATATACAGGTTAGTGCTTAACAAAAACTCCAAAAGTGATTCGCCTCTATCATTTGTGTCTGTACTACCCCATATCGAATGATGTGCATTAGCATCACAACACACTACTAACTGGTGTCCCCTAGATTCAGACTCCCGAATTAGACCGACAACCTTCTCCGGGGGTATTGACCCCGGATTAGGAAAATACGCAGAGGCGAGCCAAATAGACTTCCCATGAAGCTCTAATCTAGCCGCTGTAACGTCCATATCACTAAAAGTTGATAAAAGAATATATTTAAGCCATTTTTTGCCAAGATGCAGGCTCTTGGTGAGCCCTCACCTTTGGCAACCACCAACTTAAACCCAGGGGTCTTCAATCCGCAAACCCTGCCACCCCGCACCCAGGGCTCTTGGATAAAAACCAAGTCAACTGCTCCTGTCGTCAGGCGCAGCAAGAGTGCAACTGAGGCTGCCTTACAGTGATGGAGGTTTATTTGTAGGAACCGCAACATCTTGTTTTATTTCCACCATCCTTTCCACCACCGTGTTATTGGCTTCATCCTCCGTGTTATCAAAGAGGTCGCATTCGTCCCCAGATTCGGTTTCGAATAAGCCAGATATATATCCCATCTGTTCTGAATCGGAGGCAACAGAACTCTCCGAATTCCTCACTGCATGGGCCTCGTCCTGAATGTCACCCATCGTGGCATCAGCTTTATCCTCCATGCCATCACAGAGGTCGCATTCGTTACCAGATTCGGTTTCAAAAATGCCAGATGCATCTCCCATCAGCCTAGGATCGGCCAGCTGAATATCAACCTTTTCCCGATTCTCTCCTCAGCCGACTCTGCCACTGGCTTGTCTGCGTCCAAAATAGTCTTCTGGTTGCCCTTGTAGACATTGACTCTTATATGAAAAAATCCAAATCTAATAATGTCGTCAGTCCTGGCTAAAGGCGGAAACGATTCCTCATTAACCAAGACCACTGCTTGACGACGAGCGCCCTCCATCTCACCCAATCTGGCAATTTGCCAATTCTGAGTTGGAAGGTCAGGATTGCAGACTTTTATCATCTTAAGAATCACCGCAGTGTCATTTGTAGCCATTGGGATCCATGCATGAGCTCTGGGTTGCGAGGGGATATCATGTTTTTCCACAACGTCCAGTCTGGCTCCAGGCCATAACTCTCCCACTTGGCTAATGGCAACCTTAAACACGGCTGCGGATCTTTCGTTCCCAAAAGCAACGAGTTTTACTCGCCCCTGATACCAACCTGCGTTGACAGTAGTAGGGAGAAAATCAGGCATACTCTCAAGGAGCCTATAGTAGATTTCATTTAGTTTAGTTTCAACTAAACTCCACTTGTCCCTTGGAATACTACAATCCCCATTTTGCCTGTTTATCACAGCCCTAACGAAGTTACCTTTAACCACTTCACTAAAAGACTGAGTCCAGACGTTGCCGGTCACCTTAGATCTCTTAGGTAAAGGTTTCTCGTCGGGCAACCTTTTACCAGGGCAACCTTTTACCAGACTTCGATGACGAGGCCGAAACAGCGCTCTGTTTGTCAGATGCGCGCATTGCCGAAAGTTTGTCCTGTTCTTCAATGACTCCTTTCGCCCATGATAGCGACGCCCTCTCACGTTCGGAGAGCTTCGTTCCATCAAGTTGGCTTAGTCTGTTAATTATTTTCAAACAAAGCCGTCTCTGGTTGTGCCTGACCTTTGATGGTTTAAGTTTCTTTTTCTTTTTACCACCAATATTAGGCTGAGCACCCCTACCAGAATCAAGGTCGGACTTCAAGGTCGCAACCCTAAGACCAGTGCTAGGACCAGCACCAGTCGGTGAGGCAGAGCCTCGAATTAAATCGGTATCATTTGTGTCCATATTTTCATTTTCCTGGATGTGGTCATGAAAATATTACAAAAATACCTATTACGAACAATTTCAAAAATTCAATTAATAGCACGGAGATAAATTAAAACACGTCCACACTTGTCAACAGTTGAACGAGATTTTTTAAAAAAAAAATTTAAAATTAGTAACTAATTAGTAGATTTTGGTACAATATCACTTACTAAACCTTTTACTGTAGAATTATTATGAGTGTACTTGTTTTTATTAATTTAATCCATTTTTTCGATATTTTGAGTTAGGTTTGAATTCAAATGTTTACAAAATTATGATTTGGTGTAAAATGCCTCTCTTATAAGGTACTAAAAACATAAATCGGTTGAAAATCAGCAAAGTTATTACAACTTCCCTAGGCATCTAAGGTGTGTCATGCCACTTGTGTAAGGAATACGAGTTCCATTTTTGAAATTTATCGAAATTATCTACGGTACACTCAAAACAAAAACCTTGTCAAATTACTAGAAAAAGTCTCGTTATCCCATTTTACCAATATTTGACAGTTTTGCTTGTTTTTACAAATAATTTTTGATCGAAATTTTAATTTTTTTGTAATTTTACATTTTTCTTCTAATTTCACAAATTTTTAAGATTTTTTACAAAAAAAATCTAGTAAATTTACGAAAATTTCTTGTAAATTTTATTTCGCCAAAAAAATTTTTAATTTTTATTGGTAAAATTCTTGTAAATCTACAAAAAACCTCATATTTTTTATTAGGAATTCTTGTAAAATAGGACTTGTAAAATTACAAAATTATTGGTAAAAAGCTTGTAAAATAACAAGCAATTTTTGTCAAATAGGAGGTAGCAAAAAAAAAAAGTTAAAAAGTTTTCTTGTAATTTTACAAGATTTTATTTTGTTATTGCGTCAAAAAAATTGTAAATTTACAAAATTTACAATGGAGGCAATTTTGGCATCAATTTAAAACATGTTAGCGTAGCACAATATGAAAAAATACTTGTCATCTAATTATATTTGAACTTGAAGAATAAAAAAATTTTATTACAGTAGAAAATTTCAATAAATTTCAAAAATCTGACTCATATTCCTTAATCAAGTGGTCTTGATTAAGGAATACAACTGGGGAAGTTGTAATATCTTGGCTTTTTTTTCAACCGATTTTAGTTTTTAGTACCTTATTAGAGAGGCATTTTACTCCAAATCAAAATTCTGTAACTACCTGAATTAAAATTTAACTTAAAATACCAAACAAATTGAGAATACTAAAAAAATCATATTTTTCCTTGTAATCCGTTTTTTTTAAATTCAAGGCCGATGTGGCACGCCTTACACATGTCCGATCATCCTAAATTTTTGTGAGACGTATTTTTACCCCCAACTGAATATAAGTTAGGGTCCATATATACCAATTTAATTTTTTTAGAGCACCATATAAAATAATTCAGAGACAACAAAAAAGGTGCAATTTTCAAAATTTTTAAAAAAATGGACCCAATTCTGATCACATCTCGAATTATGGCTTAAAAGCTGCGTAATTTAGAGTGCATTTTTTAGAGTTAAAAAAAAATCGGCGGTTTCGGACTTTTTCAAAAAAGTCGGTTTAATTTTTTAACGTTAAAAAATAAGCGATAGTTACTTCGAATAATTTTGTCATATTTTTTTTTCTAAAACTGCATTTAAATGCCAACAAAATGTTTTCCTACTTTTTTTTAAGATATCGATGTTTTTACTGGTAAAAATTACTTGAAAATCTCAATTTCTTATTTTTTTTTGAGAAAATCGCCATTTTGAAAAATTGATTACTAAACACCATGTTGGAATAAAAGGTTGAAAATTGGCGTGCATTTAATGCGTACTAAACATATCCAAAAATAGAATAAATCGAAAGGGATCGAGTACAAAAGCGTACGATTTGGCATAGAATGACCCATTATTAGACATTATTCCAGTTAGTTCGGGAGCTATCGGAATTTTAACGAAGGTCCACATTGTTTCGTAGGGGGGACAACGAAATTTTTAAACACTAAAATGGCCGATATGCCGAGACACCCCAACTATAAAATCGTCTCTTTTATATATATTTTTTTAAGTTTCAGGCAAATCGGTTCGTAACGGTTGGAATACTTTCCTTATAAGATGTTTAAACTTTTAAAAACAAAAACATTTATTTTAAAATTAATATTTATTTTTTTAATAGTAGGATTTTTAATTTAAAAATGGAAAATTTTGCATTTAAGTATTTTTTTTTTAATCACAATCAGTGTATGTGTGTTTTCATTTCCCTCTACTAATTACATATGTATGTGGTTATGTTTTTATACTTTTTACCACATAAAACTCAATTTTATCAATTCTTTCTCCCTCGTTGCTTGTTGTTTTATGTTAAACCAATGTTTATTTTAATTTTTTTTATGTGCAATATATTTTTTTTTATATGGAAGACTGACAATTTGTTTTTCTTGGCAAAAATTTCGAGTTTTTAAGCCCTGCCCACAGTGATTGGGAGTGCATTATGTGTTTGGTATTGCGTTTGCAACATATTGAAGTCCTGAGTAAACATAGATTAAAACTTGTGTGATCTGCTCTATTCTCAAAATATACGATTGCATCTGATTGAATTTAATTGTATCTGATCAGATGTAATTAAATATCAAATTCGTACCAATGTTGATCAAATTCGAGATATTATTAGATCCGATTTTGGCCATATCAGATATAATTATATGCAATCAGATACGATCATATATAAATTGATATATACAGATCGGATAAGTTCGTATCTACCCGAGTAAAAAAAAGTTATATGACGCAATATTTAATTTTATATGAACAGATATGCTTTTATGTAAATCCATATTAATTTTGATCCGAAAATTGGCGGATCGAATATTATACGATTATATCAAATTCTATTATTTTTGATAAAATAATATCAAATTTGATTAAGTTTGATCCCAAAAATGGGTCTATCTAATTGTATTAAATCATATCTTATCTGTTAAAATTAGATAAATCTTTACATAATTAGATGAAATCTGGGAAATTTTTTTGGAATTTTAAACGTGAAATTAGAAATTATTTTATCGGATTGGATACATTATCAGTTAGAAGAGTTTTTATTGCATTCTTCGGAATTTTTTTACTAAAAATTTTTCAATTTCGTTTTCTAAAATCATTTTTACGGGATTTGAAAATTCCAAAAAATGTTTTTGTCTTAGAAAATTTAAAAACATTTTTTCGGAACTTAACAATTTTTCAAAAACATAAAATTTCTCCTAAAAACATTTTCAATGATTTTTTTACTCCAAAAAAAATTGCCAAAAAAATTTTGTGTCCGGGACTTTGGAAAATTTTTATAAAATTTTTTAGGTTAGGTTAGGTTAGAGGTGGCGGAGTCAAAGACTCCTCACATAGACCGGATGGTCCATAGCGAAACCACAATAATTCCTCAGCGACGCTGATAGAACGCGTTTGTCCTCATCGCGAATTGTACTATTTACCTTAGGTCAACATTCGAAACGGTTTCCAAGCTCTCGAAGTCATGTCTGCCTAAAATGTGCAGTCGGGATCTGGCCAAAGCAGGACATTAGCAAAGAATATGTTCGACCGTTTCTTCAGTGTTAGGTTCATCACACCTTCTACAGCTTGCATCAGAAATAAGTCCCATCTTCTTTCTATGATAACCTATTAGGCAGTGCCCGGTGATTACTCCAGTAAGTACACGGCAGTTCCATCTAGTGAGTGAGAGTAAGTATTCAGTTTTTCTTAGATTGTAGCATGCCCACAATCGTCTACTGATCGCACTTGTCGTTAGCTCTCTCCACTTTCTATTAGCCATTGCAGTGTTTTGAATGTCGCGTAGCGATCTTAAGTGCTGGATTGGTGGATCAATATGTACAGAAATACCAATACCATCAGCACCTTGTTTCGCGAGCTCGTCCGCTCTCTCGTTTTTTAGGACTTTTAGGACTTGAAAATTTGTTTTTAATTGTCCGGGACTTTTGAAAAAATTTTTCGGGATATAATTATAAATAAAATCATATATCTTTTTATCTGTCATATCCAAAAATTCCCGACCTTCTTTGTCATATCTAATTTCATATAGATCGGTATATAAATAGATATGAATATGTATGTTCTCATATCAAAAAATAAGGAAAAATACAATGCTATATATAAACTTATATGTCCATATCAAAGTTCATGCATAACCATATATAAATTTAAATAATTATATATTAGCATATATGATTATATCATATCTTTTTTACTCGGGAAATCTCGGATATATTAGATCTGATCAGATACAATTGATATAATTAGATCTAAATAGATCAGCCAGATCTAATCAATTTTTACATGGGTAGTGGTAAGTCCAATTTGACAAAAAATTTACCTAATAAAATTGTTACAAAACAAAAGTAAAATGAGTTATATGTTCGTTATTGTCTTACTCTTATTTTCCTACTGATTTTCTTTTTAATTTATCTCGGACATTTTCATTTATGTTGTGACATGTCCGACAAGTTGGTAAATTTTTTTTCTCTCTCATTTTTTTTAAGTTCCCTTCGTTTCTTGGCCAGTAGAAAATATTGGTTATGGATTATCCTGTGTATGTTGATTGTGGACTCGTTTTTTTTTTTTTTAAATATATTGTATATTGATGTATGACGTCTGTTGGCACATTATGCAATTTTAATGTTAAAACATATTTACATATACATAAATAAAATAAAATTGAACATACATGCATGAAATAAATTTATTCTTTTAAATATAAAATGGGGTCATATTAACCCTGATGAGGCAAGAAAAAAATGTTATCATTATTTATGTTAATAAATAATGATGTGAAAATTTAAAAAAATTAAAAAAATTTATCAACAATTTGGAGCGGGAGAAAAAACCGAAAAAATACCATTACCAGTGAAAACTTTGCACCAAAAACTGTTCTACTTGTGAAACTTTGGACTTAATTTTCTGATTCAGCGGAAGATTTTTAATAGATGTAATAAATGCAAAATTTTGTACATTAAAATCTCTATAACCTAGTGTAAACGGCTTAGTTTTTTAATTTAGCAAAAAACTTATAAAGTCTGAAGGGTTAAGGGTTTCAATTTTTCTAAAACAATTTTACTAACATAAATTAAACATTTAATAGAAAAAACTTAATTTTAATACGTATACTAAATATTTAGTTACAAAAAATAAAAAAAAACAACATTGAACTGTTGCAACAAACCCATTAGCACACCATAAAAATGTTTAAACTCTCATTTAAACTATTGAAATATTTGAAATTGATACAAGTGTTTTTTTTTTGTTGTAATTTTATCAGATATACGAATTGATTGATGGATTATTCAGTACATTGTATTGGAAGAATACCAGGCATTGCTCAACTGGCAAATGTATTGTTGTGTAGAAATTGATATCTAGCATATGCTGAGAGCCTTGGATTTTAGGGGTACTAATGAATTGAATGCGATTTAGTTTTAAAAGGGTAATATACAGTATTGTACTAGCCCTAAAGCAGATCTAATTTTAACTGACGTGGATTTACTAGATGCAGAAATCCAGGGCGAATGATGAATAAATGTATCACAATTTCTACAGGGTGGGGCAAAAGTCACGAAGGGGTTTAACACAATCATAACTTTTTTAATTTTTAATTTTAATTTTTTTTTTTTACAAAACGGTTAAATATAGTATTTGGAGATTTTTTATATCAAGGTGTGAAAGATTACGCCGGGAAAGTGACCACCATTTTCAGCCTCGCAAAGTTGAGCTGTTTTAATAGCATTCCACATGACACGAGTCAGAGTATCTGATTGCAACGCTCTTATTTCGGCTCGAATATTCTCCTTTAGCTATTCAAGTGTTCTGGGTTTATTTATATAAACCCTCTCTTTCAATTATCCCCATAGGAAGTAATCAGGTGCTGTAAAATCCAGCGCACGGGCAGGCCAATTGAATGCTGATTTTTTGGAAATTAAACGTTCGCCAAAAATTTGCCTTGGGAGGCAGATTTTTGGCTTTAATTGTTACACTAACTGCACTTTGTATGGAAAAAGATGTAAATTTTCCTTAAATATACTGCGTAAAGACCTCCGAGACATTTGCAGCTCAGCAGAGCGTCTTCGAGTTGATGTTTCAGGATTCTCCTCAACAATCTTCTGAACGCGTTGAATATTTGCTTCGCTAATTCTAGAACGTGATCTATCGCTTCGTGGAAGATCCCTCACGGAGTCTTTTTCCAGAAAACGTGTCGCTAATCGTCGAAACATTGATTCGGTGAATTCCGCACATTAAAATGACGACGGTAGGCTCGTAGAGTTTGAATTATTGATCGATGATGTTTAAAATAAAGTTCTATGATTTTGGTTCGCTGGATAACGTTGTAACCTTTCATGATTAATCTCCCAGATTTATTTCGCAAATCCGTAAAAAAATAAAATAAAAAAGAAAATTAAATTAGAAAAGTTATTAACTTTTCGAATCCTTTCGTGACTTTTGCCCCACCCTGTATAAATATTACGTATACGATATGGATACCAAAATTATTATTTTAATTTGTACACCAATACATGGCGTATGATCGATATTAATGCACTTTAATAAATATAACGTATACGTCATGTTATACATTTTTTTAATACGAAAAAAGTAAATTTTACTTGTCCAAATCTATAACTAACATCCGAAAATAAATGAAAAATACCAGTTTAACCTGTCAGAAATGAAGAAATGTTTACCAAGAAAGCATTTACTGAGTGATTCGTTATCTCGGTCGAAGTGAGTGACTACAAAATTTATACGTAAAACAAAGAACTCAAATTTGTTTTTGTTTTACGTACAAAAGTTCTAGTCACTCACTTTGTACGTAGGTTTGCCAGACGGCCTGGAATGGCCTGGATTTTCCAGTTATTTTGGGTCTGGTCCAGTTTCCAGTTAAAATGTAATTCTTCCAGTTAAAAAGGAATTTCTTTAATTTTAACAATTATTTTTTTATTTTAAAAATATTTAACATTTTTTTTACTACTTTTTGAATAAAACATAAATCATGAATTAAAGATAAATACCTCTTTTGGCTATGGAAAAATGAGCTGTTTTTGCTGCATTTTCAATGAAAATTAATGAAAAAATTTCAGTCCTTTTTTTATTACTTTTCTGAACATCTCGGGCAGTCCATCGTTGATTTCCCCACGAATGTTTTCCTTGAGCTCGTCGATGATCTGAGGATTGTTTCGTACATTTTTCTTTTCCAATAACCCAAAAAAAATAAGTCTGGAGAGGTAAAATTTGCAAATGAGGGTCAGTTATTGTCGGCCTTGTTTAACATCTCACATCCAGGGAATTTTAACCTAGATTTCCACATAGATTTCCATTTTTGTGGGGTTATTTAAAAATAAAAATCTATGCGAACAATCCTTAGACCTTCAAGATGTAAGTAATGGAAATGCTTAAAAATTACACATTTTGCCGTGGCCAATAGAGACGTTATGTTTAAAAAGTAATACAATATCAAAAATTTTTATCTAACACATGCAAATCGATTTATTTTTTAAAAATTATTAAAAAACAAGTAGAAAAGTTAAATTCGACTTGGCCGAATCTATGAATACCCTCCACAATGCCCATTTTAAGTGATAGTAAATTTTCTAACGTGAAAAAAATAACAGTTGTGATTAGAAATATTTTATTTTGTGTAAAAATATTTTTTTTAGTAATTTAAAAAAAAAAAAATAATTTACTAATTTTTTTTTTGAGTGTAAAATTTTTTTCGAGTGTATTTTTTTTTTGTTTTGGTATAAAAATATTTTTGAGTGATAAAAATACGTTGTAAAATATTTTTGTGACTTACTAATGTTTTTAACACAGGTTTAACGTGTTTTCAACACGTGAATTTAAGGTGAAGCTAATCGGAAATTCACGGTTTTGCTAATAACTTTTAAACTACTAGACCGATTTGGGTAAAATTTAATACGAACTAGGCTGGAGGAACGAGTAATATATATACCAAGCTTCAGCATCCTCAGAATTGCTTTTCGAAAGTTATAGTGCTTTTTATCTCATAAATTCACGAAAAACCCTTGCCGAAATTCAGTCTTTTGCTCATAACTTTTGAACCACTGGACCGATTTTGCTGGATTGCAATACCAACCTGACCAGGTAAATGCCCAACATATATTGCAAACTTCAGGAGCCTCCGTAAAGTCTTTCAAAAGTTAGCGTGTTTTCAACAGACAGACGGACAGACGGACGGACGGACGGACGGACGGACATCGCTAGATCGTCTTAAAATCGATCGAGGATCATGAATATATATACTTTATGGGGTCCTAGACCAATATTTCGAGGTGTTACAAACGGAATGACACCCTTATATATACCCTCTATAAAAAATGTATGGGTCCAGTTATTGTTTCAAAATCCAGCTGAAAATTTGCCATTATCCAGTTATTTGACATCTAGTATCTGGCAACCCTAATTACTTTAGATCAAAAAATATAAAAATTTTGTAAAATTTGATCCTGAATTTGGTAAAATCTAATTATATCAAATTGATCTTATAATATCTATTTTTATACAATTTGATGGGCAAAACAAAAATACGAATCTAATCATATGTGGAGCAATATCTATCCATATAAAGTGCCCGAGTAAAAAATTTTGATATAATCATATATTTTTTAATATAATTAAATATAAATTGATCAATGGAGGATCCAAAAATATTTGATTATATCGTTTAAGATCTAATTTTATATAATTAAATATAATTAGATCCCAAAAATGGAACGGGTAATTTCATCTGATTTGATATTGAAGATCATATATGATCTAATAAGATATAATTATTTATTATTAGATCCTATTAGATCTCATTTTTTTTAATATCAAATTAGATAATATTTACCGTTCCATTTTTGGGATCTAATTATATCAAATTATATCAAATTAGATCTAATAAGATGTAATCACATATTTTTGGATCCTCAATTTTTGGCAAATGATATATCTCACCATATTAATTTTTTTTAGTCGGGTGGATCAACTGTATCAAAATGATAGATATAATTTTATATAAATTTTTACGGAAGCATATTAACTCATATAAGATTGTATAAAATTATACACTCAGAAAATTATGTAAGTTACTAAATGTTAGTTGTTTGCATATTTTACAGTAGTTAGTTGTTTTCAACTTCAAAGACAGTTGTTTTTGTATGAAAAATATCAAACAATTATTTCTGTTAGTTATTTTAAGTCGTTTTTTTGAACAACTAACAAAAAAGTACTGCAATGTAGTAACAGTAAAGTAGTTAATTATATTTTTTTATCTCAGAAAAAATTTCAAAGTTTTTTTTTTCCAAAAAAAAAAAACTTTTTTTATTTTTCACATCTTTAAAAAAAAAAAAACTTGGAAAAAATTCGGTCTTCATTTTTTTTTCTCAAAAATTTTTTGAAAAAAAAAAAAATATATATTGTTTATTTTATTTTTGCTACATATTAGTTGTTTTGACTACAAATGTTAGTAATTTTTACTACATAAGTCAGTTGTTTTTTGTCAGTTAAAATAACTAACATTGTTAGTTGATTTAACTGAAAAAGTAGTTGACCCCAAAACTACTTACAAAGTAGTTATTTTAACTGACATTTTCAGTTGATTTTAATAACATATTTTTTCGAGTGTATATGATTATATCAGAAAATTTTTACTCGGGTATAGAAAAATGTTGTTATCATATCCTGAGTAATTCTTCTGTAGAGAAGTTCTGATTTAAAAAAAAATTCCACTTACAAACATTTAGGACATTTGAAATTTTTCAGATTATTAGAAATTTTCATTAGAAAAAAAGTCTCAGATTTAAAGACATTTTTTATGTAAAAAAATAATGAGATCTTGAGATATTTTTTTTAAAGAAAATTTTTTTAATTTTTTCTTTAAAAAAAAATCCCATATTCTGAAACATTTTGATTTTAAACTCCCTACATAAGAAATTTTTGTTAAACAAAAATTCTCATATTCTATAACAAATTTGCAAAAACTGCATTTAGTAGTTGCAGACATTATAACGGAAAACCTCCAAAAAAATATTTAAAAAGTTTTAATGTTTTAGTTTAATTTTAGTGTATAAGCACGTAAAACAATAAAATTCTATGAAATGGATAGAAAACTATTTTTAAATTTTTAATAAAGTTTCAAAAACATCTGCTATGTAGTTATCAAACAATTTGTTACAGTGATAATAACACAGTGCAACAACGCAAATCGGAATGGGATGAAACGTAAAGCCAATCAAACTTGACATGTTCCATAATAAAACTCTCAAGGGGTTTTTTGTAGTTCAGCGCAAGATATTTTTTTACACGCATTTAAAGTTGGTGAAATTTATTATAATTAGAATAAAAATTGTTTGAAAAATGTTTAAGTGGCGTATGATTAATTTTGTAATTGCCTTTAAATAACAATCATACGCAACGGTGTACAGTAGTTTATGTTTAATAATTTGGCTATTTAGTAAGTAGGTACTGGATCGGTTGCAGCAAAATTCATACTGGTTATAGCTTACGTAATTTCGAGCTTAAGTTTGGACGCTGGAACCTACGTGTCCAATAAACGAACCACCAGGAGCCCCTAACGTAGCACAAGTGTAGTACACAAAAACTTTAAATGCTTTAATCATGTGTAAAAAATCTAGCACTGATCTAAAAAAAGCCTTGAGAGTTTTGTTATGTAAAATGTCACCTCTCATTTGCTTTGGTTTTATCCCATTCCGATTCGAAAAGTTCGATTTTATATCACTGTGTAATTATACAAACTTATTAGTTTTTCCTGATGTAAAACAAATTGAATGAAATCATTTTAATTTTCAAATAATCTGTATTAAAATTTAAAATATTTAAAAAAAAAAAATCAGATTTAATAATTTATTTAAATTAGTTATTAATTTCACATTATCTTTTATAATTATTAAATATTTTTGTTTGAGGCTCCTCAATACAATCATATGATTAAGGCATGTCTAAAACAAATATACTTATTAAATAAATTTTGATAAATTATAATTTATGCCATAAACTACAAACATACAATAACACATGCTTTAGTTTAATTTATTTATGATTTAAGTATGAAACAGTTAGTTAGTTCATTACCCTTTTAATGTTACAAAATTTTATCATTGCCTGAACACAAACCACCCATTAGTTTTAATATGTATATAAATTAAATACAAAAAAAAAACCCAAACAGAAAAATAAAAAAATACAACCAGTAGAACCAGTAGAAAAAGAAGAAAAAAAAACATATTAGAGACATTATAGAAACATTATTCGGCATAGTCGGATCAAAAATACCCCGAGTTTTTCGCAATTCTGTCTGTTCAAAGCACGACAAAGAAAAAAGGAATGGTGATCAAAATCTGTGACTATGTATGCCCTCTAAATTAGCTAAATCGGTCTACGTTTTGTTAAGAGGAAGGTAGCCCACTAAAAGCGCCACACCACATTTATATTTATATGTTTTTTTTTGCTAATATGAGATTTTAGATTCTCATTTGCTGAATATGACTCTTTTACGTATTTATATTGTATTTTTAAAATTTTTTTTTTAATTTTTCTAACTTAGAATTCTTTAATCGCTTAAAGGTTTTACAATTTTTGTTAATGTTTCAAATGTTTTTTTTATTAATTTTCCATCATTTTTCCATAGAAAACAATGCGACAATTGCTTTTTTTGATCGAATTCAAAATGCCGAATCCAGAATGGCGGAAAAAGTTTTGAATTTATTACTTTATTAGGCTCAATATTATTATTTGTAGGGGATAACGGGTCGCTGATTATTGATTGAATTGAATTTAAAAAATTCAAAATGGCGGATCCAAAAGGGGCGGAATTAATTTTCTAATCAAATTAATTATGTGGTTTGATTTGGGTGAAAACCGTGTTTTGGAGGTCGTTAATCTAGACATTGAACATTTTAAATTTAAAATGGCTTATTTTTATTATTTTTTTTTTTTTAAGAAGCAACACTCAAGCAATACTGCCTTTTAATTACTAATGTAACCGTGGTGCTCTTTTCGGAAAGGGGATAGAAGAGAGATGAAAGATTTGAAAGATAGAAGGGCTTCAGTATGGCAACACTTACAAGGGAAGTATTTCAACCCATATGAACCGATTTGCATGAAACGTAAAATATAGATAAAAGAGACAATTCTAAGGTTGAGGTGTCTCAGCTTATCGGCCATATAGGGGATTAAGAGGTTCAAAACATGGGTCAAAAAATGGCGAAAAAAAACTTTTCGGATTTTTCAGCCATTTCTTTCTAAGAAACTATATGATGTTTACATATGAAAAGAAAGGATTTTTTAATGCCTATCCAACGCACAGTGCCACATTTGGCCAATCTAGAACGAAAAAAATCCAATTTTATTTATATTGACTGGAAATTCGGTATACATGTTCGTTTTGACTTCAAGAACAACATTATGAAAAATATGGGAGGCCAGTTAACGGCCACGCCCACTTTTTAAAAAAATTTTAATTTTGGTTGCAATTTCTTTAAACTTGGTATATATACTCTCAAGGACTGTAGAAGTATTATCACAAAAAAGGGGGCGGTCTGACAACTGCCACGCCCAATTTTTAAAAATATGTTTAAAAAATATGTAAAAACAAGGTTTACATATCGCCCCACTGTAGTCGGCGTCGCAGACGGTCGCAAAAGTTAGCCGTTGAAATAAGTACTATGGATATTGGTCAATATGTCTAAAAAAGTCCGGCGACCAATAGAGACCAAACACAAAAGTTCTATTCCATCAAAAAAAAAATAAATATATAATTTTCTTTTTAAACATTTTTATTATTACAAACAAATCATAAAAATCGGGGAACTTTCTGTTAGTTCGGGAGTTATCGAAATTTTCCCGGAGATCCACATTGTTTCATAAGGGGATAACGAAATTTTGAAACACTGATATGGCCGAAAAGCCGAGACACCCCAACCTTAAAATCGTCTCTTTTATATATATTTTAAGTTTCAAGCAAATCGGTTCATAAGGGTTGAGATACTTCCCTTGTTAGCCACAGCACCCTCAAATTTTTATACCCTCCACTCTAGAGATAGAGGGTATATATAAGTTTGTCATTCCGTTTGTAACACCTCGAAATATTGGGCTAGAACCCCATTAAGTAAATATATTCATGATCCTCGATCGATTTTAAGACGATCTAGCGATGTCCGTCCGTGAAATAAGCTTCTATTTGTTGTCAATAAACCGCTTTAACTGAATATCGGGCGAAATTTTTTTATGGGGCCTAAGTCCAAAAGTGGTCCTCTGAAATTCGGAATGGTAATTATTGAATACAAAACGTTTACCTACCAAATTTCGAAAGGATACCTATTATAACACTGTCATTAGAGCCAATTGAGCCAAATTAAAGCGGACCTTTGTATGGGGGCTAGGTCTAAAAATGGACCGGTTTATTCCAATTTTAATAGGCTTCGTCTTTGGACCAAATGATGCTTAAGTAAAAAATTTCAATCAAATCGGTTTATACACTAAAAAAAAAAGTTTGTAAAATTACAAGTAAAATGTCTTGTAATTCTATTTTACTAATATTTTTGTCTTTTTACAAAAATTGCTGTATATTAATACAACGAAGACTACAGTTTGCTTTGTAATTTTACTATTATATGTTGGTAAATTTATTTTACAAATTTTTTAGGTAAATTTACAAAAAAGTGAATTATTTTACAAATTAAAAAAATATTACAAGGTGTTTAGTTTTTTTACACAAGAAAACTGTTATTGTACAACAAAATTTTAATTGATGTTATTTAGTCTTTTTACCAAAAAAATGTGTTATTACAATTTTTTTTTTAAGATCGTTTACAAGGTTTTCAGTTTGAAATGTATATATTAAAAAGTACAAAATTCCAATGTAATTTTGCAAAACTTATTTTATTACTAGAATTAATGGTTGTTTTACAAAAAAAAAAAAAAAAAATAATTATTCAACAATAGGACACGCAAAAATTTTCTAAGTTCAGATTTTTCTTGCGTTTTGGAGTGCAAAAAAAAATTGAATTTTTACACCATTTTTTTGGTAATTTGCGTTAAGTAATATACCACAATTTTTATGTGTTTCTACTGTATAATTTTTTTTTTGTATTTTTGACATTTTTTTTGGTAATTTTACCATATTTTTTTTGGTATTTTTTTTTTTAGTTTGGCACCTAAAATGTCAATAAAAAGCTGCCAATTATGAAAAATTAAGTTTTTCTTATTTTAACAGGTACTTAAACATCCAATCTACAATATCCAAAAAAATTGTTATTTTTTGACTAAATTTTCCTGAAAATATAAGAAATTTCTTGTGTAGCCTCCTTCGCAATTCTCATATGTTCTACTTAAGAAAAACGAAATGTCGGAAAAAATAAAAAAGGGCAGTGTTATACATTAAAAAGTTTGTTAAAAGTGTTCAAGTGAAAAAAAATCATTTCAGGCTGTTGAAGTGCTACTCCAGCTGCCGAAGAAGGAAAAATAAGATGCACCAATTGAAAAAAACCTTTAAATTTACAAAACAAATATGTAAAGTAACCAAATTTTTTGTAAATTTACAAAACAAATATGAAAATTTAAAAAACAAAATTGTATACTTACGAAAAAAGTTGTAATTTTACAAAAATGAAGTAGAAAATACAAAAACAATATTGTAAATTTACAAATTTTTTGGTTAAACTACTGTTTTTACGGCAAAAAAAATAAGAAAAAATGGTATATTTACAATAAAAATTATAAATTTACCACTTTTTATTGTAAATATACAAGTTTTTTGCCACAAAAAACAGTAGTTTAACCAAACAATTTGTAAATTTACAATTTTGTTTTTTGTTTTTCTACTTTTATTTTGTAAATTTACAACTTTTTTTGTAAGTTTACAATTTGTTTTGTAAATTTTAATTTTTTTTTTGCAAATTTACAATTTTTATTGTAAATATACGTGTATTTCAAATTTTTTTTTTTCGGTAAAAACAGTAGTTTAACCAAATAATTTGTTAATCTACAATTTATTTTTTTCATTTTCTAATTTTTCTTTGTAAAATAACAACCTTTTCCTGTAAGTTTACAATTTTGTTTTGTAAATTTACCAAATTTTTTTCTAAATTTCCAAAAAAAAATGTTCACCTCGAAGTTAATATTTTACAAAAAAAATTGTAAATTTACATTTTCTTTTGTTAAATCAATTTACAAATTATCCCCGTAACGTTACGGGGATTCTTGCTAGTACATATTTTACAAAACCTGCCCCGTAAAATCACGGGGATTTTATGTCATTTTACAAACTTTTTTTTTGAGTGTAATTGCGACCTGTATCGTGTTTACAAAGTTTACATGGACGGACGGACAGACAGATGGACGGAGATCGCTAGAATGACCTAAAAAGTTATTCTGAGTCGATCGGTATACTTAAGAGTGGGTCTAGGACCAATATTTCGAGTAGTTGCAAACATCAGCACAAAGTCATTATACCCTGTACCACAGAGTAGTGTAGTGTATAAACATTGGTAAGTCAAAAATATATTTTACAACGTATTTTTGTCACTCAAAAATATTTTTACACTAAAAAAAAATACACTAAAAAATTACACTCAAAAAAATTTTACACTCAAAACAAATTTTGCACTAAAAAAAAATTTAGTAAATTTTTTTTTTTCAAAAATTCCTTAAAAAAAAGTTTTTTTACACAAAATAAAATATTTCTAATCAAATTGTTATTTTTCAACGTTGGGAAATTTACTAGCACTTAGGGCGGATTACTCAATGAAAAGTTAGCTGCTAACTGCCGATTTAACGGAGTCTTATGTCTAAATTTGTATGAAAAAGTTAAATTTAACGGAGCATTGAGTAATCCAGCCTTAAAAGGACATTGTGGAGGGTATTCATAGATTCGGCCAAGTCGAATTTAACTTTTCTACTTGTTAATTTTTTTTTTTTTTTTTAAATTTAGAAAATTAAAAAAAAACTATTACAGTGAAACATAAAAAATAAAAAACTTTTATTAAAATAGAAAATTTTTAAATAAATTTCAAAAATGGGACTCGTATTCCTTAATTAAGTAGTCTGCCACACGTTAGATGCCTGGGGAAGTTGTAAAAACTTAGCCGATTTTCAAACGCTTTTAGTTTTTAGTACCTTATTAGAGGGACATTTTACTCCAAATCATAATTCTGTAATCATTTGAATTCAAACTTAACTCAAAATATCGAAAAAATTGAGAAAATTAACAAAAAGACATATTTTTCCTGTTTAATTCGTTTTTAAACTTCATGACCGATGTAGCACACCTTAGACATGTCCGATTATCCTGAAATTTCTTGAGACGTTTTTCTACATTCAAGTAAATACATCTAACAAGGGAAGTATCTCAACCCTTATGAACCGATTTGCCTGAAACTTAAAATATATATTAAAGAGACGATTTTAAGGTTGGGGTGTCTCGGCTTATCGAGTATGGCTTAAGAGTTGCGTAATTTAGAGTAAAATTTTTAGACTTTTAAAAAAAAAATCGAAGGTTTCGGACTTTTCAAAAAGTCGATTTTAATTTTTAAACGTTAAATGAAAAGTGATAATTACTTCGAATAATTTTTTCATATCTTTTTTCTAAAACTAAATTTAAATACCAACAAAATGCTGTCCAACTTTTTTTAAGATATCGATATTTTTTGCTGGTCAAAATTAATTGAATATCTCAATTACTTATTTTTTTTTTTGAAAAAATCACACCAACTTAAGATAAATGGCTGAAAATGGGTGTGTAAGTTACATTTAATACGTGCTCAAACATATCCAAAAATCAAATAAATCTAAAGGGATCGGGTTCGAAAGTGTGCGAATGCCCCATATATAATATAAACACTTTTCAAGAGAAAAAAACCTTATTCCGATTAGTTACAAACGTAAAGACCAACTTATATTACCCCTTAAATGCAGGGTATATAAAAACGAAGGCGGTTTTTCTTTTCAGTCATTAAACGTTTAAGTCTAACGCAAAAAAAAAAAAATAACAAAACTGTTCATTTTCATTTTATTTGCCCTGTTTGTGTTTTCCATCTTAAGGGAAACGGAAATCATAATAAATTTTTATGACGACATTTATAACTGTATGAATTAAACATTTTGTGCCATAATTTTTGAGGTTTTCATACAATTTCTGGTGTTTGTTTTATTATTTTTTTTTGTTTGGTTGGGTTTTTTGCAATTGTTCAGTCAGTTTTCTAAACCAAACATGTTTTAAGCAAAAAAAAAAAAAAATACAAAAAAATTAAGTAAAAACACATTTTACTACTGCTCTAAAAACAAAAAGTAAAACGTATATTTATGCCAGGAAAACGTACAAAAAAAAATGTTAAAACAAATAAAAGCACCGCAGAAACAAAAAAAGGAAAAAGAAATGCCGAAAAACAATTACTTTGCTAAACAATTGTTGTGTCGAAAAATATGCAAACAAAAAAACGTACATGTAAAACGCACCTGTTTTTATGAACATGTTTGTTTTTGTACCATTTAACAAACATTTTTCATTCATATTCATTCATATTGTACATGTATTTATGTTGTTACTCATACACATAAAACATATGAGTGTGTTGGTATTAACCCACTGAAGTGTTGGCAAAAACATTTTTCTGAATCTGAGATTTTTTTCACGAAATATGTCTGAGAATCTGAGAGTTTTTATACACAAAAAATGTCTCAGTATCTGAGAATTTTTCTATTCGAATAATTTATCGGAATTTGAGAATTTTTTTATACGAAAAATATCTCAGAATCGGAAAAATTTTTTATGAAAAAAAATATCTCAGAATCTGAGAATCTGAGAATTTTTCTATACGAAAAATGTACCAGAATCTGAAAATTTTTCTAAACGACAAGTGTCTCAGAATCGAAGAATTTTCCATACGAAAACTGTTTAAAAATCCTTGAGTTTTAATTATGAAAAAATGTATAGAACCTGAGAATTGAGTTTGAGACATTTTGCATTAAGAAAATTCTAAGGCTCTGTTATATTTTTCATATAGAAAACTTTTCGGATTCTTAGAAATTTTTCGTATAGAAAATTCTCAGATTCTAAGAAATTTTTTGTCTAGAAAATTCTCAGATTCGTACAGAAAAATTCTCAGATTCTGAGACATTTTTCGTATTGAAAAATTCATAGATTCTGATACATTTTCGTAAAGAAAATTCTTAGAAAATTCTTTCAGATTCTGACAAATTTTTCTTATAGAAAATTCTCAGATTCTAAGAAATTTTTTGTATAGAAAATTCTCAGATTCATACAAAAAAAAAATCTCAGATTCTAAGACATTTTTTGTATTAAAAAATTAACAGATTTTGAAACATTTTCGTTAAGAAAAATCTTAGAAAAAGTTCAGATTCTGATATATTTTCTTAAAGAAAAGTTCTTAGATTCTGAGACACTTTCCATATAGAAAAATTCTCAATTCGGATACATTTTTCATAAAGAAAATTCTCAGATTCTGAGACATTTTTGATATAGAAAATGTCTCAAAATCTGATTATGCGAAAAATATATCAGAATCTGACAATTTGTCTGTATGAGAAATTCTAAAACATTTTTTGTACAGAAAAGTTCTAAGATTCTGATACATTTTTCGTACATAAAAATCGCAAATTCTGATACATTTTTTTGTACAGAAAAACTCTCAGATTCTGTGACATTTTTTGTATATAATAATTACCAGATTTAAGATTCTAAAACATTTTCGTAAAGAAAAGTTCTCAGGTTCTGAAACACTTTTCGTACAGATTATGATTCACTTTTTGTATAGAAAAATTCTCACGTTTTTTAACATTTGTGGTATAAAACATGTCTCAAGTTCTGAGAATCTTATGCAAAAAATGTAATAATGTCTTCTCAGATTCTGAGAAATTTTTTGTATAGAAAAATATTAGATTCTGAGACATTTTTTATTCAGAAAAATTTACAGATTTTGAGACATTTTTCATGAAAAAAATCTGAGATTTGTGACATTTTTCATATTGAAAAATTCACAGATTCTGGGACATTTTCTTAAAAAATATTCTTATAAAATCTTTTAGATTCTGTGACATTTTTCGTATTGAAAAATTCGTAACAAAACTCTGAGATTGTAAGACATTTTCGTAAAGAAAAGTTCTCTAATTCTGAAACACTTTTCGTACATAAAAATGTTCAGATTCTGAAAAAAATTTATTAGAAAACGTAAATTTTTCTGTACGAAAAATGCCTTAACATCTGAGATTTTTTCTACACGAAAAATGTCTTCTCACATTTTGATAAATTTTTCGTAGAAAATTCTTAGATTCTAAAACATTTTTTTTTATAGAAAAATTTTTAGATTCTAAGACATTTTTCGTAAAAAAAAAAAATCTCAGATTCAGAGACATTTTTTGTATCGAAAAATTCTCAGATTATGAGAAATTTTTTTAAATCAAACTCAAATTTTTTTGAAAAAATGATTTTTCGAATAAAAAATTCTCAGATTCTGAGATATTTTTCGTATTAAAAAAATTCTCAGATTCTAAGACATTTATCGCAAAGAAAATTTTTAGATAAATTCTAAAATGGTACATTTTTCATATACCAAAATTCTAAGATTCTGAGACATTTTTGGTAAAGAAAATGTCTCTGATTCTGATAATCATATGCGAAAAATATATCAGAATCTGAAAATTTTTCTGTAAGAAAGTTTCTTAGAATCTAAATTTTTTTTACACGAAAAATGTCTCCTGAGATTCTAAAATATTTTTTTGTACAGAAAAGTTCTTAGATTCTGATACAATTTTCGTGCAGAAAAATCTCAGATTCTGAGACATTTTTATTATTCAGAGTTTTCGTATCAAAAACTCACAGATTCTGAATCATTTTCCTGAAGATAACACTGTGCTACAAAAAACACAAAATCGAATATACTTTTAAAATGAGGCAGTTAAGGTTGTAGGTCTCGTCGAAAAGATCACAAAAATGCCCATCAAACTTGCCAGACACCCTCAAATTTTAAAGTTATTGTCAAAAAACGTTTTTTTGGGACTTTTCTCACTAAACCACGTGTAACTTAAACATTTTTCAACCGATTTTAAATTTTTCAACTGTTTTGGATAAAAGAAGGATAGGGCTTTTCATTAGTGTCCGACCGAACAGTTCGTCCAAAAAAAGGTATTGGCCAAAAATTAATATTTGCAAGCATTTTTAACAGCTTTATCTGATGGCCGTTTGTTTGTTTAGGCGATAGAATACTATTCTGCCTTTCAAATTTAATGGCTAGGAAATTGAAAAAAGTTAGGTTACCGAACTTCGAAATTGTGGCTTAACTTCGTACTCGTTCTTAAATTTTACACTCAGAATCGTCTTCCATCGCCTCAACAATTTTACCCCATATAAAAAAGTTGTTAAAAGTACTTCCAAATACCAATTTTTTTATTAAATGACGTTTTTTGGCTGAACTGTTCGGTCGGACACTACTTTTCATGAGTGTGAATTGGTCTGTACATATAAGAAAGATTTGTATAGATTTTTTCAACAATATCTAATTTTTTAATATTTTTTGAAATTTTTTTTTAGTTTACCGATTTTTTCTGCTATAGTTTGTTCAACAACATTTATATTAATAAACGCATTCCTAAAGAAAATTTAATTGTGAATACGATGAGCTTTATGCCAAAAAAATCGGATAACAATTGAGAGAGTTATGATAATTTTTCTAAAAAAGAAAATTAAGATTTTGTATGAAATTGCCGTGCGGATAACCCAGGCAAAAAAAATAAACGAACATACAGAGCGGTCGCGTATCATTTTTCTAAAGGTTTTTGACCTCCTGAATTCGAATTTGACCTTGAAATTATGCTATCTTATTAAGTTTTTGATATATCAATTTATGTTAAATATCTCAAAAACCTGACGAGATAGAGCAATTTAAAGGCCAGATTCGGATTCGGCGCGCCAAAAACCTTTAAAAATATTGTACATGACCATTTATGATAAATTTATTTTTTTTTTGCCTGGGTTACCTGAACGGCGATTTCCTGCAAAATCTTAATTTTATTTTTTAGAAAAATTATCACAACTCTGTCAATTATTATCCGATTTTTTCAGGATAAAGCTTATCGTATTTAGAATTAAATTATCTTTAAAAAACCGCTCATAAATATAAAGGTTGTTAAACGAACTATTGCAGAAAAAAATCGATAAACTCGAAAAATTAAAAAAAAAAATAACAAAAAAAAAATTGGTTTTATAGAAAAAATCAATAGATATCTTTCTTTTACGTATTGACCTATTCACACACATGGAAAGCCCTATCCTTTTTCTATCCAAAACAGTTCAAAAATTTAAAATCGGTTGGAAATTTTCTGAATTACACAAGGTTTAGTGAGAAAAGTCCCAAAAAATGTTTTTTGACAATAACTCCAAAATTTGAGGGTGTCTGGCAAGTTTAATGGGCATTTTTGTGATCTACTCGACAACCCCAACAACCTATACTATGTCACATCAGAAGTATTTTTTCACTGTAGCACAGTGTAATTTTTAAAAAACTCTCAGATTAAAAGATATTTATGTAAAGAAAAAAATTCTGAGACATTTTCCTGAAAATAATTCTTAGAAAAACTCTCAGATTAAAAGACATTTTTGTAAAAAAAAATTCTGAAACAATTTTCGTACAGAAAAATTCTCAGATTCTGATATATTTTTTGTAAAGAAAAATTCTCAGCTTTTGTAACATTTTTGGTATAGAAAATGTCTCAGATTCTAAGAATCGTATGCAAAAAATATAAAAACGTCTTCTTAGATTCTGATAAAGTTTTCGTATAGAAAATTCAAAGATTCTAAAACATTTTTCGAACGGAAAAATTTTTCGTACAGAATAATCTCAGATTTTGAGCCCTTTTTATACTGAAAAATTCACAGATTATCAGACATTTTCGTAAAGAAAACTCTTTGAAAGACTCTCAGATTCTGAGACATTTTTCGTATAGGAAAATTCGCAGATTTTGAGACATTTTTCTGAAGAAAATTCTTAGAAAAACTCTTAAATCTATGACATTTTCGAAAAGAAAAATTATCAGATTCTGACACATTATTCGTATAGAAACATTCTCATATTTTGTAACATTTTTGGTTTAGAAAATATCTTCTGATTCTTAAAATCTTACGCAAAAAATGTAAAAATGTCTTCTCAGATTCTGAAAAATTTTTCGTATCGAAAATTCTCAGATTCCAAAACATTTTTTTGTGTAGAAAAATTGATTGTTAATTCAAATTTGTTCATAAAAAAAAGTTCTAACACATTTTTCCTAAAGAAAAATCTCAGATTCAGAAACATTTTTTGTAGAGAAAAATTCTCAGATTCTGAGACATTTTTCGTTAATAAAAAATTCCAGATTTGTTGGTTATACTAAAAAAAAAAACTTGTAAAATTACAAGAAAAATTTGTAACTTTTTGTGTTTTGCTACCTCCTATTTGAAAATTTTTGTAATTTTACCAAAATTTTTTGCTACCTCCTATTTTACGAGAATTCCTAGTAATGTTACAAGCTCTTTACCAATAATTTTGTAATTTTACAAGCTTTTTAATAATAAAATTGTAAATTTACAGTTTTTTGGCGCAAATGAAATTAAAAGGAATTCTCGTGAATTTACTAGATTTTTTTTTGTAAAATTATCTTGGAAATTTGTAAAATTACAAAAAAATTTGTAAAATTACAAAAAAAAAATTTAAATTTCGATCAAAATTTGTTTATTAAAAACAAGGAAAACTGTCAAATATTGGTAAAATAGGATTACGAGACTTTTCCTAGTAATTTGACAAAGTTTTTTTTTGTGTTTATTTGTAGATCGTGATTTTACTAACATGGGAGGTCTTTTAGAGGGCACCCACCGATTGTCCTAAAACTTGCATATGGGAATGAGGGCAGATAAATAAGAGTAACCTATTTTTTTTTAGCTGCCCAATCTCAAATTTAAAAAATGCCTGCGAATTTTGTACTCTTGCCCAAAACATTAAATCATGATAATGTTTTGCGAAAGATTTGGGTGTATTTGCCAAAGCAAAGTTTTTTTAGAACAAAATAATGTTATATTACTTTGCTACTCCATGCAAAACGAATTGAAATATCAGTCGAGGACCCCATTAAAAAAACAAAAGAGCTGTACATTTCGTAAGTGAGTGCAAAAAAGTGTTTTTACATTTTGGAGAGTATAAAAGATTCGGCACCAAAGAAAATAACACTCTCACTTGTTTTATGAACATTGGATAAACAAATGGAAAATTTTTATGCGAAAGTCTTAGACTTGGTGAAAAAGTAGTTTTGGTAAAAAAAATGATTTTTTTTCACGAAAAACAGAATTATGTTAAAAAAAATTTAATAAACCCAAAATTTTTGGTGAAAAAAAATTTTGAGGAAAAAAAGTTTTTGATAAATTTTTTTGATGAAAAGAAAAATTTTTTGATGTAAAAAAAATTTAATGGGAAAAAAATTGATGAAAAAAAAATTTATGAAAAAAAAAATTTGATAAAAAAAATAGAAAAATTTTTTGATGTAAAAAAATATTTTAGAAAAAAAATTTTTTGGTGACAAAAAAATTGATAATAAAAAATTTGATAATAAAAAACTTGATGAAAAAAAAATTATGAAAAAAAAATTTGATAAAAAAAAATTTGATGAACAAAAAAAATTGATGAAAAAAAAATTTATGAAAAAAAATTTATGAAAAAAAAAAAAAATTATAAAAAAAACAGTTGGAACAGAAAAAAAAATTGATGAAAAAAAAATTTTATGAAAAAAAAAAATTTGATGAACAAAAATTTAATCACGAAAAAAAAATTGATGAAAAAAAAAAAATTTGATGAAAAAAAGAAAAATTTTTTGATGTAAAAAAATATTATGGAAAAAAATTTTGGTGACAAAAAATTTGATAATAAAAAACTTGATAAAAAAATTTATGAAAAAAAATTTTGATAAAAAAAATTTGATGAAAAAAAAAAAATTGATGAAAAAAAAATTTATGAAAAAAAAATTTATGAAAAAAAAAAAAATTGATAAAAAAAAATTTTATAAAAAAAAAAACAGTTTGAACAGAAAAAAAATTGATGAAAAAAAAAAAAATTTATGAAAAAAAAAAAATTTGATGAAAAAAAATTTGATAACGAAAAAAAAAGTTTGATGAAAAAAAAAATGTTTGATAAAAAAAAAAAAAAATAGATGAAAAAAAATTTTTTTTTTGGAAAAAAAATTGATGAAAAAAAAAAATTTATAAAAAAAAAAAAAAAATTATGAAAAAAAAATTTGATATTCACCGCTTTTTATTCACCGCTGGTGAAAAACGGGTTTATTCACCACGAGGTGAATTATTATCCAAGTTACAAACCCAAGTTATTAAAATTTTTGGTTTTTATGAAAATGAAAATAGTAATTCTTGTTTTCTTTTTCGTTAGGTTAGGTTGAGAGGTTGACGTAATGTCCACAAGACCAAATCCTGATCCATAGTGATACCTCATGAAAAGGGTGGGGGGGGGGGGGTGTTGAAGGGGGCGGGGAGGGGGGATTGTGGTGGGGTGTCGGGCTTCTCTACACATTAATTCACGTTCTTCCGTCTTCCTGTCCCATAGCATGACTATTTAAGTCCACACATGCGTCTCATCAAATTTACTCAGCTTGATATATTTTAACATCTTCCACGGGCTGATCCCTCTTAGTTCCTCCACATTCTGAAAGAAATAAGAGCCAAAACAATTAAATCGAGTGCGAGATAGTGCAGGGCACTGACAAAGATAATGGAGTGAATCTTCCACTGTCTCTTCGTCCCCGCACCATCTGCACAAGTCATCCTCAATTAATCTTAACATTTTCAAATAAAATTTCAAGCCGGTGTGGCCTGTTACACTCATAAAATTATTGCAGTTACTACATGACGGTCGTTTATGTAGTAAGTAGTAGCTGTTGTTTTTAACTACAATTTCGGTCGTTTTTGTATGAAAAAATCTCAAACAACTTTTTTTTGTAGTAGTTTCAAAAAATAAATACAAAAACTATACTACACTGTAGCAATAGTTGATTTATGTAGTTGTTTTTAGTTTTTTTCTAAAAACTCGTTTTTTTCTAGAAATTTTTATTGCAAACGAATGTGTCGAACGAGTTGGTCGTGCGGGAAGGAAGGAATTATTTTTATGCCAAATAAATAATATCTAAATAAATTAAATTACAATTTATTAAATTTAATTATAACAAAAAATATGTTTTTGGAAAAATATTATTGAGCGAAAGAAAATAAGTGGATAAATGAGATAACAAGTGTGTATAATATGGCGCTCACATAAGCGTGAGTAAAAACCAATCGGAAAAAACCAAAATAAATTGTGTGCAGTGTTTTGTTTTCTTATGAGCGTGCCATCTTTCTTTTCTTTGTATACACAACAGAACAGGTACATACTTTTTTGAAACATTGCAAATTAATTCTTTTTTTTTATAAATCAATTTTGCCAAAGCATTTCGTTTTTTTTTTATTCCAGACAAATTTTGATCAGTAGCGGTGAAAATTTGAAATGAACTATTAAAAAAACAAAGGTAAATACAATCAATTTATTTTGTTTAACATTTTATTAATATAATTTTTTTCTTCTATAATTCCAGATAAATACACCAAAAAATTTTAATTTCATGTCGAAATTCTATACAACCAAGTGAAATGTATTGCTTTTTAAATAAATAAAAATCAATCACTTAAACGTTTAAGAAATTTTTTAAATAAAATTTCAGGCAAGTGTAGTAAAAACAACTGTATACCGTCTTTTGTAGTAATTTTTACTACATTTTGTAGTTGAAAATCAATAGTTAAAAACAACAACATGTTCAGTTGTTTTTACCGTAATATGTAGTGGACGCCTTTTCAACAACAAAATGTAGTCAAAACAACTGTCTTTTGTAGTAGATTTTACCCACATACTTTTTTGAGTGTATTATTTTTAATTGTTAGCTTAGCTTTTTCGTTAATTGTTAGCTTATATCTTAGATCCGTTCAGAAAAATGTTGGGCATTTTTTTTGTTTGCGCTTTGTTTTATTTTTCTATGAAAAATTATGGTCCTTATAAGTTTAATACGTAAAAGAGTAGAAAAAGGTTTTTAATGTTTTTAGAGGTCTTGGTTTTTTTATTTTTTTTGATACAAAATATTTTATATGAAAATAAATGCGATTAACACATTTATATCTTGTATTTAGTTGTATGCTTAACCATAAGGGTGGCACTTTAATTTCAATTTTGTTTTGAATAACTTTAAGATACGAAAGAAATTTGTGCCAGAAAATGGTTTTTTTCCCAAAATCCATTAAAAAATTATTTTAGTAAAACAGATAAAAAAAATAAAAAAGAAACTGCCACCCTACTCACCACAGTTTTTCTTTATATCAGCTTAAAAAGCATCAACCATGGTGTGTTCTGGAAAGAAAAACTAGGTGAAAAGAACAGACAATATGATGTTTGTTTTTTGATTGTTGTATATGAATATGAATATTTTTATTTTATTTGGGTAATGGTTTCATATCTTTTTTAGCTTTATTTTTCTTTTGATTTTTAGCACACATTAACAAAAGATAGAGCTGAGTTGAGCTGACTGAAAAAGAAAAGTCAAAATATGAAAAAAAAAATAGCAGGTGTTTGGAATTTTATGAATTTACGTTATAACATTTGGTATTTTATATGTGTTAAAGTGGTTTTTCTTGAAACAAAACAAAAAAGTTTAAATGAGTTTATGGTACATAGTTTTAAAGTTTTTTAACTTGTGTTTAAGTTTAATACATTTAAAAAATTAATTTTAAAAGAAACAGTTTTGATGGAAAAGTTTTAAATACATAAAATAAAATTTAATTAAAATTTTTATTTACTTAGTTTAAAAAAAGTTTTTTTTTAATGCTTTATAAGTGTAGTTTCAGAAGTTTGTTTTAGTATATTCTGGTTCGAGGTCATTTATTTTCCCCATTATGATTTAGCATAACAAGTGCTTATGTTAGCTCTATTTTCTAAAGATTCAGTGACTTCACGGCTGGTCTAAGCAATATGTAACCTAAAAGTGCAACCACCAAAAATTTTTTTTTGGAATATGAATTTGAGAGGCCTAAAAAAATATTAACAAAAATCAAAATCTTCGATCGAACACTTTTTGCGAAAATCTAGGTTGAATTGCAAAAAATTATAATATTCGAATTTTATAGAAAACTATGAGAGATATAAAAAAAAACAGATATGACCAAAAATATTCCTTAAAAAAATACCTTGTCAAATTACTAGGAAAAGTCACGAAATCCTATTTTACCAATATTTGACAGTTTTCCTTCGTTTTTAACAAAAATTTTTTTTTTGTGTGTGGACGTTTTTTCTATAGAAAAAGCCTTAGGTTCTGAAGCATTTTTGATATAGAAAAACTCTCAGATTCTGAGACATTGCTCTTATCGAAAAACTCTTATATTTTGAGATATTTTGGTCATTGAAAAAATATCAAGTTTTCATAGACAAAGTCTTAGATTCTAAGAAATTTATGCGTCACAAAAAGAATCAGATTCTGAAAAATTGTTGATATAGAAAAATTCTCTTACTGTGAAACTAATATTCTTCGTTTTTTTTCTAACACAAAAAGTTTCAAAATCGAAGGAGAAAGAATCCGAAGTATGGGATTTTTATTATATGTATCAGGATGGAGCAAATTAAGTTTTTTTTTCGAATTTCGAAAACATCGTGGTTGGGAATTAACACAAAAAAATGTTGGACCTGTAGGACAATGGCTTTAGGATAATTTTTTTGACTTGAAAATCGGAAAGTTCCGAACAAAGTAAAAAAAAATTATCATGGTTGGTTACCGTTACCCTTATTATACCGTTACCGATTCAAAACCCTTTCAAATCGAATACCGTTACCGTTACCGATACCGCTAAAAATATTTTTAAAATACCGTTACCCTTACCGTTACCGTTATAATTATTAGAAGTTACCGGTATTGTACCGGTATTCAAAATTTTACCTGTTTTAAGCATGGTTGGTTACCGTTACCCTTATTATACCGTTACCGATTCAAAACCCTTTCAAATCGAATACCGTTACCGTTACCGATACCGCTAAAAATATTTTTAAAATACCGTTACCCTTACCGTTACCGTTATAATTATTAGAAGTTACCGGTATTGTACCGGTATTCAAAATTTTACCTGTTTTAAGGGATTTTAACGAACAAAAAAATAAAATCAAATTGCTAACATAATTTGAAATTTATAATTTGCAAATTATCATAAAATAAATGACAAAAATAATAATCATATCAAATCTATACTGGTTTTTGGGTCTATAAAATATTTTTAGCTTTCAGTTCTATCTTTTTTCAAATTTTTAACTAAATTAATAATACCGGTACGTACCGGCTTGGTTGGTTCGGTACCGGTACATACCGTTACCGAAACGATTTGAATACACTTACCGTTACCTTTACCGAAATAAATAAAAATTAGATACCGTTACCGTTACCCTTACCGTTATTCGTTTCGGTAACCAACCTTGAAAATTATTTAACTTTTTTTTTGCCTACCGTTGCGAATGAGTAATATTAATTGCATAAATATTTCTCATACGCTCTGTTGAACCAAGAAAGTACATACAAGCAAATTACAAAATTGTTATCAAATTTAAAATTCAAATGCGATTTTCTCGAAAAAAACGAAGAACGTGTTTCTGAGTTTTTTGTGTGGATGGACAAACATCTAAACTTAAAAAAAAAAAAAAATTAAAAAAGTGGCCGGATTTTTGATAAATTGACTTTTTTAAAAAATGGAAAATTTCAAAACGGGCTCTGAAAATTTTCCAAAAAAATAAAAAATTTTAATCGATAGCCAATACAAAACTATATAAGAATTTACATTTTTGAGATTGTGGTGCATTCCGTTTTAATGTGATAAATATTTAATCAAGGCAACTCGCCACAAATTTGACCATTTTTCCAATATTTGACCACGCCTCTTAAGCCCAGTTTTTGAAAATTTAAAAAACCAAAAACGCAATTTTCTTAGTTCCATATAGGGCTATCCAAACAACCTATTCAGAAATTAACGGGACACATGTTTATCTGTAGCGGGACATTTGGTGTGGAACGCCTCAAATATATCTTTTTATACATATTGAGATCTTATTATATTTAATTTTATAAAAAATCAATCAGATAAGACCAAATTTCGTATCAAATTATATAAAATTTGATATAACTCCCCGGTCTTATCTGAGAAATTTTTTATATAATTTTTATATAATTACACTTAAAAAATTATGTCATTAACTGTTTGTAGTTTATTTAAAAAGTTTTCCGTTTAGTCGTTTTTAAAAGAAAAAACATTTGTTTGATGTTCAGTTTTTATTAATGACTACTTCAGTCCTTTGTTTCAAAAATAACACACTAAAAAATAAAGACTTTCATTAACATTTAATTTTTAAAGTCATTTATTTTTGTTCCGTAAGTAAAAATTACTGATTATTCGTTTGATTTTTAATGATTTGTGTAAGTAATTTTTTTTTAAATTGTTGGTATTTTTTAATAAATTAGTTTTTACCTACACAAGTCAGTTATTTTTTTGTAAAAAAAAAAAAAATCAAAAAATTATTTATAGAAATATAAAAATATGTTTGTATCAAGTGACTTTGGCACGATGGGTAGAGTGTCTGGCCAGAATGTAGTTGATTGCGGGATCGATTCCCCAAACATTTTATAAAAAAATTTTAAAAAAATATTTCAATAAAAAATTGTAAAAAATTACCTACGAAATCATTAATTTTTATTGTTTTCGTAGGTTATTTTTTTGAAATTTGTTGGTAAAAATAACAGAACTATCATTAATTTTTAATGTTTTCGTTGGTTATTTTTTTCGAATTTGTTGGTAAAAAAGAGTGAAAAAACGTAATTTTTTAATGTTCAATGTTATTTATTTTAGAAAATTTTGTCAACAGTAAAAAATAAATGTTGATGTTTCTTAAAACCAAGGATGGGTACCAATTCGATAAAAGTATTGGTATTGGTATTGGTTTTTAAAATTATATTAGTATTGGTATAGGTATTGGTTTTCATTTTTTGTTGAATTGGTATAGGTTTCGGTATTGGTTTTGAATTATTTAGGTATTGGGTATTGGTATTGGTTTTAGCCTCGAATCGGTATCGGTTTTTAATAAGTATTGGTATTTATCTTATATCGGTTTTGGAATTTGTATGCAAAAGGTTTTGTCGTTAATATTAATTAATTGAACGTACGTAGTCCTTCTGTCCGCCCCACAGTGGAGAAAAATATACGTTTATGTGCAATTTTTAACCGAGTTTAGTTTTGATTTTAAGCCATCGATCGGACATGGTGGATTTTTGAATAATGATTTATTTTTTATTTTTCTTATATTAAGAAGAGATGGGCTCATGAGTTGATTAGAGCGTGATTCACGCGTGAGTGTGACTAAATTCAATTTTATTCACGTGATTGTGAGTGTGAGTGGCGAAAAAAATTGCGTGAGTGAGTGTGCGTGAGTGAGTGTGCGTGAGTCGATTTTTTTGCGTGAGTTTGCGTGATTTATTTTCTCTTCATATTTCCTTTCGTACAAAAAAATTTTAAAATTTGGCTTAACTTTAGATTTCATCCCGAAAAAAGCAAAAAAAAAATTGTAAAATTTCTCTGAACTTTAAATTTTGCTTAAAATTTTAAAAGATTTTTCAAAATTTTAGTTTTTAAAATTTTTTTTGTATAAATAAGAGTTTTGTGAGTGTGAGTCAACGTGAGTGTAGCGAAGCTTGCGTGAGTGCACGTGAGTGTGAGTTGTGTTAAATTTACTCACTTGATTGTGAGTGAGTGAGTGTGAGTAGAAAAAATATGCTCGTGAGTGAGTGTGCGTGATTAAAAAATTCCTGTCTAAGCGTGAGTGAGTCAAAAATCACTCACGCACCCATCTCTAATATTAGACATTTTTCAGTATTTTTTCTTTAAAAAAAAAATAATAGGCAAGGGTATTTGAACACCTTATTAATGATGTAAATAGCATTTGTTATATAATTAATTTAGTTTTTATAACCAAATTAAAATTCAAACAGCCTCAACACAAGTCCTCAAAAAATCGATAAAATCGACTTCTAAAATATATTTTTAATAGTCGACTTTATATTTAAAATTTTAAGTCGCTGGAGGGTATAAAAATTAAAAGCCTAAAATAATAAAATACAAAGTTTTCGTTTTTTCTTTAAACAATTTCTGTGCTGATGAACATTGCATTTAATGCACATATAAATTGCGGTGGCCAAGGAGAGATATTTTTTAATTGCAGAAAGTTGAGACTTATCATTCGTTACAAAATATACCTAAAATTCATCCTTTTCATACATAAATATTTTTTGAAAAGGTAATCGAAATAGGTTATCGTGAGGGCCTCTTTTTCGATTTTAGATCTTTTGGTAATTGCGATTACACGGGTAATTGTTTTCTTATATGGGGTTCAAACTTACGACCTTAAACAAGTTGTTTATCAAAACACCAGTAATACCATATTCGCATTCATTTAAACTAGTTTAATTATGTGTCTTCCCCATACAATTTTAAGCACTTTATCTGTCAAAATAAAACGGTGGTTTATTTTGACGTTTAAATTGTATGGGGAAAATCAATAATTAAACTACCCAGGCAGAAAAATACGAACGGGAGAGCGATGGCAAAGTACCTTTTATGGTCGCTTGTGTGCTGGGAAAGCATCACAGTTTAGTACTCTCCCAGCGTCCAAAATGATAACAACGGCAAACGGTATGCCTTTGCTATTTTAAAGCCACTTGTGGTACAGGGTATAACGAGTTTATGCTTATGTTTGAAACTACCCGAAATAATAGTCCTAGATTAACCTTTTAGCAAAAGTACCGAAAAAAAGTGATATATTGAACCGAAACGTGTTGTTTTCCAAAAGGAAAAACCCAGTGGCATTTTCCCATGTGATGTATCCGGAGTTTAAGACACTTCCTCACAAAAGAACGTGTTTTTATATAAAAGGTGTCAAGTTTGTGATAGGAATTGTGTCTAAGTGACATATCACGAGAGCTTTCAAGGACCAATAACTAATACTGCAGGGAAAAGAAAAATATTCCAATTGTTATGAAAATTAATAAATTTTAATTACAAATTATACTTTGAACGGATTTAAATAGAAAACATTGGCAAAGCGCTTGCAAAGCACTTTTTTCGTACTACCTTATACACAAAAAATAAAGTGATTGTCGAGACTTTTTTTGTGGAACGGTTGGCAGTTTCTGCTTGGGTACTTAAAAATGCGTGCGAACATCGTTTTGCAGAATAAAAACGTAATGGATGCAGAACAAAGATTTTTTTTATACACGTACACTCAAAAAAATAAACTGGTAAAACGCCTGGTAAAATGCCTTGTAATCCCGTTCTACCAATATTTAACAATTTTCCTTGTACTTTAACAAAAAATTTTGTACTTTGCTCAAACGAGAACTACAGTTTTATTGGTAATTTTACAAGTTTATTTTCGTAATTGTATTCTACCATTTTGATAGGTTATTTTACAAAAAAAAACTGTAATTTTACAACAAAGTTTTTATTACGAGGATTCTAGTTGAATTACAAAAAAAAAACTTTATTTTACAAAAATTATGTTATACGACGATTTATGTTGTTTAAAAAAAATTTTTTTTTTTTTTGAAAAATATTTTAAAAAAAAGTTGACAAAATTTTGAAAAATTTATTACAAGGATTAATTTAAGAAGGAGTAGTTAATTTACAAAAAAAAACAGTTATTTTACAAAAAATGATTTTATTACGAGGATTTATGTTGTTAACAAAATTTTTTTTTTGTAAATTTACCATTTTGGTTTGTATATTTACCATTTTTTTAAACATATTTACCATTTTTTCTTGTAAGTTTACCATTTTTTTTTGTATTTTTCCGGTTTTAAAACAATATTTTTACCAATAAAATTGGTTATTTTACCAATTTTTGATGCATTCAAAATTACGAGGAAATCCTCGTAATTTTACGAGAATTTTACCTACGTCATATTTTACGAGAATAGCCTCGTAAAATCACGAGATTTATTGGTAACTTTACAAGTTTTTTTTTTTGAGTGTAGCCCTTAAACTCTCAAAAATAGCAAGTGTGAAACGCACACTAAAATAAAATAAATTCTTATATAATATGACTGTGCCCGGCACAGTGTGCCTCTAATAAAACAAAAAAAATAAATTTTTTGGATTCTGGTGTTGTGACATAAAATTTTGTAACGACTCACAGTGATTCGTTTCATTGGCAAAAATCAAAAAAAAAAGTATGTCTTCAATGTTGATGATTTTTTGGATTTTTACAGTTTGATAGTAAACTAAAAGAAATATGTGCTTTTCTTATTTTTAAGAAGTCATATGTTGCCACAAGAGGGCGCTAAAGTAAGGAAATTTAACGCTATTTTGTTAAAACCTAAATATTGATTTTTATAGGTTTACTAAAAAAATTATGAAAAATCAAATTTTAAAGAAATTAACAAACTTTTTTTTGCAAAAGTTACTTAAATATATTTGCTAAAAGTTGTATTTGCAAGTTTTTAGAATTAATCTTAAAATACATTTTTGTATTGCTCTGAAATCTATATTTTTTCTACCGAATCCCAAAAAATTGACAAATTTTGATGGAATGCATAAAAAAAGTTCGTGAGTCAAAAAATTATTTTTTTCGCTTTTTCGATAGCTTGGACTATAGTTTATAAGGCAAAACAATAAAAATAACTAAGTATTTGTCTGAAGTTGGAAAAAAGTTAAGTTTTTTTTGTGTCTTTATTTAATTTTTTTCAAAAGCTATATTATTAATGGAAAAAATATTTAAAAAAAAATCGAATATTAAGTATTTTTTCTTTACTCATTGATATATTATATAGTATTCGGTAAAAATATAATAAAAAATCAGAAAAAAAATTATGCAGTACGTGGGCCGTTTTGCTTTAAAAGTTATCTATGACTTTTACTAAAATCCCCAAAATCACCAAATTTTAATGGCCCTCATAAAAAAAGTTCGTGAATAAAATTTTTTTGTTTTTTATTTTTTTTGTAGCTTTAACTATGTTTTATAAGATCAAAAAATAAAAATAACTAAGTTTTTTTTTTTTAAGTTGAAAAAAATTTTTTTTTTAAAAAATCTAAAATTGGATTATTTTTTTTTTATTTATTTTATGTACTGTAAATAAATTTAAAAAATACATCAACATTTTTGTGTTTTTTTATATAAAGGATTTTATTGTATTGTATACCATAAATTTATATTAAATAATTCGATAAAATAAGTATACAGTGGGCCATTTTGCTTTAAAACCAGTATTTGAGTTTCGTTGGTATCCCAAATCAAAACCAAATTTTTTTTTTGAGATACATAAAAAAAGTTCGTACTTAAAAATTATTTTTTATTGATTTTTTTAACATACTGGACTGTTTTCTATACGATCAAATAATAAAAATAACTAAGTTTTTGAAAAAAAAAACGAAAAAAAATAAAAAATTCAAGTATCCAAAATTTTTTTTTTTTTAGTCGTTTGTTATTAACGGGGTATATACTTAGAAATAAAGCAAGTATTAAACGACTTTACTTAAAAGTTAACTTGAATAAATTTATTTTCGTAATGCAACTGGAAATAAGTGTTGCGAATGTTTTGTTTTTGCAGTTATTATGTATTTTTATATTTTTGACTGTATTTAAAAAAAGGATATATTAACAGCTTTTTTGTTACTGCAAGCAACTCAACAAAATTTGGCACACTTATTAATGTTATTTGATCTAATCTATATTAAAAATTTTATAGCAATTGAAAGATTTTTAAAATAGTTACAGCGATTTCAAGAAAAAGGATATATGCCAGCCACGCGAGTCCTTGCTCAGATTAAAATTCGAATGTTGTACGTCGATGATTATCTAAATTTCTAAGACAATAACTAAGTTAAGTAATTTTATATCAAGTTTTGTGGCTAAAACTCCACTTTTAAATTTCAGGATATACGACAGGTACAAATGTCCTTCGACCGATTTGCTCAAAATTTTTATTTTTTTTCTATTAATTAATTTTGTGCTTGCGTACCAAATTTGGAAAATCGTTGACAACTCTTTCTATTTTATTTTTGTGATTAAACTATATTAACACTTTATTGCAATTTTTAAAAAGGATATATAAATAACTTTTGTTTTACAGAACCGATTTCAGCGAAATTTGGTACACACATTGACATCACTTATTCAAATTTTTACAAAAAATTTCAAGGGTATCGAGTAATTTTTGAGCGATTTACAATTTTTTTAAGAAAAAGGATATATGGCAGCCACACGAGTCCTTGCTTCAATCTAGAAAAAAATTTACACATAAAATACTATATCAAAATTGGTAACATTGACAAAGTTTGGGAATTTTGTGACCATTTTTGTAGTTTTAATCACATATTTAAATTTCAGGATATATGGGGGGTAGGCGTGTCCTTGCTCCGATTTTTCCAAAAATTCGATTTTTTCTTGATTAGATAATTAAATGCTTGTGTACCAAATTTCAGAAATCTGCGACCAATATTCTATTTTTGCCCACTCGATATATGGGAACGAATCACTGTGCGACTGCTTGATTGGAATTTCCAAAAAAGGACATTAGCATTTTTTTACAACCCAAAGAACAGTGCAGTGACACTTAATGTATATCAAATATAAACAATGTTTGCAAGAGAAAAAATTTCATTACAGAAAAGGTCTAAATTTTTTAAGATCTACTTTTATTAGGGGTCATAAAAATCAAATTTGGTTAAAAATAAGTAAAAAAAAATATTTTTTTTATGTTTTTATGACTTTTTAAATTCAAGTAGCTAACTCCTTTTTTTTATATGACATTGCATGCAAACGATTACTGATCGATGTAACATCTTTTGTGAACATCTTTAGCAATTCGTTAGTCAGGTAAAACCTAATATCAATTATCAATATCAAAAATTTATCACAGAAAAGGTCTAAATTTTTTAAGATCTACTTTTATTAGGGGTCATAACAATCAAATTGGTTAAAAATAAGGATATGGTACGTGACAAAAAAAAATTGTTTTATGTTTTTATGGCTTTTAAAATTCAAATAGCTAACTCCTTTTTGTTATGTGACATTGCATGCAAACTATTACTGATCGATGTAACATCTTTTGTGAACAGGTAAAACCCAATAATGTGATGGAAAGAAAATGTTTGAATTCATAATTAACACAAACGAAACACAGTGTGTCCTTTGTATGGAAAAGGCGCGCATCGAAGTTTTTTCATTATAACTTTTGAACGGATTGGGCTATTTCTAAAATTTTTACAGTTTTGGAAACTAGAAACTTAGAGCTATTTTTGGATGTCATTTCAAAGATGTACTGTCAATAGCCTACCTTTAACGGGAAGGTAAACTTGGTTAACTAACCAACAAAAAAAAAGTTAAAAAAAATCGATTTCCTCGAAAATTATACTTTATACCACCGAATTTTTGTGATGTGCATTACAACTATATGGTTAAACCCAAAAATCAGAATTCACGACCAGTTTTTTGAAGAATATATTACAAATAGTCCAGAAAAAAATCAAACTACTTACGATTTATAAATAACGATTTTATTATTCAATGTAGATCTCTTTAAAATATTTTTAAGAGTGATTATTTATCTGCACACAAATAATACACCCTACATTTAAAGAACCGGCAATTAAAACTTGTTTGCCTCCAGGAAACTCATTTAATACAAACAAAAATAAAACAAATTAACCAATAAAAATTGAATTATGAAAAAAAGAAGAAAGTTCAATATAGATAACAAAATTAAATTATTTACTCCATCTCTAGCAATTCCAACACTTCCGGTGGATAATTCGTTTTTGTTTTTGGATTTAGTTCGTTATTTTGTTTTATTGACTTTTTTGGGTCACTTTGAATCATAAACATATGAAAAATATCCTCCAGATTGTGAAAAATGGATTCTGTGTACATTAGAGATTGAACCTGACATACATCTTTTTAAGTAACGCCGGAGAAATAAAAAGCATGTTATGTAAAACAATCAAATTGTACAACTTTTTAACAACTAATTTAACAAATAATTTGAATATTTTTGTTTTTAACCTTAACTTTAACCTCGATTTGATAAAGCTCTGGCACTTTCTGGCAAAAGTTATAACATACGAAATATTAGGGAATACCTCTAGTATAACCCGCACTAGCGTTTTGCATTATCCATCATTATCTGCAGAAGTTGCAGTCTATTATGTAAATGGATTTTTAAAGATATTTACAAAAAACATTACTTTTACTCAATATAACATTTTGTTGGGTTATTTTTTTGTTATAAAAAAAAAATGAATAATAAAATAACGGATCTTGGAAACATTTTGCAAAAAATTTGGATGGATTACTTCACAAGATGAATTTTTAAAATTTTTTCAAAAAATGTCCTTTACAAAAAAAAATAAATTAAGAAAAATTTGAAAAACTCAATACTTTGGAGTTGTGCCCCAGCCAAACTAAGAGTCGCATTGATGTAAGGGAAACTGATTTTTAGTCTCCAGAGTGTCAAAATTAAGTATGCACCTAAAAAAAAAAATAATCGGCAATTTTTTTTTTTGACCCAAATGCGCACGAATATCACACCGTGCGAAAATAAGAATACAAAAAACCGAAACAAAACCGATACGAAAGTATAAAAAAATGAATTGGTATTGGTTTTTTATTGGTATTGGTTTTGAAGAATAAAAGTATTGGTTTTTAATTGGTATTGGTAGTGGGGAATCGGTATTGGTTTTTTATCGGTATTGGTATCGCACAAATAAAGGTATTGGTTTTTAATTTGTATTGGTTTTCAATTTGAATTGGTATTAACGGGTATTGGTATCGAAAAGGTATTGGTACCCATCATTGCTTAAAACAAATGAATAATTACTGGAATGGTTTTCAATTGTTTATTCACTGGTTTTAAGTGTGTTTTTCATTTGTTTTTGCCTACAAAATATTTTGAGTGTAGATTATTTTATGTAAAATTAGATATATTTGTATCAATTTATACATGGATATATATAAAACCATTGTTACTAGGGATTACAAACATAAAAAAATGAAAAATTTTATTGAAAACTTTTTGTTAAAAAACAAGGAAAACTGTCAAATATTAGTAAAATGGGATTACGAGATTTTTTGTAGTAATTTAACAATGTTTGTTTTGTTGTGTGTAGTACCTTTGTACATACTAGGGTATTCAATTAATCGAGGTTCTTGTTTAATCGGTTAATCGAGCAAATAACGCTGTGCTACAAAAAACACAAAATCGAATATACTTTTAAAATGAGGTTGTTAAGGTTGTAGGTCTCGTCGAAAAGATAACAAAAATGCCCATCAAACTTGCCAGACACCCTCATATTTTAAAGTTATTGTCAAAAAACCTTTTTTTGGGACTTTACTCACTAAACCACGTGTAACTTAAACATTTTTCAACCGATTTTAAATTTTTCAACTGTTTTGAATAGAAGAAGGATATATGAATAGGTCTATACATATAAGAAAGATATGTATTGATTTTTTGAACAATATCAATTTTTTTTTTATTTTTTGCAAATTTTTTGAGTTTATCGATTTTTTTTCTGCTATAGTTTGTTCAACAACATTTATATAAATAAACGTATTCCTAAAGAAAATTTAATTGTGAATACGATTAGCTTTATGCCAAAAATATCGGATAACAATTGACAGAGTTGTGATAATTTTTCTAAATAAGAAAATTAAGATTTTTTATGAAATTGCCGTGTGGATTACCCAGGCGAAAAAAATAAAAGAACATGCTGAGAGGTCACGTATCAATATTTAAGGGTTTTGACCTCCTGTATTCGAATTTGACCTTGAAATTGCGCTATCGTATTAAGTTTTTGATATATCAATTTATGTTAAATATCTCAAAAACCTGATGAGATAGAGCAATTTAAAGGCCAGATTCGGACTCAGCGCGCCAAAAACCTTTAAAAATATTGTATATGACCATTTATGAAAAATTTATTTTTTTGCCTGGGTTTTCTGAACGGCGATTTCCTACAAAATCTTAATTTTCTTTTTTAGGAAAATTATCACAACTCTGTCAATTATTATCCGATTTTTTCAGGATAAAGCTTATTGTATTTAGAATTAAATTATCTTTGAAAAAACGCTCATAAATATAAAGGTTGTTTAACGAACTATAGCAGAAAAAAATCGATAAACTCGAAAAATTTCAATAAATAACAAAAAAAAAATGATTTTATAAAAAACAAGTAAAATAGTTAAATTCGGCCTTGCCGAATGTGGTGATACCCTCCACAATTTCAAAATTAAAAAAAATATCCGCGAAAAAAAATTTTGGTAAAAAAAAAAAAAATCCGCGATTTTTTTCTTTGTTTGTCAAAAAATATGTTCGTACTTGTTTAAATACCATTTGGTGTTGAATTATGTTCACATATGTCATCCACAAGCCGAATTAAAGCATTTTGTATTTTTAGGTTATGTTGAATGTACTGAAATTTTTGAGGTGTGCTTACATTTTCGTTCATAACTTTTGAACCGCTGAACCGATTTCGCTCAAATGCAATACCAAACTTCTCGGGAGAACTTCCAATATATATGTTAAGTTTTAGTCATCTCTGTGCATATTTTGTCCGCGAGAGCATTTTCCACAGACAGACAGACAGACAGACAGACAGACAGACAGACAGACAGACAGACAGACAGACAGACAGACAGACAGACAGACAGACAGACAGACAGACAGACAGACAGACAGACAGACAGACAGACAGACAGACAGACAGACAGACAGACAGACAGACAGACAGACAGACAGACAGACAGACAGACAGACAGACAGACAGACAGACAGACAGACAGACGGACAGACGGACAGACGGACAGACGGACATCGCTAGAATGTCTTAAAATCGATCAGGTATCATGAATATATATACTTTATGGGATCCCAGACCGATATTTCGATGAGTTACAAACGGAATGACAAACTTATATATACCCTCTATCACTAAGTGGAGGGTATAAAAATAAACAGATATAAGAAACAATCAAATTTTACTAACGTGAACAAATTTTACATTTATTCATAACCCATTTCGAGATATTCGAATATAAAGTCGAGCAAGCCAATTTTTTCTCATTGGGACATTTCTATTGCACCTTTTGTTTTGATAAAATTTCTTAAAGAGACTTTTGCTTTTAAAAAATCTTTCTGGAGCTAAAGAGCTAAAAAATGCATAACAAACTATGCATTTAAAAAATAACCGTAAGTTTTTGCTATGCTTTATCACATATTTCGATGTCCCGTGCGACATAGAAAAACAACATTAGTTATTATTGCGTCAAGTAGACATGACGAAAATTCATCAAATATTGAGAGCAAACACAGCTTTTTATTACAATTACAATTAAAATAAAAAAATTAAAAATTAAAAAATAATAAAATCTGTGATCTTGGTTCTTATATAAAGTTGGTCACGTGCCACATGGTAAGTGTGGATTTTAAAATTTTTAAAAAATATTTTTTCTTGCATAAACGATTTACTTATATAAATACATACTTTTAAATTATTTAAATATAGACGAGTAGTGATGAGATTTTCATGCACTAAAAATTCGAAAATATGCGCTAAAAAATTCAAAATATGCACTAAAAAACCTTAAAATATGCACTAAAAGTAAAATGTAGGCAATAAAAATCTTGTTTTCATACGAAAAACTTCATAAAAAGAAAAAAAATAACGCCGGCCTTAAATAGTAACATTTAAAACTTTATGTACCATAATTGTTTTAAAAATTAAACAATCTATAAAAAAGTTAAAAAAAAAATATTTTTCTTATTTTCAAAATAAATTTTTATTTTATAAATCAATTTCAATTTGTGTTTTTGCTCATTTATGCCAAAATATGCAAAAATATGCACTTGAAAGTTAAAAATATACACAAAATATGCATTTAAAACCAAAATATATGCAAAAATATGCATTTTCACCAAAATATGCAAAAACAAATCTATGCCATTTTAACGCTAATTTCTTGATTCGGAAAGATAATTGGTCGATATCGTTTTTAGACGATCGACAAAAAACATGCAATTGCATGGAAATCACATCCCTATAGATGAGTATAAACGGCGATAAAAATGAAGAGTGATGCAAACGGTGGAGAGAAAAGTTAAAGGAAGATGAAATAAAATTACAAGACAATAAATTAAAAAACAAGGAAATAATGCGGAATGCCAGACAAAAGTGGAAATCGTTAGCTGAAGGACGTATTGAAATTAAATGAATGAATAAAAATATGTTTTTTAAGCTTATTTATTTATAATTTGTTAAAGAAAGACCAACTAAAACAACATAAATATGATGTTGGAAAAAAATGTCCCGTGCGACATGTCCCGTGAGACAGTGATTAATAGGGATGAGATTTCCATGCAAATGCATGTTTTTGTCGCTAGTCTAAAAACGATATGGACCAATTATTTTTGCGAATCAATAAATTTGCGTTAAAATGCCATCGATTTGTTTTTGCATATTTTTGCATATTTTGGTGAAAATGCATATTTTTGCATATTTTGGTTTTATATGCATATTTTGTGCATATTTCCAATTTTTAAGCGCATATTTTTGCATATTTTAACATAAATTAGCAAAAACACAAATTGAAATTTGTTTCAAAAACTATTTTAAATTTTGAAAATTTGTTTTGGAAATAAGAAAAATTATTTTTTTTCTTAAAATTTTTTTTTACAGATTGTCTTAATTTTGAAAAACTATGTTAAATGTTACTATTTAAACCCGGCGTTACTTTTTGCTTTTTAAGAAGTTTTTCCTATGAAAACAAAATTTTTATTGCAAAAATTTTATTTTTAGTGCATATTTTTAGGTTTTTTAGTGCATATTTTGATTTTTTTAGCGCATATTTTAAGCGCATATTTTCGATTTTTTAGTGCATGAAAATCTCATCCCTAGTGATTAAAGTTAAATTAAAAAAAAGTAGATATAATTTTGAGGTAAAATTTTACAACTTTTAAGAGACATTATTATCCAACATTGTGATATTGCCTCAGGTTTCGCTAAAAACAGAGTTTTAATTGATAGTCGCGAAAACCACTTCTGTTTTTTGTCCCGTGCGAATGGTTGTGTTCTTTGCGATTATCTCGAAAACTTGAAACAATTTCCAAAATTAACCTGAGCAACAATTATAGAGCTAGTTAAGAGCTATAAGTTTCCCCTTTTGTCAAGAGAAAAATTCTTTTTATTTTGACTTTTATTTCAACTTAAATGTGTTCAACGGTCACGTTCGACATGATGGAATTGCCCATATCTTTCTTTTACGTATTGACCAATTCACACACATGGAAAGCCCTATTCCTTTTCTATCCAAAACAGTTTAAAAATTTAAAATCGGTTGAAAATTTTCTGAATTACACAAGGTTTAGTGAGAAAAGTCCCAAAAAAACGATTTTTGACAATAACTCTAAAATTTGAGGGTGTCTGGCAAGTTTAATAGACATTTTTGTGATCTACTCAATAAGACCAACAACCTATACTATGTCACATCAGAAGTATTTTTTCACTGTAGCACAGTGTAATTAATCGAGGTTGAGATTTAATCGGTTAATAATCGGTTAAATTTGAATTATTCGATTTACCGAATAATGTTAATTTAAAATTTAAATTGTATATAAAACCACAGATTGTATGTACTTTTAAAAATTTTATTATAAACAAGTAAGAAATCTATATCCGCTATGCCAAAGCTTTAAATACCCCCAACAATCTCAGCCCAAGTAATGAATTTTTGTATGGCATCCAGAAAAATGACCAATTCAAAATGACAACCAACGTGAAAAATATCACCTCATAATTAAATGTCAAATTTGGACCCAATTTAATGCGAAAAAATGCTAAAAAAATAAAGCTATTTTTATAAAAAGAAAAATTGCCCTAAAAATATTTAAAAAAATTGTCTGGTTTCAAAATTTGTTTTCTTTAATTTTTCAGTGCTAAAATTACAATAATTTCATCAGTCGATATCTCCCTGATTAAAAAAGATATCTGAAGGATTCCAAAAGTATTTTTTTCAGATGTGCTAAACTATTTTCACATCTAAAAATATTTCGCGGTTTTATTGGGTCCCGAGCATTACAAAAATTTGAGTCTATTCACACTCTAATAAAAATGATTTCAGTTTCCTACTATAATTGCTTAAATTTACACAAACTGCGTAATTCTACTTAAAATTATTGAAAATTTACACAATTTATAGTAGTAAATTATTTGAATTTGTATAAATTTATCAATTAATAGTTGGAAACTGGACTCACTTTTTTAGACTGCAGTATTGTAAATCGAAATCCTAAATATCTCAATATGAGATAGATCAGTTCTAAGGCCAGATTCAGATTACGCGCATGAAAAACTATAAGAAAAATCTATTATGCTGGAAATGTACAACAAATTGGCTAGGGTCACCAAGTTAATTTTTTTTTTTTAAGCCAAAATAAGTTTTTAGGGCCTCGATAAAATATTTTCTTGACGACAATTTTACACATTGATAAAAGAGAATTTGATTAATTTTTTTATACCCAAACTTCTTTAAGCAGAACCGTAATTTGCAGAATCTTAAATAGCAAAAAATAACCACAAGTACTAAAAAAAAAGAAATTTCTGTTAATCGGTTAATCGACACAAATTAATCGGTTTATTTGTTATTTGAAAATTGGCAATTTTAAATTATTCTAACAGTTAATCGACCAAAATTAATCGGTTAACCGATTAACGGTTAATCGATTGAATACCCTAGAACATTCCTTAACATAAAAATCATTCAGATTTTTATTTTTATATTTCTGTATTTAAAAAACATGTTATATTATTAACAACCAAACAATAGTATTTTTTTTTTAAATAACAAAAGAAACCTTGTTGTAAACAATTCTCTTTTTGTTGTTTGACAAAATACAAAATACCAAAAAAAATGTTGTGAGATTTTTGTTTAATAAGAACAATATTTCAATGTAGTCCAAGCACTGTATAAATAAATTCTTATGCATATAACCTACTAAAATGTTTTTTTATGCGTATTAGGGTGGCACGAACAATGGCTTTTTTCAAATTTCATCGATCTCCGGGAAAATTCTACCAGAAATGTCTATAATTTTTATAAATTAAAATTTTCTTCTGTATTTTTTCAATTTGAACTCTTATAACCAGGGAAACCAAAAATATGCAGTATCATGGTTTTTCCTGCGCACTGTATTGATAAATCGGTAAGGTGTTTATCCGTTTCAGAAGATTTTATGAAATCTGGCATCGATTTGTTAGAGCATATTTTTGCATATTTTAGACTTAAGAGCATATTTTTGCATATTTTAGGTTTAAGAGCATATTTTAGCATAAGAGCATTTTAGCATAAGAGCATTTTTTTTTTCAATTTTTAGAGAAATTTTACATTTTTTAGAGCATTTTTTTTTTAATTTTTAGAGCATTTTTTAAATTTTTAGAGCATTATTATTCAATTTTTTTGTAACAACACTGATTTTTAACATTTTTTTTTTCATTTTTGTGGGACGTTGCTTTTTGATTTTGTAAGTGTATAGAAATTTTTGTTTTGGTTTTGTTTTCTTGTCAGTTTAAAATATCTGGTAACTCTGCTAGAAGAAAAAAAAAATTACATTGAACAACAATTTCAAACTTTTTATCAAATTACGGAGTTCTGACGATTGATTCCTTTTTGGCTTGAAACTATGTTTTCTTTAGATCTGAGTCTAGGGATTTCGCACGAACATCTCGCACGAACATTTTTTTGTGCTCAAGATCCCGCACGATCACGTGAGTAGAAAAAACTTTAATCACGCTCACGATGTAATCACTATCACGAAATACTCACAAATTAAAATATGTATGTCATTTTTTTTAGCATTAAATTAAAAAACATATTTTTTATATTTATTATAATAAACAAGTAGAAAAATTAAATTCGACTTGGTCGAATCTATGAATACCCTCCACAATGTTATCTGATAGTAATTTTCTAAAAAAATGCATTACAAATTTTTATTAGAAATATATTATTTTGAGTAAAATTTTTTTGTGAGTGTAAAATTTTTTTGACTGTCAAAATTTTTTTGAGTGTGAATTTCATTAAAAAAAAAAAATAATTAAATTAAAAATTAAAAAAAAAAAATTTTTTTTTGAGTGTAAAATTTTTTTGAGTGTAAATATTTATTAGAAATATATTATTTTGAGTAAAATTTTTTTTGTGAGTGTAAAATTTTTTTGACTGTCAACATTTTTTTGAGTGTGAATTTCATTAAAAAAAAAAATAATTAAATTAAAAATTAAAAAAAAACATTTTTTTTTGAGTGTAAAATTTTTTTGAGTGTAAATATTTTTTTTAGTGTACTATTTGTTTGAGTAACAAAATTACTTCCCAGCAAAATTTTTTGGAATCGTTTCTTTGGCAATGTATTCTAGAATAGATTCCCCAGTAATGTTACTCCATTCCTCTACTGTTTCCACGGAATCGATAAAAAAAACTTATAATTTTTGGAAAAAATGTCAAACTGAAAATAAAATTTATAAAAAAAAACAATTTTTTTGTTATTTTTTTGGTGACAAAATTATGGATTTTCGCAGCACTAATTGTGCTTTTAAATACATTCTCGATACATATGGCAGAAAAACCGTAAGTACACATCTTAATTTGGTATATCTACGTGGTACTTACAATTTGTTTCATGGTTTCTTTCAGATTGTAAAAATTTATGTACATTTATGCTGTCGGCTGTACTGATGGAAATATTAAGAAGCATATTCTATCCATTTTCTCAAAACTAAAAGCGTGGGATATTATATTCATTGTTAAGGAATGATCAGGGTTGTACCATGTTTAAGATAATTTTTTATAGGTACAAAAAGTTTTAAAGTCCGATATTTTTTCTTAAGGGAAAATGTGGCGAATTTTATAGCAAAAATTTGTCAAAATCTAAGCCTTTTCTATCGGAAAATGTATATTTTTCCCATAAAAAAAGTCCCGGATTCTGAGACATTTTGCCTATAGAAAAAGTCTCAGATTCTAAGAAATTTTTTCTATAGAAAAAGTATCAGATTCTGAGACATAGGAAAAAAATGTCTCAAAATCTGAGACTTTTTCTATAGGAAAAATGTCTCAGAATCTGAGACTTTTTCCATAGGAAAAATGTCTCAAAATCTGGACCTTTTTCTATAGGCAAAATGTCTCAGAATCACCTTTTTCTATAGGCAAAATATCCCAGAATCTGAGACATTTTTATATAGGCAAAATGATCAGAATCTGAGAATAAATAGGACATTTTTCCTATAGAAAAAGTATCAGATTCTGAGACATTTTGCTTATAGTAAAAGTCTCAGATTGTGAGACATTTTGCCTTTAGAAAAAGTCTCAGATTCTAAGACATTTTTCCTATAGAAAAAGTCACAGATTTTGAGACATTTTTTTCCTATGTCTCAGAATCTGAGACTTTTTCTATAGGAAAAATGTCTCAAAATCTGAGACTTTATCTATAGAAAAAATGTCTCAGAATCTGAGACTTTTTCTATAGGAAAAATGTCCCAGAATCTGAGACTTTTTTATAGGAAAAATGTCTCAAAATCTGAGACTTTTTCTATAGGAAAAATGTCCTACCAAATCTGAGACTTTTTCTAAAGGAAAAATATCTCAGAATCTGAGACTTTTTCTATAGGAAAAATGTCTCAGAATCTGAGACTTTTTCTATAGAAAAAATGTCTCAGAATCTGAGACTTTTTCTATAGGAAAAATGTCTCAGAATCTGAGACTTTTTCTATAGGAAAAATGTCTCAGAATCTGAGACTTTTTCTATAGGAAAAATGTCTCAGAATCTGAGACTTTTTCTATAGGAAAAATGTCTCAGAATCTGAGACTTTTTCTATAGGAAAAATGTCTCAGAATCTGAGACTTTTTCTATAGGAAAAATGTCTCAGAATCTGAGACTTTTTCTATAGGAAAAATGTCTCAGAATCTGAGACTTTTTCTATAGGAAAAATGTCTCAGAATCTGAGACTTTTTCTATAGGAAAAATGTCTCAGAATCTGAGACTTTTTCTATAGGAAAAATGTCTCAGAATCTGAGACTTTTTCTATAGGAAAAATGTCTCAGAATCTGAGACTTTTTCTATAGGAAAAATGTCTCAGAATCTGAGACTTTTTCTATTGGAAAAATGTCTCAGAATCTGAGACTTTTTCTATTGGAAAAATGTCTCAGAATCTGAGACTTTTTCTATAGGAAAAATGTCTCAGAATCTGAGACTTTTTCTACAGGAAAAATGTCTCAGAATCTGAGACTTTTTCTATAGGAAAAATGTCTCAGAATCTGAGACTTTTTCTATAGGAAAAATGTCTCAGAATCTGAGACTTTTTCTATAGGAAAAATGTCTCAGAATCTGAGACTTTTTCTATAGGAAAAATGTCTCAGAATCTGAGACTTTTTCTATAGGAAAAATGTCTCAGAATCTGAGACTTTTTCTATGGGAAAAATTGTCTCAGAATCTGAGACTTTTTCTACACGAAGAATGTTGCAGAAAAATTTCTCAGAATCTGAGACATTTTTTTTTTAAATAAAAATAGAAAAAAATTCTTAGAATCCAAAATTTTTTCAGTACGAAAAAACGCTCAGAATCTCAGACTTTTTCCATTGCAAAAATGTTTTAGAAGCTGACACATTTTACTTTTTATTACAAAATTTCTCAGAATTTGAGACATTTTCTATTGGAAAAATTTCTCAGAATCTTACAATTTCTCTCTAGAAAAAATGTGCCTTCTTTTTTATTGGTTGTTTTATTCCTTAATACATAAGACTATAGATTTTCTCTTGATAAGATTATTGTGATAAAATAATTGTTAATTTATACTATATACTTGTGTATTTAGTTTTAAAATGTTTTTAAGGAAGAAAAATAAATAAAAAAAAATATCATTTAATTATTCAGAACCAATCCATAATGCATTACATGGAACAGATATGTAACCGTTAAAAAATCGCGGAATCCATTCATGTACCACTACATGCAACATATTCTAGAATAGATTCCGTAGAACAGATAAGTGTTCTAGTTTAGAGGAAAAGGATGTATTGCTTTCGTGACAATCTCAAACAAAAATCATCGATGATGCAATGCATAGTAGAATCGATTGCAGGGTAGTATAGTTGATTCCACAACCGATTCTTTGGAATCGAACATTTTGCTGGGTTTGTAAAATATTTTTGTTGTTTTATACCTATACGTATGTATTAGAGTTAATTTTGAAAATTTGATCTGCGGATATCATAATTTTTTTGAAGGATTTAGGGGAACTAAAAAGAATGGCGGTATTTTTTTTGAAAAAAATTCGCTCCTTGGGGTGGTTCAACGCATCTGAAAACGCGAATTATGAGCTGATTTTTCAGTAGAGCTAAAACGGCTGAATGTATCGCAAATCTGATTTCATTAGTCGATTCTACAGCAAAAAATAATACAATGTTCATTTTTCAAACTCTTAAAAAAAGTTCCAAAAACCCACCACAGAGGGCGGAAATATAAGGTTTTTCCATTTTCTTTTTAAATTAATTTTTTGAATATGCACAATTAAAGGGCATTTTCAGCTTGACAAAATAGTACTAAATTTTCCGTTCTATCACAACCCGTTAAAAAGTTATCAATTCTCAAAAATGGGCAAAAACACGTTTTTTGAGAACTTTGATCTCAATTTTCTCGAAAACATGACGTGATAGAAAAATTTTAAATCTAGATTCAGAATCAGCATCGAAATGTTAATCGAAAACAAGTTTTATGATCCCAGAATATCATCCAAAAACATCACAAAAAAATGCTCTCAATAATGCACAAAAAATGCGTTTTTTGTGAACTTTGACCTCAATTATCTCAAAAACCTGACATTACGAAACATTTTGGAAACCAGATTTGGAATCAGCATTGAGATGAAAATCGAAAACGAGTGTCCAGACCGCGGCCCCATCCAAAAAATTTTTCAAATTTCGGTTAGTGTTTTATAATTTTGCCATTAGAAAAAAAACTTTGAAGCCTTATAACTTTTTAATGGGTTGTGATAGAAAGGTGCTTTTCGTACCAAATTTCTTAGCAAAAACTGCCTCTTCATCGTGCATGATTAAAAAAATAATTAAATTTTTTTTTAAAAAAATCGATTTTTCCGCCCCCTGCTGTGGGTTATTGGAACTTTTTTTAAGAGTTCAAAAAACTGCTATTATTTTAATTTTTGGTGTAGAATCGACTGGTGCAATCAGATTTGCAATATATTCAGCCGTTTTTTCTCTGCAGAAAAATCAGCTCAAAATCCGCGTTTTCAAATGCTTTGAACCACCACAAGGAGTGAAAATTTTTCCAAAAAAATACCGGCATTCTTTTTAGCTCCCCTAAATCCTTTAAAAAAATGATGATATCCGATAAACAGATGAAGTGACGTAGTCACCAAACGAACTCTAGTATGTATATGTTAAAAAAATATATTTCACATATTTCCCTCATTTTATTTTACCATCTTTAAAAACCAAAAACAAACTAATATTTGATTTTTTTCCAAAAATACTTACTATACACCGTTACATACAGTTACAAAAACAAAAACAATAACAAATATTTACTTGTCTAACAACTAAACTGCACCCCACGGCAGGAAAACAAAGAACAACAAGTTAAAAAAAACAAGTGAGAGTGTTAAATTCGGCTGTGCCGAATCTATTATACCCTCCAACATGTAAAAAAAAATCAAAAAAAAATTTGACAGGGGCGTTGTTTTAAGGGGGGGGGGGCAAGGTAGGGGGAGGGGTCGGTGAGCTGGGGTGACTCCTTGGCCCTTACGGTATATGTTTACAAGTTCATTTTGTCTGCTATTGTGCACATAAATATTATAGATTTATAATTATTTAAATTAAATTTTTATCCACGTCCTTAAAAGAGGGGAGGGGCAAAAAAATCGACATTTTTTAATCCCCTGGGTCCAAGCGCAGGACTATAAACTTTTACGATCATAAAAATGTCTCATTTGGTTCACAAAAATACAAAAAAAAAATCCAAAAAATGAGCATTTTTAAGAGGTTGGTTAAGTTCTTCAAGGGGGAACTTTTTTCCCCCTGGTCCGATTTGGCCCATTTCCGAACTTAACCTGCCTAGGACCATAAGACATATTTATGCCAAACTTGAGGGGTCTAGCTTATTTATTTTGGACTGCATCGTGTTAACTACAGACGGACGGACAGACGGACAGACGGACAGACGGACAGACGGACAGACGGACGGACGGACATCGCTAGAATATCTTAGAATCGATCACTGATCAATAATATATATACTTTATGGGGTCCCCGACCGATATTTCGATGCGTTACACACGGAATGACAAAGTGAGTATACCCCCATACTGTAGTTGGAGGGTATAAAAATTGGTATTTCACCATGCTTGTTAAAACTTGTTTAACGAGTTTTCAACTGTTTAAGGTGAAAAAATCTGAAATTCAGAGCCTTGCTTATAACTTTTGAACCACTGAACCGATTTTGCTGAAATTCAAAACCAAATAGACTTGGGGAACGACAAAGATACGTAACACGTTTCAGCACCCTCAGAATTGTCTTTAGAAAGTTAGAGTGGTTTTAATCTCGAAAGTTCGCAAAATTCCCTTCCCGAAATTTACTCTTTTGCTCATAACTTTTGAACCACTGGACCGATTTGGCTGGATTGCAATACCAACCTGACCCGGTAAATACCCAACATATATGTCAAACTTCAGGAGCCTCCATAAAGTCTTTCAAAAGTTAGCGTGTTTTCAACGGACAGACAGACAGACGGACGGACGGACGGACGGACGGACGGACATCGCTAGATCGACTTAAAATCGATCAAGGATCATGAATATATATACTTTATGGGGTCCTAGACCAATATTTCGATGTGTTACAAACGGAATGACAAACTTATATATACCCTCTATCACTAGAGTGGAGGGTATAAAAACGTATTAAATTTATAAATTTGTTTGCAAGACCATAAAAAATATCAAGAAAAGGTAACCGAGCAAAAAAAAAAAACAACGGGGAAAAAATTAAATTCACGAAAAATTCATGCAACAATTTTACTCACTCACGAACTTTTTTTGTTACTCACGCTCATGGACGCTCACGTGAGTGGAAAAAATAATCACGTGATTGGTACGCATCTCTAGTATATTCAGAAACTTTGTAGAAAATAGTAAGACAAATATTTTTGTAGAACATATTAACCCACTAACTACCTCACATAAAGTTATTTTTTGGGTCTATTCTCTAACAAATTGTAAAAAACACCCCCAAAAGGGGACATAATTTTTTTAAGAGTATATTTTTATTGTTTTTAGAGCATATTTTCCGTTTTTCAGGGCATTTTTTAAGAGCATAAAACGTGTTTTTTAGAGCATATTTTTGGTTTCCCTGCTTATAACAAACTAATATTATAAAGAGGTAATGTTTGTATGTTTTTTAGTTTGTTTGTTTGTAGAAAGTAATCTCCGGAACTACTCATCCGATTTCAAAAAAGTGGGCGACCACGCCCTCCAGGGTGGACATAGGCTAGGAATCATCGACCACGCCCACTTATTCGCCCACTTTTTGACCAAATAACCTTAAATTTAAAAATCTCCTAAATTACTCATGCGATTTCCAAAATTTTTCCACCAATGCTTGGTATGGTTCTTTAGAGTGGATATATGCTGGGTTTCATTGACCACGCCCATTTATACGCCCACTTTTGGCAAGAAATACAAAAAATTTGAATATTATGGATCTACTCATCCGATTTCAAAAATTCTATCACCAATATATATTTTGAATGGTCCTTCAGGGTGGAAATGTGCTAGCTTTCATCAACCACACCCTTTCTACGCCCAGTTTTGGTAAAAAAAAAACATAAAATTTCAAAATCCCGAAACTACTAATTCGATTTTAAAAATTGTTTCTCCAATATTAAGAATGGTTCTACGGTTCATCGACGTAAATCTTTAAAATATACGAAACCTTTTATGATGTTTCAAAAATGATTTCACTAATATTTAGAAATCTCCTTTAGGGTGAGTTAGGGTAGGTTTCATTGACCGCACCCATTTTAAAGATCACTTTGGGTCAAAAGACTTCAAATTAAAAAACCTTTGAGACTACCTATCCGATTTCAAAACATTCTGAAAAATTCCCTTTTTGGACATTCCGATATTAACGGATCAAATAGGTGCAAAGAAGTGAACTTTGTAACCTTTTCTATGCCCTGAAATATTGGTCATAGAAACTTGGTCCTCCTGCCCAAAAAATCATTATTTCTTCAACGCATGTTATAGAGAAAGGAATGAAGCCTAAATGGAACTCAACGAACATGATTCCGGGCTAAATGGGGTTGTTTGAATTTTATTGTTTGTTCTAAATAGCTTTTATCTAAGACTTCAACGATAAAAATTTAATAAAATTAAGATTCTGCAGGGATACTTTTAGAAATGGGGACTCTAATTCTGCTCCTTCTAATTCCGTATTTATTATTATCGGTGACAAAGTTCCGGGCGGGCCTGCTAGTAACAAATATATTTAGAGTCCGAGCTCGATCTGTACTTTTAGAAAACAAAAACGAACAATTTAAACCCGTGCTGTTGGGGGGTTAAAGTGTGGCCCTTAAAAAAAAAATTGCTTTGCCAAACTTTAATAATAAGTTAATTAAAAAAAAAAATCGAAAATGCGTATTGTATTTAACACCATTTGTTTTTAACTTTAATTTGAAACGGTATTTTAAAGGTATTGGCCTATATAACGAAAATGAACCGGTACAAACACGAAGTAACACATAAAAAATACTAGAAATTTCATCGACTTTCATAATCGCAAAATAATACAAAATAAAATAATACAAAATAATGCTCCTAATAGTTCTAAAATTTTTTGTTTTAAATCTGAAAAATCTGGCAAAGCAAGAAAAATCAATTTTTTTTTGAACCACTGAAGTGTATACAAATAAATGTTTATGTAAAAAAATAAAAGTTATTAATTTTTAGAATTTAATTTAATACTGTTAACAAAAAACTCTTTGATACTTGTGATGATATATGCATTTTGTTATGTCACTGATGTTATGTTTAGCTGTAATAAATTTTATACTGAAAAAAAAAAATATATAAATTTACAAATTCATTTTTATTACTATAAAAAACAAGTAAGATTGTTAAATTCGGCTATGCCGAATCATTTATACCCTCCAACATGCAAAAAAAGGAGTGTGGTGGGGGGGGGGGGGGTGTTGTCGGTAATGGAAATTGGGGAGACAAATTTCCTCTCGAAATATATTTTTAAAACTTCATTATTTTGCTTTTTGCACTAAAGAAATACAAGTATATCATAAATTAAACAATTTTTTAACATGATAATGTTTTTAGGCTGGTGTCTAATTTTAAAAAAGTTGCAGGACGCCACCTCAGTTTGACTATATAAGCTAACAATTAACGAAAAAGAAAACAAGAATTACTATTTTCATTTTCTTAAAACCAAAAATTTAATAAATTGGGTTTGTAACTTGGATAATAATTCACCTAGTGGTGAATAAAACCGTTTTTCACCAGCTGGTGCATAAAAATTATATTTTTATTCATAATTATTTTTCAACAAAAAAAAATTTTTTTTCATCAAATTTTTTTTTTCATCAATTTTTTTTTTAAATTTTTTTTTCCATCAATTTTTTTTTTTTATCAATTTTTGTTTTTTCATCAATTTTTTTTTTTTTTCATCAATTTTTTTTTTCATCAAATTTTTTTTCCTTAATTTTTTTTTCCTTAATTTTTTTTTTCCTTAATTTTTTTTTCATCAAATTTTTTTTGTCATCAAAATTTTTTTTCATCAAATTTTTTTATCAAATTTTTTATTATCAATTTTTTTCTCTCCAAAAAATTTCATTTTCATCAATTTTTTTTTACATCAAAAAATTTTTGTTTTCTTAAAAAAATTCATAAAACATTTTTTTTCATCAAAGTTTTCTTTCACCAAAAATTTTGGGTTCATTAATTTTTTTTTAACATAATTTTGTTTATTTTTGAAAAAAAAAAATATTTTTTTTTACCAAATTTATTTTTTCACCAAGTCTAAGCTTTTTGCATAAATATTTTCCATTTGTTTATCAAAACAAGTGAGAGTGTTATATTCTTTGGTGCCGAATCTTGTATACTCTCCAAAATGTAAAAACACTTTTTATACCCTCTACTCTAGTGATAGAGGGTATATATAAGTTTGTCATTCTGTTTGTAACTCATCGAAATATCGATCTGGGACCCCATAAAGTATATATATTCATGATGCCCGATCGATTTTAAGACATTCTAGCGATGTCCATCTGTCCGTCTGTCTGTCTGTCTGTCTGTCTGTCTGTCTGTCTGTCTGTCTGTCTGTCTGTCTGTCTGTCTGTCTGTCTGTCTGTCTGTCTGTCTGTCTGTCTGTCTGTCTGTCTGTCTGTCTGTCTGTCTGTCTGTCTGTCTGTCTGTGGAAAATGCTGTCGCGGACAAAATATTGCACAGAGATGACTAAAACTTAACATATTTATTGGAAGTTCTCCCGAGAAGTTTGGTATTGCATTTGAGCGATATCGGCTCAGAGGCTCAAAAGTTATGAACAAAAATGTAAGCACACCTCAAAAATTTCAGTACATTCAACATAACCTAAAATTACAAAATGCTTTAATTCGGCTTCTGGTTGGCATATGTGAACATAATTGAACACCAAATGGTATTTAAACAAGTACGAACATATTTTTTGACAAAAAAAGAAAAAAAATCGCGGATTTTTTTTACCAAAATTTTTTTTCGCGGAAATTTTTTTTCAAAATTTTTTTTTTTTTTCAAAAGTAATTTCCTTTTAAATAAAGTTTTTTGCAATAATCTTTTTGAAATTGTGGAGGGTATCACTACATTCGGCAAGGCTGAATTTAACTTTTTTACTTGTTTTGCACTCACTTACGAAATGTACAGCTCTTTTGGGTTTTTAATGGGGTCCTCGACTGATGTTTAGATTCATTTTGCATGGAATAGCAAAGCAATATAACATTATTTTTTCTAAAAAAACTTTGCTTCGACAATTACACCCAAATCTTCCGCAAAACATTATCATGATTTAATGTTTTGGGCAAGAGTACAAAATTCGCAGGCATTTTTAAATCCACGCTTACAAAAGGGGGGGGGGGGCGTACCAAAAAAACGACATTTTCTTATCCTCCAAATTCAGGACTTTTAACTTCTTGTAGAATTAGCACGTTGCATTTGTTAAACAAAAACACAAAAAACCATGTAAAAAAAATGTATTTTTCCGATTTTGCTCACTTACGAACTTAACCTGCCTAGGAATATACACTCAAAAAAAAAATTACTAGAAAAACTTGTAATTTTTTTTTTGTTTGCTACCTCCTAGTAATTTTACAAGATTTTTTTCAATAATTTTGTAATTTTACAAGATTTTTACCAATAAAATTGTAAATTTACAAATTTCTTGACACGATAAAATTTACAAAGAGGTTTTGTAATTTTACTAGATTTTCTCTACCTCCTATTTTACGAGAATTCCTAGAAATTTTACAAGCTTTTTACCAATAATTTTGTAATGTTACAAGCTTTTTACCAATAAAATTGTTAATTTACAGTTTTTTGGCGTAATTAAAATAACAAGGAATTCTCATGAATTTACTATATTTTTTTTGTAAAATTACCTTGGAAATTTGTAAAATTACAAAAAAAAATGTAAAATTACAAAAAAAAATTGTAAATTTCGATCCAAACTTGTTTGTTAAAGAACTAAGAAAATTGTCAAATATTGGTAAAATGGGATTACGAGACTTTTCCTAGTAATTTGTAATTTTTTTGTATGTGTGTAGCGTTCTGCGTCATTTTTAAAATTTAAATCAAGCCTTAAAACATTATTATGTGAACAAAAATTTAGAATATCATTCGGCCATAAAAACTGGGCTTTGGATTTGAAAATATGACCCGTTCAAAATTTATCATTTGTTTAGTATTCACACCAATGATGTTTTGTAAAGTTAATAACCCACAATACTCAAATGTTTACATTTTTTTTGGCAGCATTTATATCTTTAACTTTATTTTTTTTTGTTGCTCCTGAGTTGTCAGTAATAAATTTGATTATGATTTATGTCGACACTGTTTTGATATGTTTGCACATTCAAAAGATTTATTTTACATACATATGTAAAAAAATAAAAAAATTCAAACATTCTTGTGTGCCGTGATATTTTAAAATTAAATTTATAAAATAATAAATGTGCAAACATAAAAGCTTTTTGAAATGTAATTTTGTAAATATTTGGCAATTAATATTTTTTTTTATTAAAATTTTAATTTAAATACAAACATAAGAGCCCAAGCAGAAATAGACGGACGGGAGAGGGCTGGCAAATTTAAGTACTTTTTTTATAAGTACGAAAAATTAAGATAAATAAATTTAGTTTGTACACTCAAAAAAAAAAGTTTGTAAAATGACATAAAATCCCCGTGATTTTACGGGGCAGGTTTTGTAAAATATGTACTAGCAAGAATCCCCGTAATGTTACGGGGATAATTTGTAAATTGATTTAACAAAATAAAATGTAAATTTACAATTTTTTTTGTAAAATGTTAACTTTGAGGTGAACATTTTTTTTGTAAATTTACAAAAAATTTGGTAAATTTACAAAACAAAATTGTATACTTACAGAAAAAGGTTGTTATTTTACAAAGAAAAAATATAAAATGAAAAAAATAAATTGTAGATTAACAAATTATTTGGTTAAACTACTGTTTTTACCAGAAAAAATTTAGAAAAACACGTATATTTACAATAAAAATTGTAAATTTGCAAAAAAATTAAAACTCACAAAAAAAATTGTAAACTTACAAAAAAAAAGTTGTAAATTTACAAAATAAAGTAGAAAATCAAAAACCAAAATTGTAAATTTACAAATTGTTTGGTTAAACTACTGTTTTTTATGGCAAAAAACTTGTTTATTTACAATAAAAAGTGGTAAATTTACAATTTTTATTGTATATATACCATTTTTTCTTATTTTTTTGCTGTAACAGCAGTAGTTTAACCAAAAAATTGGTAAATTTACAATATCGTTTTTGTATTTTTGTATACAATCATTTTTGTATACAATTTTGTTTTTTAAATTTTCATATTTGTTTTGTAAATTTACAAAAAATTTAGTTTATTTGCATATTTGTTTTGTAAATTTAAAGGTGCATCTTATTTTTCCTTCTTCGGCAGCTGGAGTAGCACTTCAACAACTTGAAATGATTTTTTTTTCACTTGAACACTTTTTACAAACTTTTTAAAGTATAACACTGCACTTTTTTTATTTTTTTTCGACATTTCGTTTTTCTTAAGTAGCACATATGAGAATTGCGAAGGAGGCTACACAAGAAATTTCTTATATTTTCAGGAAAAATTAATCAAAAAATAACAATTTTTTTTTTTAATTTTTAATTATTTTCACAAGTATTTTTAAAAAATCGGAAAAAAATTTGTGGATATTGTAGTTTGGATGTTTAAGTACTTGTTAAAATAAGAAAAACTTAATTTTTCATAATTGGCAGCTTTTTATTGACATTTTAGGGGACAAATTAAAAAAAAATACCAAAAAAATATGGTAAAATTACCAAAAACTATTGTAAAAATACAAAAAAAAAACTAGAACAATTATATAATAGAAACACATAAAAATTGTGGTATTTTACTTAACGCAAATTACCAAAAAATGGTGTAAAAATTATTTTTTTTTTGCTAAAGCTTACAATTAGTTAAAAAATGTTTGTGTCCGGAACTTAAAAAATTTCCAAAATTTTTTTTTCATGAATTTTTTTTTTAATAAAAAATTATTTTTAACTAAATTTTTTACTCCAAAACGCCAAAAAAATCTGAACTTAGAAAATTTTTGCGTGTCCTATTGTTGAATAATTTTTTTTTTTTTTGTAAAACAACATTAATTCCTTTAATAAAATAAGTTTGTAAAATAACATTGGAATTTTGTACTTTTCAATACATACATTTCAAACTGAAAACCTTGTAAACGATCTAAAAAAAATGTTTGTAATAACACCTTTTTTTTGGTAGAAAGACTAAATAATATCAAGTAAAATTTTGTTGTACAATAACAGTTTTCTTGTGTAAAAAAACTAAACACCTTGTAATATTTTTTTAATTTGTAAAATAATTCACTTTTTTGTAAATTTACCTAAAAAATTTGTAAAATAAATTTACCAACATATAACAGTAAAATTACAAAGCAAACTGTACTTTTCGTTTTACTAAATATACAACAATTTTTGTAAAAAGACAAAAAAATTGGTAAAATAGAATTACAAGACCTTTTACTTGTAATTTTACAAACTTATTTTTTTGAGTGTACCATTTTGAAAGAAGTTATGAGTAAAAAAAAGCTTGAGTAAAAGTACAAGGTCCCCATTTTTGAAAAATCGTTGTATTTTGAACGGGTCATCAACAAATATGCCTGCGAATTTTGTACTCTTGCCCAAAACATTAAATCATGATAATGTTTTGCGGAAGATTTGGATGTACTTGCCAAACAAATGTTTTTTTAGAAAAAATAATGTTATATTACTTTGCTATTCCATGCAAAACGAATTGAAATATCAGTCGAGGACCCCATTAAAGAACCAAAAGAGCTGTACATTTCGTAAGTGAGTGCAAAAATAAGTGCAAACAAGTAAAAAAGTTAAATTCGGCCCTGCCGAATGTATTAATACCCTCCACAATTTCAAAAAGATTATTGCAAAAAACTTAAAAAAAAAGAATTTTTGAAAAAAAAAATTTCCGCGAAAAAAATTTTGGAAAAAAATCTGCGATTTTGTTCTTTTTTTTTGTCAAAAAATGTGTTCGTACTCCTTTAAGTACCTTCGGTGTTCAATTATGTTCACACATGTCAACAAGCAGCCGAATTAAAGCATTTTGTATTTTTAGGTTATGTTGAATGTACCAAAATTTTTGAGGTCTTCTTACATTTTCGTTCATAACTTTTGAACCGCTGAACCGATATCGCTCACATGCAATACCAAACTGCTTAGGAGAACTTCCAATAAATATGTTAAGTTTCAGTCATCTCCGTGTAATATCTTGGTCGTGATCACCATTTCCACAGACAGACGGACAGACGGACAGACGGACATCGCTATAATGTCTTAAAATCGATCACTGAACGACGGACAGACGGACATCGCAATAATGTCTTAAAATCGATCACTGATCAATAATATATATGGGGCATTCCATGTGAAATCGGACACTTTGAAAAACTTTTTTTTTAGATTTTCCCAATTTTTTTACAGTTTTTAGTACCTTTCGAAAACTCCTTCGTGGTAAATTTTTTTTTTTTTGATGACCCGTTCAAAAGATATCGTATTTTTAAAAATTGGTAGTTTATTCCTTTACTCAAACTTCTTTTAATCATAACTTCTTCAATAATGGTCCAAATTTCAAATTTTTTTTTTTCAAAATTTTTGTTTTTTACGTACTTTCTAAAAAAAAATCCCAAAAAATTCTTAAAAGCGCTCTAGTAAGCGATTTTTAAGTTTTATAATTAAAATCTCATTTTTGAAAATGTTTGTACTCTTCGATTTTTTTGAAATTTTTTTGTGTGAAACTTCTATCAATTCTAAAAATTTTTTGCCCAGGAAGATCGTGGGATAACGATTATTACTATTTGTTAAAATTTTTTGAAAAAATTTTATTGCAATTTTCCAATCTTAAAATCACTTCTACTGCTCCAATGGTGCGTCATAGAGGGGTCCTTTATAAGATCGACCCCCGTTAATTTTTACGTCTTAACATTTCTTTGGAACAAACTAATACCCTATCTCCAATTTTTAAGGGTGCTCCCACACAATACGACATTTTTTAAAATTTGTTCCAACCGCTCTAACTGCCCAAACAGTGCCTTTAGAGCAACAAAATGTATGACCGACCCACAATATTTTTTTAGTCCAAACATTTTCTCTGAACACACCAACCCTCTATCTTTTACTGTTAAGGCGGTCCCCATACAATTTTTTTTATTTTTTGTAAATTTGTTTTATTCAATCAGCTTCTACCGGTCCAATGGTGCGTCCGAGAGGGGTCATTATTGAGACCGACCCCAATTTATTTTTACCCTACAACATTTTTTCAAAACATACCGACGCCCTATCTTCGCTCCATAAGTAGGCTCCCATACAAATAACAGTTGGAGCAAATTTTATAAAAATGTAATTTTGTATGGGAGCCTACTTAGGGAGTGGAGATAGGGCGTAGGTATGTTTTGAAAAAATGTTGTAGGGTAAAAGTAAATGGGGGTCGGTCTCAATAATGACCCCTCTCAGACCCACCATTGGACCGGTAGAAGCTGATTAAATAAAACAAATTTACAAAAAATAAAAAAAAATGTATGGGGACCGCCTTAACAGTTAAAGATAGAGGGTAGGTGTGTTCAGAGAAAATGTTTGGACTAAAAAAATATTGTGGGTCGGTCATACATTTTGTTGCTCCAAGGGCACTATTTGGGCAGTTAGAGCGGTTGGAACAAATTTTAAAAAATTTTGTTTTGTGTGGGAGCCCCCTTAGAAATTGGAGATAGGGTATTAGTTTGTTCCAAAGAAATGTTAAAACGTAAAAATTAATGGGGGTCGGTCTTATAAAGGACCCCTCTATGACGCACCATTGGAGCAGTAGAAATGATTTTAAGATTGGAAAATTACAATAAAATTTTTTCAAAAAATTTAAAAAAATGGTAATAATCGTTATCCCACGATCTTCCTGGGCAAAAAATTTGTAGAATTGATAGAAGTTTTACACAAAAAAATTTCAAAAAAATCAAAGAGTACAAACATTTTCAAAAATTAGATTTAAATTTTAAAACTTAAAAATCGCATACTAGAGCGCTTTTAAGAATTTTTTGGGATTTTTTTTTAGAAAGTATTTAAAAAAACAAAAATTTTGAAAAAAAAATTTGAAATTTGAACCATTATTGAAGAAGTTATGATTAAAAGAAGTTTGAGTAAAGAAACAAACTGCCAATTTTTAAAAATTCGATATCTTTTGAACGGGTCATCAAAAAAATCTGAAAATTTACCACGAAAGAGTTTTCGAAGGGTACTAAAAACTGTAAACATATTGGGAAAATCTAAAAAAAAACGTTTTTCAAAGTGTCCGATTTCACATGGAATGCCCTATATACTTCATGGGGTCCTAGACCGATATTTCGATGAGTTTCAAACGGAATGACAAACATGCATACCCTCTATCACTAAGTGGATGGTATAAAAAGTGTTTTTACATTTTGGAGAGTATAAAAGATTCGGCACCAAAGAATATAACACTCTCACTTATTTTATGTACATTTGATAAACAAATGGAAATTTATTTTGCGAAAAGCTTAGACTTAGTGAAAAAGTAGTTTTGGTAAAAAAAATGATTTGTTTTTCACGAAAAACAAAATTATGTTAAAAAAATTTAATGAACCCAAAATTTTTGGTGAATTTTTTTGTGAAAAGAAAAATTTTTTAATGTAAAAAAAATTTATGAAAAAAAAAAAAAATTTTTGGTGAGAAAAAAATTGATAATAAAAAATTTGATAAAAAAATTTGATGATAAAAAGGTGATGAAAAAAAATATGATAAAAAAAAAAATTATGAAAAAAACACATTTTGATGAAAAAAAATTTGATGAAAAAAAAATTAATGAAAAAAAATGGATGAAAAAAAAAATTGGATAAAAAAACAAAAAAATTGATTAAAAAAAAATTAATAAAAAAAAAATTGATGAAAAAAAAAATTTCGACGAAAAAAAAAATTGATGAAGAAAAATTGATGAAAAAAAAATTTGATAAAAAAAAAATGATGAAAAAAAGTTTAATAAAAACAAATTTTATGAAAAAAAAAAAAAATTTGATGGAAAAAAAAGTTTGTTGAAAAAAAAAAAAAAATGATGAAAAAAAATTTGATGAAAAAAAAAAATTTGATGGAAAAAAAATTGATGAAACAAAAATTTTATGAAAACAAAAAAAAATTTGATGAAAAAAAATTTTTTTTTTTTGTTGAAAAATAATTACGCTACTTTTTATTCACCAGCTGGTGAAAAACGGTTTTATTCACCACGAGGTGAATTATTATCCAAGTTACAAACCGAAGTTATTAACATTTTTGGTTTTAAGAAAATGAAAATAGTAATTCTTGTTTTCTTTTTCATTAATTGTTAGCTTATATAGTCAAACTGAGGTAGCGTCCTGCAACTTTTTTTAAATTAGACACCAGCCTAAAAACATTATCATGTTAAAATAAATAAAAATTTAAAAAATCTTAAATTACAATTTGTTTAAGGCTCCGTTTTGGCATGAAATTCCCCACATATGTTCACATAATAGCTTAACATATAAACAAATTAAACTTATTTTCAAATTCTTTTTGATATCGCTCATACGTCATGTATGCCAATCACTTTTTTTTAGCTTTTACATTTTTTACTTTTTGGAAAATCTTAGCAATTGTGTCGTATTAAGTCTTTACTGTTGTATCAACAACTGTTTTCCAATTACGTCTCTTATTTATGTTTTTACCATACTCTTATATTAAATTTTCATAGATACTGTTTTACACTTCTGTCTTATTTCAACTTGACTAAAAATAATATTTTCTTAATTACGTATTAATTTTTTTGTAAAGATGTCAGTAGGAACATTTTTTATGGGAAAACGGAAGTCTTTTAAATAAACTTTAAAGAATAAATATGTACATATTTTTTGGAATTTATTCCAATTTCCCAATTTAAGGGGGGTTTAAAGAAAAAAAAACACAGCCTTCATGTGAGCAATTTTTAAACAGCTATAAAATAATAAATACGCAATATTTTTTAATTCTATTTTTTTATTTGCAAGATAAATTATTGTAATATTTTTAAAATTTTACAACTGAAATTGCCATTCAATTAAAGAATGCTTTTTTTTAAAGGACAAAATCGTCTGTAGTTGTACAGCAAAAACTTCTGAACCGATTTTGATGATTTTTTTTTTGATTTGTAGATTATTAAATTATCTATACTCAAAATGATCACTCTGTTAAATTACAGAGATACTCTGCTGAGCCAGCAGAAAATACCATAGATTTCCAACCAGCAAGATTTTTTGTTATTTTACGAAGAAAACTCTGTAAAATGATTTTGATAAAAAAAACTGCAAATTTATAGAATTATCTGTAAACTATTTATAAAACCGAAAAGAATTTTACCAACAAAACTCTGTAAATTTACAAAGTTTCAGTTAAATGCATTTTATGAGTTCCAAAATTTACAAAAAAACTCCGTAAATTTACAAAGTTTTAGTTAAATCCAGTTTATGAGTAAAACTTCTTTGCTTCAAAAACATTAATTAAAATTAAAATTAAAATTAAAAAAAAAAAAAATTAAATTAATTAAAATTAAAATTTTCTTAAATTTGCCCGCTTTAATGCTTCCAAATTGTAAATTTACCTTTTTATTTTTGTGAATATTACGAGTTTTTAACTCCAATTTTTCACGTCGTCCTTGTAAAATTTACTAGTTTTTATTGTAATTTAAGACACATTTTAAAGAGGGGTTTATCGGTCATATTTGGAAGTTTTTTTTAAGTGATTCTTATTTTCACAGAACAATAAGTAAAATTACAAATGAAATTTAGTATTTTGGTTACGGGGGGAAAACAAAGTATTTTTCTAAAATCCGTATTTTAACAAAAAGACTGTTTATTATCTGTAAAATAGAGATTACAAAATAAAAAGCAAAATTACAGATAAAATTTTGTTTTTCGGTCACAAGAAAATACAAAGTATTTTCTTAAAATCTGTACTTCGACAGATAACTTTGTCAAATATCGGTCGAATTGAGATTACAGTCATTTTACAGAGTATTTAACAGAGTAATTATTTCGAGTGTAGTACTTACCGTGGCCATTTTTAAAATATTTAACCTAATTGTGTTTTAATGAAAGAAGAAAAGTAAATTTTTCCATTTTTAAAATTTCCATTAGCATTACTTCAACAAAAATCTATATTTTTCAAAAAATGGCCACGGTAAGTACTAGAGAATTTAATAATCTACACATTAAAAAAGAAATTTAATCAAAATCGGTTCAGTGGTTTTTGCTGTAGAAACTGCAGACGATTTTGTCTTTTAAAAAAATAATTCTAGTTGACAAAATTTTGTGTTATAAAATTTTAAAAATACTTTAATAGTTTTTCTTTCAATTAAAAAAAAAAACAGAATTAAAAAATATTGCATATTTTTTTTTATAGCTGTTTAAAAGTTGCTCACATGAAAGGTGATTTTTTTGTTGAAACCCCCCTTTAAGAAATTTTATTCCAAATGGTATTTTTGTTTTTATTAAAGTGGTGATTTTTATAATTTTACTGCAGATATTTAAACATATTTTTTTAGTTCAGAATTATATTTATTGTTTTAAGGTTTCTAAAACGGCTTTGAAAAATGACTTTGATTTTTTTATGTAAATTTTTTTTCGCGAAAAATTTTTTCCATTTTTTTTTATTTTGATATTTTTTATGAAAATGTGTAGAATACGATATCCCTAGAAAAAAAAAAAAAAAGTTTATGACTAATTATATCCCAAATATGGCGGATACAATTACTTTAATAATTATCTACGGGTATATTTTCTGATTTAGAGGGATTACCTTATATATGACGTGATACGTGAATTGGGTCTATATAATTATATCATTTGGGGAAAACTGATACGATTAAATATAATTTAAAACCTTTATGACTGATCATATATTGATCCTTATAACGTCATATAAGTTGGATAATATTATATACTAGCTATACCCGGTCCGCGTTGCTGGCCATAAGAAAAAAACTGTTTTATATTGCATCTTAATTTAAATGTACTGTCGGACAAAATTAAAACACGGGTCTGGGTTCAGCTAGTAACTTTTGGTTCCACCCTCGATTAGCACTATCGGTAGAGAAATATCAACAAAATCGGTTCAGCCGTTTTTGCGTGATTTCGAAACAGACAGATATAACGTTAAGTATAGTACAAAGGGGCGTGCCATTAAACGAATTTTTATCGAATCGTGATAGTCTAAAGTTCCATGCTGCATCCTCGATTAGTACTGTCTGTGCTGCAAATTTCATTGACATCAGTTTTGCCGTTTTTGTGCGAATAAGGAGGAAATAACTTTTTATTTATGAAAAACGGGAGTGACATTTTATACCCTTTTGCCGAATCGCGCTCTACATATGACATACTGTTCCCGCTCGGTTAGTTCAGTAGTGACATATTCGGCTTATCCGTTTTTGCGTGATTTCAAAACAGGCAGATATGACGTTCAGTATAAAACAAAGGGGCGTGGAAAATTACTCCTTTTTGTTCAATCGTGGTCAGTATAGTGCAAAAGGCGTTGCAATTTTGATCCCTTTTTCCAATGACGATCTTATATGGCCTACATATGCACTTGGTTAGCACTGTATGTAGTGAAAATGTCAAGAGAATCGGTTCAGCTGTTTTTGGGTGATTGCGTAACAGGCAGACAACGTTCAGTATAGTACAAAGGGGCGTGGCATTTTACGCCCCTTTACCCAATCGTTGTATAACATGACCTATATTGCCGCACTCGGTTAACACTATCAGTGCTGAAAATTTAATTAAAATCGAATCAACTGGTTTTTCCATATTGCTAAACATGCAGAAATAACATTGAATTCAATACAAAGGGGCATGTCATTTACGCCCATTTGTCAGGTCACGCTCTTGCTTGGCACATAGTTAGTATTTGGTTAGTACTATCGTTGGTTTAAATTTCATCAAAATCGGTCCATCCGTTTTTTATATATTGATGTCATTAGTGGTGCAATGTGAAAATTCGATTTTGCCACGCCCTTTTGCCCACAGGCAGAAAATCAAAAATCTGACCGCACAGTGTTACTCCCCAGGCTATTCTGATTATTCCCTGAAAATTTCATCAAGATCGGTTCAGCCGTTTTCGAGTCCATACGGAACATACATACACACATACATACCCACATACATACACACATCCATTTTTATATATATAGATAATTATATGCACTTTATATAATGTTATAAACAAAAATATGTTCCTTATGTATAGAAATATCTAACCATATATATTTATGTCTTATAGTCTCAATTTATTAAATATTATATCAATCCGGATTAAACTGATAAAACCAGATAGACCCATTTTACGTATCATATTATATATAAGACTATCTGTTCAGATCTTGTAGGATAACCGAAGATAATATTTGAAACAATTGTGTCCACGGTGACATGACATAATCCCCACGGACATAATCCCCATTTCCGTTATGGGGATTATGACCAAATTTATTTCGGTAATAATCCCCATAATGGTAGTGGGGAATATGACCGAAAATTATTTGGCCATAATCCCAATAAAAAACGGACATAATTCCCAGATTTATGGGGATAATGACCACGTAACAAATGGCCATAATCCCCATTATGGGGATTATGTCTTCTATACTAGTTGGTCATAATCCCCAAAATTAAAAGAATTTTTTTTACTGAAAATTTTTCTGCGTAGCCGGCCTTCGGCCGGAATTAGGGATTACAAACTCCATGCATTAAACCCACCCTCTCTGCAGAAAACTGGGATTATGACCAAAATTGCTGTGGACTTACTCCCCGTAATGTTATGACCGAAAAAGTTCGGTCGTAATCCCAACAAGGAACGGACATAATCCCCATTGGGATTGTGACCGTTTTGGAAACGGTCATAGTACCCACAATTATTATGGGGATTATGACCGAAATGAATTCGGTCATAATCCCCATTTCCGTTATGGGGGTAATGTCCGTGGGGATTATGTCCTGTCACCTGTGTCCACCATATTTGGGATCTAATTTGTCACGGCTATATATAACTCTTTTTTACTCGGGATATTACAAAAACAAAATTTTTCGAAAAAAAATTTTTTTCGCAATTATTTTTTTTTTACGTAAAAAATTTGCTGGGATGATTTGCTGAAAATATGGCTGTACTCACCAACGCAAATTTTTTTTAGAACGACTAACCCAGCAAAACTTTTATTACTTACTATGCAGCATTGATGATTTTAACATGAAATAAGACTAGAAAGTAATGCATCCAAATTATATTATAGCTAACAGTAAGAATAAAAGTAATGCTTACCGGTAGGTATAAAAATGTTTAAAAAGTGAAAAAAAAAAAAATATTTTTTTTTATTAATTTTATTTTATTAATTACATTTAATTTTTTATATTTTTTTAACATGATAATGTTTTTAGGCTGGTGTTTAATTTTAAAAAAAGTTGCAGAACACCATCTCAGTTTGACTATATAAGCTAACAATTAACGAAAGAGAAAACAAGAAACACTATTTTCATTTTCTTAAAACCAAAAATTTTAATAACTTGGGTTTGTAACTTGGTTAATAATTAACCTCGTGGTGAATAAAACCGTTTTTCACCAGCTGGTGAATAAAAAGTAACATAATTATTTTTCAACAAAAATAATTTTTTTTTCATCAAATTTTTGAATAAATCATCAAAATTTTTTGTTTTCATCAAAAATTTTTTTTTCATCCATTTTTTTTCCATAAATTTTTTTTCATTAAACTTTTTTTTTCATTAACTTTTTTTTTTCATAAATTTTTTTTTTTTTATCAAATTTTTTTTTCATAAAATTTTTTTTTCATCAATTTTTTTTTTCATCATTTTTCTTTATCAAATTTTTTTCAATTTTTTTTTTCTTCAATTTTTTTTCATCAATTTTTTTTTCATCAATTTTTTTTTTATCAAATTTTTTTTTCATAAATTTTTTTATCATATTTTTTTCATAAATTTTTTTTCATCAAATGTTTTCATCAAAATTTTTTTCATATTTTTTTTTATCAATTTTTTTTACATCAAAAAATTTTCTTTTCATTAAAAAAATTCATGAATTTTTTTTTTTTTACCAAAAATTTTGGGTTCATTAAATTTTTTTTAACATAATTTTGTTTTTCGTGAAAAAATAATAATTTTTTTTTACCAAAACTACTTTTTCACCAATTCTAAGCTTTTCGCATAAAAATTTTCCATTTGTTTATCAAATGTACATAAAACAAGTGAGAGTGTTATATTCTTTGGTGCCGAATCTTTTATACTCTCCAAAATGTAAAAATATTTTTTTGCACTTATTTTTGCACTCACTTACCAAATGTACAGCTCTTTTGGTTTTTTAATGGGGTCCTCGACTGATATTTCAATTCATTTTGCATGGAATAGCAAAGTAATATAACATTATTTTTTCTAAAAAAACTTTGCTTTGGCAAGTACACCCAAATCTTCCGCAAAACATTATCATAGATTAATATTTTGGGCAAGAGTACAAAATTCGCAGGCATTTTTATTCGTTAGCAGGCAAATTATAAACGAAGTCACAAATCTCAGTTCCAAAACTTTTTGGTTTTAAGAAAATGAAAAAAGTAATTCTTATTTTCTTTTTTAGTCGTTGCACGCCCTGTATCACTTTTAAAACTACACAACAGTCTAAAAAACATTATCATGTTAAAAAAAAGTAATGGCGAATACATCCCAGTCTACTTTATACATATTATTTTTTTTATGAACCTTAAGTTTTCTTATTATTTTTCTAATCAATCTTCAAGAGTCTCACGATATATACCAACGTTTCCAATATAAACTTTTGGTATGAATTTTGGTCAACAACACTATGTATTAAATAGCAATTTTGGAGAAGTATGTAATTCTGCAGAAGAAAAAGTAATGAATACTTTCAAATACTACATTAAGTCTTGCCGAATTTGTTATGACTTATAAAATATGCATTTAGGAATTATCGTCGTGCCATCTAGTGGTGCCTTTTGTGACAAATTTAAGTTTTAACAATTGTATTTACACACAAAAAAAAACTTTGTCAAATTACTAGGAAAAGTCTCGTAATCCCATTTTACCAATATTTGACAGTTTTCCTTGTTTTTTAGCAAATCGAAATTTATATTTTTTTTGTAATTTTAAAATTTTTTTTTGTAATTTTACAAATTTCCAAGATAATTTTACAAAAAAAACTAGTAAATTCACGAGAATTCCTTGTAATTTCAATTGCGCCAAAAAACTGTAAATATACTGTTTTATTGGTAAAAAGCTTGTAAAGGTACAAAATTATTGTTAAAGAGTTTGTAAAATTACTAGAAATTCTCGTAAAATTGGAGATAGCAAAAAATCTAGTAAAATTAGGAAACCTCTTTGTAAATTTTATCGTGTCAAAAAAATTTGTAAATTTACAATTTTATTGGCAAAAACCTTGTAAAATTACAAAATTATTGGTAAAAATCTTGTAAAACTATTAGGAATTTTTGTCAAATAGGAGGTAGCAAACAAAAAAAAGTGTATCACCCAACAAAACCTAGATTACCAAATAAGGTATAAAATAAGGTATAGTATCTCTTATTTTATACATTGCAGCATTGATGATTTTAACAGGCGATGAGACTCAAAGTAATGCATCCACATTATCACAAAGAATACCAGTAAGGTATAAACTAAGTCATAAATTTATAACGAAGAATACGAGTAAGGTGTAAAATATATGATATTTTATAGGTTACGAAAAATTAAATAATATAGCATACCAGAAGATAATATATAACAGTGATCGGCACCCATTGCACGCTGGAGCCGAACACAATCGGCAATTCACATGTATACAACACGAATGTCAACAAAAAATCAACAAAGAGCATTAAAAAAACAAATATTTTATTCAGTAGCAAGCTGACTTTCTTCAAAGCAGGTTGATGTCGCTTTGTTGAAGAAATACACCAACACATGCATATTTTTATTAAAACACTAATACTTTCATATGCCTCTTTGTGCCGACCACTGATATATAAGGAAGGTGTTACGAGTAGTGAAAGAGTAATTTTGCATTAAATTTACTCACGTGATTGTAAGTGAGTGTAAGTAGATAAAATATGCTCGTGAGTGTGTGACGTTAGAAATTTCCTGTCGTGAGCCCATCTCTAGTTTAAACTTATGAATTTTTTTAAAAATAATTATTTTTTATGTTATTGTAATGCATTATGCATCCAATTATAAATAATGCATTATTTCAAGCTTTCAAATAATACATAATGTAACCAAATATAAGTCATCCATGATTTAATGTTTAGAAATAATAAATATGAAATACATTTTTTTCAATAATCATGCATTACGTAGCAAATTATTAGTAATGCATTATTTTTCACTTGAAAATAATACGTTCTGGAACAAATGTTTGGTAAGACATCATAAAATAATGCTACAAATAAGTTATATGCATTACATGGTAATGTGTTATATAATCACTACCCGTTACCAAAGTTTTGCTGGGCAATACATAACTTTGATTGGTATTTTCTTTACAACTTTACAAAATAATAGTTTTTTTTTGTATTCAAATCCTGTTACCATCATTAATTAATTTGAGTGTAATTGTTATTCAAACAGATTAGAAAACTGAAACAAAAGTTTAAAAAAATCTTAAATTTAACAACTCATATACATGATGATGTTAAATGGCAAATAGAATTACATTTTCATCAATACCTCCCTGTAGGAGAATTGCCTATAAAATTGAAAAAAAAAAAAATTATATAGTCTCTGATGATAATATAGTTTTCAGTGAAATCATTGTGTTTAAACAACAAACCAACCATTAACAATAGTAAACGATCGATGCCAGAATATAGCACATCTAAACTTTCATTCAATATAATTCATTAGAGTGGCATAAAAGTTTTTGATTTTTGAAAATTAAAAAATAAATTGTATGTCGTGTGACACATCATATCGAGTTCGTATATTCAAAACTTGCTATCTGCAAGTTTTGCTATCTGCAAGTTTTGAATATTCGTCCTCGATAGTTGTTAATTTTAATGCGCTGAAAATGAATTTAAAGAAGATTTTAAAATCTGTCAAACATTTTTCGCTATTTGAAATTTGCAAAAAAAATGCCTACGAATTTTGTACTCTTTCCCAAAACATTGAATCATGATAATGTTTTGCGGAAGATTTGGGTGTACTTGCCAAAGCAAAGTTTTTTATAAAAAATAATGTTGTATTACTTTGCTATTCCGTGCACAACGAATTAAAATACAAAATACCCATTATGTTTATATATTATTGAACCATTTCTAAGACACTTTAGCCATACACATCCGTCCATTTGTCTGTGGAAAGCAAAATGCAGTCCAAACCAAAAAAGCCTAACATTTGGTAAATGAGTGCAAAAATAAGTGCAAGAAAGTGTTTTTACATTTTGGAGAGTATAAAAGATTAGGCACAAAAGACTCACTTGTTTTATGTACATTTGATAAACAAATGGAACATTTTTATGCGAAATGTTTAGACTTGTTGAAAAAGTAGTTTTGGTAAAAAAGGGGAAAATGATTTTTGATGAAAAAAAATGTGTGATGAAGAAATAAAATTTTTTAAAAAAAAAAATTTTTAATAAAAAAAAAATTTGAAAAAAAAATTTATGAAAAAAATTGATTAAAAAAAAATTAAATTATTGTTTTCTGTAAAGACAGTCGAGCTCAGGCTCTAATTATAATTATGTATTATAATTTTTTGATTTGTTATATATGGTTTTGAATTGAGAAAAGTGTGAAAGAAAAATTTTAATTTTTCTAAAAATTTAGACATCCTGGTTTGTTTCTTACTAGTTTCATATTATCCAGTTATAATAATCTTCAGAAAAACTTTTAATGTCAAATTTATTTAGTTAATAGTCAATAAAACTCTATATGTGAAAATTATGATGAGTTCAATTCTTGTTTGCTGCGATCTGTAAATAATTTTCACATATAGAGTTTTATTGACTATTAACTAAATAAATTTGACATTAAAAGTTTTTCTGAAGATTATTATAACTGGATAATATGAAACTAGTAAGAAACAAACCAGGATGTCTAAATTTTTAGAAAAATTAAAATTTTTCTTTCACACTTTTCTCAATTCAAAACCATATATAAAAAAAAATTATTTTGATGAGAAAAAAAAAAAAAAAATGATAAAAAAATTATTGATGTAATAAAAAATTTATGTAAAAAAAATTTGATGAAAAAAAATTATGTTAAAATAAATTATGAAAAAAATTAATAAAAAAAAAAAATTTGATTGAAAAAAATTTGATGAAAAAAAAAATTTATGAAAAAAAATGATAGAAAAAAAAATTGATGAAAAAAAAATTTGATGAAAAAAAAAATGAAAAAAAAAAAATTGATGAAAAAAAAAAATGTATGAAAAAAAAAAAAATTTGATGAAATTTCTTTTTTGTTGAAAAATAATTATGTTACTTTTTATTTTTGATAAAAAAAAATTGATGAAAAGAAAAATTTTTAATTATTTAATTAAAAAAAAAAAAAATTGAGAAAAAAAAATTTGATTGAAAAAAATTTGATGAAAAAAAAAATTTATGAAAAAAAATGATAGAAAAAAAAATTGATGAAAAAAAAATTTGATGAAAAAAAAAATGAAAAAAAAAAAATTGATGAAAAAAAAAAAATGTATGAAAAAAAAAAAAAAAATTGATGAAATTTCTTTTTTGTTGAAAAATAATTATGTTTCTTTTTATTTTTGATAAAAAAAAATTGATGAAAAAAAAAATTTTTTTGATGAAAAGAAAAATTTTTTGATGTAAAAAAAATTGATTAAAAAAAATTATTTTGATGAGAAAAAAAAATGTTAAAAAAATTATTGATGTAGTAAAAAATTTATGTAAAAAAAATTTGATGAAAAAAATTGATGAAAAAAAAAAATTATGAAAAAAATTGCATGAACAAAAAAATGATAGAAAAAAAAATTGATGAAAAAAAAATTTAATAAAAAAAAAAAATTAATGAAAAAAAAAAATTTGATGAAAAAAAATGAAAAAAAAAAAAATTGATGAAAAAAAATTTTATGAATTTTTTTTTTTTTGTTGAAAAATAATTATGTTACTTTTTATTCACCAGCTGGTGAAAAACGGTTTTATTCACCACGAGGTGAATTATTATCCAAGTTAGTAAAATGTTTGGTTGATAATGAAAATAGTAATTCTCATTTTCTTTTTCGTTAATTGTTAGCTTATATAGTCAAACTGATAATTTTTTTTTAAAATTAGGCACCAGCCTAAAAACATGAGCATGTTAAAAATGGTTGTTTTTTTATAAGTCCAAAAAAATACAAAAAAAAATCGGCATTTTTCGTAGATTTAATTAAAAAATTAATTAAATCCGGACCAATCACTAAAATGCGCAAATAAATTAAAAATATTTGTATGTCGTTAATTAAAAATAAATGAATATTTATTAAATTAAAAACTTAATACTATAAATTAAAAAATTTAATTAAAATTAAAAAAAAAAATAATTAAAATTTTAATTGTATAAATTAAAAAAACTAATTAAAAATATTATATTTAAAAAAAAAATAATTTGTAAAAACATTCTTTTTGAATAAAATAGTTTAAAAAAAAATATTTCCCCGAGTAAAAATAATTTAATATGATCTTATATACTTTTATATATTCATATTATTTCATATATGATCATGTGTGACACTATGTCTTGCGAGATAAATTTATATAATAAATTTTGATGCGAGATTTTTTTAAGATATCGCAATACATAATTATATGTTGCAACATCTGGTCCCATGCATCATTCCAAATTTCTAAGTGTTTTATATAAAATTTTGTATGCCTCCATTATTTTTTAATTTTTCTAAGTTTTTTCCAAGAACATATTTTTATCGAAAATATTTGCAACGTGTTTTATATAAAATTTCATATGACTTCATATTTTTTTTCGAAGCACCTAGAACAACTTATTTTTATTATTTTAATTTTCAACTTTTTATTAAAAACTAAAAAACATCGGGTTTATAAAATTGTATAAATTTTAATATAATTGGATATAATTTTATATCACTGGATTAGACCAAAACTCGTATCAAAGTCGATATAAAGTTATATAAACTGATATTATTAGATATTATTCGATCAAATCTTATGAAACCATTTTTCGTATAAGATTATATCAAAATAGACACGAACCCATATTAAATTATATATTGTGTCATATCAATTTTTTTACTCGGGTCTTCAAACTTTACCAAATTTATTTATACCGTAAAGACATAGTCAGTGAGATGATTTTATAAAGTTGATTATAAACCTTTCATATACATACACATAAAACAAAATGAGAATTCAAAAACCTATGTGAAAAATAAAAAAACTTTCAACAAACTTTTTATACTTATGTATTTTTTTTGTATGTAATACAATGCAAAAGAAAAACACACAATCGCACACACACGGAAAACAAAACAAAAAAATAAGTAAAGCTAGAAATTTAATTAAACATTTAATTATATAAATTAAATACTTAATTAATATTAGATTTGAAAACAATTAAAATATTAATTAAAATAAAGTTAAAAATTTAATTAAACAATTAATTATATTAATTAAAAGTTTAATTAATATTAAATTAAAAAACAATTAAAATTTTAATTAAAATAAAATATACGATATTATTTTCTGTGTACCAAAATATTTTTTTTATTACAAAAACTTTTTGCGTCAATTTTTATTCATCAACATTTTTGGTTTCATCAAAAATTGTTGTTTTTCATCAGATTGTTACGTTTCATTACGCAGCTGGTGAAACAGTCTTTTATTCAGTGAATTACACTGTGCTACAAAAAAAAAAAAAAAACATATCGAATATGCTTTTCAAATGCGCTAGTGTAGGTTTTTGGTCTCGTCGAAAAGATAACAAAAATTCCAGATACCCTTAAATTTTAAAGTTATTATCAAAAAACGTTTTTTTCCTTTTCTTAATAAAACAGAAGAAGAATACGGCTTTGCAAAAGTGTAACTGGTACATATAATAAAGATTCACTAAAAAAACCTTGTCAAATTACTAGAAAAATGCTTGTAGTCCCATTTTAGAGATAGTTGAAAGTTTTTCTTGGTTTTTAACTAAAAACTATCGTTCGATATTTAATTTTTTTTGTAACTTTACAATTTTTTTCGTAAATGTCCAAATTTCCAAAATAAAAAAGTTACGAGAATTCCTTGTAAGTTTTGTTGCGTATAAAAAGTTGCAAATTAACAATTAAATTGGTAAAAAAGCCAATACAATTACATAAAGCTTGTAATTTTTACTAGGAATTCTCGTAAAATAGGAGGTAGCAAAAAATATTAATAATATTAATAAAAAATAAAAATACTGCACTTAAGGGTTTTTGATTGAAGAAGAAAACATTGTATTTCTAAAAATTATTTTTAATGTGGATTTATTCCAGAACATGGTTTCTGTAGCCACCTCTACGTCTTCAGTGGAGAAAATTACATTAAATTTAAATTGTTTGATTTTTGTATATGTTTTTTCATCAACAGACTTAACTCTGATTGGAATCGAACTTACGTTCATGTAATTTTCCATCAGTTTGCAAAGCCAGCACTCTACCATCTAGGCCAATGGTTCCCAACCTTTTTTACGCCACGCCCCACTTTTAAGTTAAAAAAATTGTCTTGTCCCCCCCTACACTAAGGAACCATTTTTTAGTTTTTCTAATTTTTGAATCTAATGAAAAATTACTACTTGTTTAGCTAAGTTTTTGTAAAATAGTCATTTAAATTAAGTTTTTAGTAAAAATGTTAAGAAATTAACAAGATTTTTGTAGTTAATTTTGCAAAAAAAAAAATAGTTTTTGTAGTTAATTTGACTAAAAAAATCAGGAAAATTTGCTCGTTGCCCCCCTGGAAACTTCAAATTGCCCCCTAGTGGGGCGAGAATCAAAGGTTGGGAACCATTGATCTAGGCTATAGCTCTGCTTGACAAACTAAAAGCAGAAGTTGGTTCGTATTTCATTACAGATATTATGTATGTGACGTCAACAGAAGATTTTTATTTTACACAAACAATATTGCGATCCTTAGGACCTTGAGGCCCTACAGTGCAGGGCAATGTCTTTGGGTTTTTTGTCATGAAAATCGAAAAGTTCCGAACAAAGAGAAAGAAGCCTGCGAATTTTGTACTCTTGCCCAAACATTGAATCATGATAATGTTTTGAGGAAGATTTGGTTGTACTTGTCAAAGCAAAGTTTTTTTAGAAAAAATAATATTATATTACTTTGCTATTCCATGCAAAATGAATTGAAATATCAGTCGAGGACCCCATTAAAAAACCAAAAGAGCTGTACATTTGGTAGTTGAGCGCAAAAATTAGTACAAAAAAGTGTTTTTACATTTTGAGATTCGGCACCGAAGAATTTAACACTCTCACTTGTTTCATGTACATTTGATAAACAAATGGACATTTTTTATGTGAAAAGCTTAGACTTGGTTAAAAAGTAGTTTTGGTAAAAAAAAATATTTTTTTTCATGAAAAACAAAATCATGTCAAAAAATGTTGGTAAAAAAAAATTTGATGAAAAGAAAAATTTTTTATGTAAAAAAATTTGATGAAAAAAAAAAAATATGAAAAAAAAATTTTGGTGAGAAAAAAATTGAAAATAAAAAATTTGATAAAAAAATTGATGAAAAAATAAGATAAAAAAAAATTATGAAAAAAAAATTTTAATGAAAAAAAAAAATTATGAAAAAAAAAATTTTAATAAAAAAATTTTAATGAAAAAAAAAATAATGAAAAAAAATTGATGAAAAAAAAAAAAATTGAGAAAAAAAAAAATTAATAAAAATAAAATTGATGAATAGAAAAAATTTATGAAAAAATTGATAAAAAAAATTAATGAAAAAAAAAATTGGAAAAAATAAATGATAAAAAAAAGAAAAAAAAAAATTATGAAAAAAAAAAAAAAAATTGATGAAAAAAAAGTTTGATGAAAAAAAAAAAAAATTGATGAAAAAAATTTGATGGACAAAAAAATATTTTATGGAAAAATGATGGAAATAAATTGATAAAAAAAAAATTATGAAAATTTTTGTTTTGTTGAAAAATAAATATGTTTGTAATTATTTTTATTCGCCAGCTGGGGAAAAAAGGTTTTATTCACCACGAGGAGAATTATTATCCAAGTTAGAAACACAAGTTATTAAAATTTTTGGTTTTAAGAAAATGAAAATTGTAATTCTTTTTTTCTTTTTCGTTAATTGTTAGCTTATATAGTCAAACTGAAGTGGCGTCCTGGAACTTTTTTAAAATTAGACACCAGCCTAAAAACATTATCATATTAAAAAAAAAAATTTCTTCAAAAATAACTTTTTTTTTTTTTAATAATTTCTAATTGCATTAATTTTTTTTTTCACTTTGGTTGGAACTTTCCGATTTTCAAATCAAGAAAGATACCCACAGACATTGCCCTACAGGTCCAAAATTTTTTTTGTTAATCAACCCTAAAAGGCCACTATTTCGATCCGACGACTTTGAAATTGGAAAAAAAAAGAAAATTTGCCCCACCCTAATATGTATACATACATGTATGTGTGTACTTTGTAAGTGTAGAAATTGAAGAAAATTGAAAAAAAGGACTTGAAACGTTATTATGTTGAAAATTTGTTAGAAAATGTAATATGAACTGAAAAAAAAGCTGAAACTAAATTTGTGTGGAAAATATAAGACAGATGGTTTGTTTGGTTGAACAAATGTTGAAAATTATCGAAAGTATTTTAGAACTCAAGCGAGAATTGAAAACAAAACTCATCCATTCATGCACAGAAAATGCACACGAACACATACATACACTTTTATAAATACAGTTGCACAAAAGTCAATTGCATTTTATTATGTTTTTTTTTTTTTGGTGAACCACTTTATAACATTGGGCCAGGAAATCAGATTCTGAGATATTTTTTTTGTTAAAAAAATGTTCAGATGTTTACTAAATTCTCTTAGTAAGTAATACAATTTTGTATGCACCAATCATCCTTCTGGTAGTCCCCTTACAAACCACCCTCCCGATATTCACATAATTCCCTCAAAATTCATAAAAATAGAAATATTTGATAAAAAATTTATTTTTAGGTGTTTATCGTGTACTTTAATAACCTTATCACATCGGATTATAATTGAAAAATTTTTGGAATTAGTCTCCCATATAAAAATTTCGACTGATATTCAGTTAAATCGGTCTATTGGCAAAAAAAAAAATAAACCAATTCCACTAAATTTTCATTTATCACTAAATAAAGATCATACAAAAAATAGATCCAATAGGTCCATATTTGGACTTGGGACCCATCTTCCGGAAAACACTGGTGTAGGGTATCATATGGTCGGTCTTGACCGACTATAACTTTCTTACTTGTTTTTTTGTTTTTTTTTTTTATTACATATTTTTTATTCACCTCATTTATCTTTATTCACCTTTCTTTTTATACCCTCCACTCTAGTGATAGAGGGTATATATATGTTTGTCATTCCATATGTAACACCTCGAAATATTGGTCTTGGACCCCATAAAGTATATATATTAGAGTGTCCCTTATTTTGGAAATGTTGGAAATCTTGAGACGGTACCCGCTCATTTTTTTCCTTTTGACTTAAAAATAACTCAGGAAAAATTTTACGCCCCTAGGACCACGCCTTCCCTACGCGACGGGGCCTTAAAGAGCGGGGCCTAAAAAATCATTTTTCCATACAAACCAAAAAAATTTTTTTTTTATTTTTAATTTTTTTGTTATTAATTATTATATTACTTGGTTTGCTTATTCACGACAAAAAATTTGATTTTGGAGGGATAAGTCTTTCAGCGCTAAAAAATTTTTCGCAAAAAAAAAATTTGGGCGGCCGGGGTCCTACAGTAAAAAATTTTTAAAAAATATTTTTTTTTAGTTTTGACCAGCAACGGTTTTAGTTGCTATGTTGCTTTAAATGATATATATTCCAAAAAAAAATTATTCATATCTGTGACATCTTTATCTTTTTCGAAAAAAAAAATTTTGAGCCGTAGGAATCCTACGGTAAAAAATTTTTAAAAAATATTTTTTTTTAGTTTTGAAAAGCAATGGTTTTAGTTTTTATGTTGTTTTTAATGATATATATTCCAAAAAAAATATTATTCATATTTGTGACATTTTTATCGTGTATCGAAAAAAATCATCAATGCATTTTTTACCCTTTTTTAGAACACGATTAAGATGTCACAGATACAAAAAATATTTTTTTATGAATATATATCATTTAAAGCAACATAGCAGCTAAAACCGTTGCTGGTCAAAACTAAAAAAAAATATTTTTTAAAAATTTTTTACTGTAGGACCCCGGCGGCTCAAAATTTTTTTTTGCGAAAAATTTTTTAGCGCTGAAAGACTTATCCCACCAAAATCAAATTTTTTGTTGTGAATAAGCAAACCAAGTAATATAATAAATAATAACAAAAAAATTAAAAATCAAAAAAAAAATTTTTTGGTTTGTATGGAAAAATGATTTTTTAGGCCCCGCTCTTTAAGGGCCCGTCGCGTAGGGAAGGCGTGGTCCTAGGGGCGTAAAATTTTTCCTGAGTTATTTTTAAGTCAAAAGGAAAAAAATGAGCGGGTACCGTCTCAAGATTTCCAACATTTCCAAAATAAGGGACACTCTAATATATATATATTCATGATCCTCGATCGATTCTAAGTCGATCTAACGATGTCCGTCTGTCTATCTGTCCGTCTGTAGAAAACACGCTAACTTTTGAAAGACTTTACAGAGGCTTCTAAAGTTTGGCATATATGTTGGGCATTTACTTGGTCAGCTTGGTATTGCAATCCAGCAAAATCGGTCCAGTGGTTCAAAAGTTATGAGCAAAAGACAGAATTTCGGCAAGGGTTTTTGTGAATTTACGAGATAAAAAACACACTAACTTTCGAAAGGAAAATCTGAAGATGCTGGCGCTTGACACATGTATTTGCCATTTTTCTGGTCTGGTTCGTGTTGAATTTCAGCCATATCGGTTTAGTGGTTCAAAAGTTATGAGCAAAACCATGAATTTCAGAATAGTTTCACGTGTTGAAAAGCCGTTAAACATGTTTTAAAAACATTGGTAAGTCAAAAAAATATTTTACAACGTATTTTTTACACTAAAAAAATACACTCGAAAAAAATTTTAATTTCAAAAAAAATTTTACACTCAAAAAAAAAAATTAGTAATTTTTTTTTTTTCAAAAATTACTAAACAAATTTTTTTTACACAAAATAAAATATTTCTAATCAAAAATGTTAATTTTTTCACGTTAGAAAATTTACTATCACTTACAAAGGGAATTGTGGAGGGTATTCATAGATTCGGCCAAGTCGAATTTAACTTTTCTACTTGTTTTATATTAAGCTTTCATATTTTTATTTACACACACAAAATAAAAATAACCAATTTATTATTTAAAGTCCAGTTTTCTACTATAAATTAGGTAAAACTCAACAAATTTTGATAAGAGTGCAGAAAAACTGGGAGACACGGATATTTTATTTTCGGGCCAAAAGTTGAAATTTGTCGGACAGTGTAATCTGAGACACTTTTTTATAGAAAAATTTAAAGAATTTTCGAAATGGATAATTTTTATGTTCTAACATAAGACATTATTTCAAATAGATTCTTAGACTTTTTTTGCTATAAAATTTAAAGATTTTCCGATTCTGAGACATAACACCGTCCGACAAAAATGAAAAAAAAAAATCGTTAAACACTAACTGGAACTGATTTGAAACTAGATACCAAATATAGTAAAACTGCATTTACAGTTTTTCTTTTCGTGATCCTGTTTCCTTTTAAAAGGGTTTCAAAGTTTTAGAGTAATAAATTTTATAAAATATTATTTTAATATGAACCGTCTGAAAGTAGAGATCAAATGGAGTAAAACTGCATTTACAGTTTTCATTTCATGATCCTGCTTCCATATAAAAGGACTTCAAAGTCTTAAAGGATACTTTTTGTAAAATATTTTTGAAATATTTGTACTTGTCCTAGGATGCCAGAGGATGAAAGAGGAGGATCTCCCCTAATTTTATTATTTTTGTTTTTTTTTGCATATCAGAAAAAATGAGGTAAGTTACATCCTTTCTAAAATTTATCCTTCAATATCATTCAAAATGTTTAACAAAATATTTTGATAAAGTTTTTAAATGACTTTTTTAACATCCTTTTATACTGATATGGCAAAATAAAAAAAAAATGGAAGAATTAGGGAAGATCCTCCTCTTTTATTTGCCGTCACCAGAGTCATCCTAGGACAAGTACAAATATTTCAAAAATAATCCTTTAAAACTTTGAAGTCCTTTTTTATGAAAACAGGACCATGAAATGAAAAACGATAAATGCAGTTTTACTATATTTGGTATCTAGTTTCAAATCAGTTCCAGTTAGTGTTTAACGATTTTTTTTTTTCATTTTTGTCGGACGGTGTTATGTCTCAGAATCGGAAAATCTTTAAATTTTATAGCAAAAAAAGTCTAAGAATCTATTTGAAATAATGAAAAAAAGGACTTGAAACGTTATTATGTTGAAGTACAAATATTTCAAAAATAGTCCTTTAAAACTTTGAAGTCCTTTTTTATGAAAACAGGACCATGAAATGAAAAACGATAAATGCAGTTTTACTCCATTTGATCTGTACTTTCAGATGACTATCATCCGGTTCATGTTTCAGACTGTGTTATTTGTTTAGAAAACTTTTCAATCTCTAAGATTTTTTTCGTAATTTTAATTTTAAATTTTAGCCCATAGTGCCTTTTCTACCATATGCCAGTGGTACTTTTTGACTTTAGTGCTACTTACTGCAACAACTCGGCTCCAGCGACATGATAAATGATGATAGTATTTGAACCTGCATCATGAACTTGTGATTTATAAAAATAAATTTTTAACATTTAACTTTGACTTGTGAGTGTGTGTGTGAGTGAGTGAGAGTGTACCCACATACTATTTTCATATACATATACACATTTAAAGAACAATTGTTAATGTATTATCTAGATTGGATGGTAGTGTAGGGGTGCTGGTGCATTTACCAAAGACTTTAAAATTGCAGATATTGATGTTAGTTTGGTGGCAATAGTGTGGAAACGATAGTTTATTCAAAGTTTAAACCCTGTGTTATTTTAACAATTTTTGCCATAACAATAATAGAAATTTAACCAGATGTGTGCTTTTTTTCTTTTTCTTTTTTTGATAAGTAGTAGTGTCATGAACATTGATAAATGTTTAATAAACTGTTTTTTTTGTTTCCTTTTCTTTTATTTAACAATAATCGATAATATTTTATAAAGTGTTTTTAAAACAATTTATTAAACTGTAAAGATATTAAGACATAAATAATATTATGGAATATATCGTTGGATTCAAGAAGCCCTATCAAGCTTCTTTGGAAATGAATTTAACCTTAAGTTACGGACACTGTAAATGTCTTTCTTAATTACACAGTGCCACAACCAAAATCGGAATGGGATGAAACCCAGAAAAATGAAAGTTTACATTTTCCATAGCAAAACCCTCAAGGCATTTTTTACACTCAAAAAATTATGTCATTAACTGTTTGTAGTTTATTTAAAAAGTTTTCCGTTTAGTCGTTTTTAAAAGAAAAAACATTTGTTTGATGTTCAGTTTTTATTAATGACTACTTCAGTCCTTTGTTTCAAAAATAACTCACTAAAAAATAAAGACTTTCATTAACATTTTATTTTTAAAGTCATTTATTTTTGTTCTGTAAGTAAAAACTACTGATTATTCTTTTGATTTTTAATGATTTGTGTAAGTATTTTTTTTTTAAATTGTTGGTATTTTTTAATGAAATATCATTAGTTTTTACCTACACAAGTCAGTTATTTTTTTGTAGAAAAAAAATCAAAAAATTATTTATAGAAATATAAAAACATGTTTGTATCAAGTGACTTTGCCACGATAGGTAGAGTGTCTGGCCAGAATGTAGTTGATTGCGGGATCGATTCCCCAAAAATTTTATTAAAAATTTTTAAAAAAATATTTCAATAAAAAATTGTAATAAATTACCTACGAAATCATAAATTTTTATTGTTTTCGTAGGTTATTTTTTTGAAATTTGGAGGTAAAAATAACAGAACTATCATTAATTTTTAATGTTTTCGTTGGTTATTTTTTTCGAATTTGTTGGTAAAAAAGAGTGAAAAAACGTAATTTTTTAATGTTTAATATTATTTATTTTAGAAAATTTTGTCAACAGTAAAAAATAAATGTTGATGTTTTTAAAACAAATGAATAATTACTGGGATGGTTTTCAATTGTTTATTCACTGGTTTTAAATGTGTTTTTCATTTGTTTTTGCCTACAAAATATTTTGAGTGTAGTACAGTGGAAAATTTTCATTATTATTATAATAATAATACAAGGGGCTGTCACAGACCCAATTCCGTTCGGAAAAAGTGGTTTACTCATAAAAAGAAAAACGAATATTATTTTTATCGGAATGAAATCACTTTCAAAAATCAAAGTGGAATTAAATTGCATAAAAGTGGTTTCATTCCGAAGAATAATATTTGCTTTGCGTATTGAGTCTGTGACACGCCTAACCTGACCAACTGTTTTTGTCTGAAAAGCGGGATGGAAAGGTTGAAGAAGCGGGATTTTGGTATAAAAAGCGGGACTATTTTATATTTTTCACTTATTTTTCGTGATAGTAGGTTTGTAACAGTTCGAAAAAGTATAAAAATTCATAATTTTCAATCGATTTTAATTTGACGTAGTGATGCCCGTTCGTCTTTCTGGCTGTCAGTATGTCTGTTGAAAACACACTTTCGAATTAAATTAGTTTGTAATTTTTCTGCTCAGGCTGATATTGAATTTCAGCGAAATAGGTCCAGTGGCTCAGAATTTATGAGCAAACCCGTGAATTTTGGATTGATTTCGCATCCAATTCACGTGGTAAATAAAACGGTGAACACGCTCCAAAAGGCATTGGTAAGCCACAAAAATAGTTTTCAAAATATTTTTGTCACTTTAAAAAAATTGTTCACTCAAAATAATTACAAACAAAAACATTTACTTAAAAAAAATATATTTCTAGTCAAAGTCTTCAAACATAGTGGATTTTTTTTTTACAAATTTTTTGATTTTCGCTGCTCCTCAATACTGGATTTGTTAAACGAGCTGAAATACCTGCTAATTTTGTTAGAGGAATCTTAAAAAAAATAATTTTTCATATTTGAAAAGTGTTTCAAATTTAAAAATTATATTTTGTACCAAATTAATATGGGTTACCGATATCTCGAAAATTATATATTTCTTATCTGAGTACGTTTGGGCAACGTTAAACACAAAAATTATTTTGTTTTTAACATATTCATAAAATTTGTTCTTAAATTAAGTGAATTTTTGCCCAAAACTCGAAACGTTGACTAATTTTCAGGTCATTAAAAATTTTTCAAAAAATGGACCACCCTATTGAACACGTCTCAAAGAATAGATTTTTTTAATTAAAAAAACTAATTGAAATGAAAAAACTTTAAAATGTATTTTTGAACTATAAAATTTTTTTTTTTAATTTTCAAAAATCAAAATCAAATCAATTTTTTTTTTAAATAAACGTTTAAAAATAAATAAAAATTTTTCGAGTTCCAACACAATTTTATGAGTAATTTCCTTTACATTTTTTTAAATACGGTAAGAAATTCTAAATGTTACCATATTTATATGCTCAAAAATTCAATCATAGTCAAAATATTATTAAAACAATTAAAAATATTATTTAAAAGTCAAAAAGCGGGATAAAGCGGGATGAAGCGGGAGTTTTGATTAAAAAGCGGGATAGAAATTCAAGGCGGGATGAGACATCAAAAAGCGGGATAATCCCCCCAAAAGCGGGATGGTTGGTCAGGTTAGACATGCCCCTTGTATTATTATTATAGTAGTAATAATAATAAAAAAACCCCCAAACTTAAAAACTGAATAGAACGTATACTTAATTTTGTAATTGCCTTTAAAAAACAATCATACGCAACAGTGCACAATAGTTTATTTTTAATAACACTAGTTTACAAATTAAAAAAAAAATTTGCAATCCATGATATTTTGCATTACCAAATAAGGTATAAAATAAGGTATAGGATTGCTTATTTTATACATTGCAGCATTAGTGATTTTAACATGGAATGAGACTCAAAGTAATGCATCCACATTATTACAAAGAATACCAGTAAGGTATAAAATAATTGATCAAATTTATAGCAAAACACGCTAGTAAGGGATAAAATACAGCATACCCGAACGTAATATATAAGGTGTTACGAGTAGTAAAAAAGTAATTTTGTATTAAATTTACTCACGTGATTGTAAGTGAGTGTAAGTAGATAAAATATGCTCGTGAGTGAGTGTGTGTCATTAGAAAATTCCTGTCTTGAGCCCATCTCTAGTTGAATCTTATACATTTTTTTATAAAATATTTATTTGTTGTGTTATTATAATGTATTATGTATTCAATTACAAATAATGCATTATTTGAATTTTTGAAATAATACATAATGTAACCAAATATAATTCATCCATGATTTAATGTTTAAAAATAGTAAATATGAAATACATTTTTTGCAATAATCACGCATTACGTAACAAATTATTAGTAAAGCATTATTCTTCACTTTAAAATAATACGTTGTGGAACAAATGTTTGGTAAGACATCATAAAATAATGCTACAAATAAGGTATATGCATTACCTGGTAATGTGTTACATAATCACCACCCATTACAAAAGTTTTTCTGGGGTATTAAAAACCGCACATTGTTTCTTAAGAAAAAAACTACTCAAAAATTGAAGAAAATATTTTTTCGCCATTTTTTACCCTCTTTTGAACCACAAAGTCCCCGACATGGCCGATAAGCCGAGATACTCCAACCTTAGAATTGTCTCTTTTATATATATCCTAAGTTGCAGGCAAATCGGTAAATAAAGGTTGGGTTATTTCCCTGGTAAATACGTAGAACAAAGTGATAAAGTGGGTGATTTTAGTGCGTGTTTGTTCTTTTGGGATATAATTATATCTGCTTATATATTATCTGATATAATGATGATTTTAACGCAGAGAGTGATTAAAATTTGTATGACGAATTATTTAAAAATACAAAGATAAAATTATAAATCATACATATTGTTAAAAAAATTTGAAATTTTTGTTATTAATTTTATTATTCGTTCAATAGAGAGTTTTTTGTTGTAATAATTTCCGTTACTTAATTAATTATGTTTTTTAATGGTTTCTTTAAGAGTTAAATACAAAATTTTTGCATTTTCTTTATTAAATTATATATTTCCAGTATGATTTTTGTCGTATGTTCAAAGAAACTAACTTTTTGTTTAAAAAATGTAACATACGATAAATGTATTCTAAAGCTCAAACGCTAATAACGTCTGTGTAATTATAACTACAGTAAATTTGGCTTAGGGATATGAAAATTTAATACTTTTACTGTATTCAGTCCAAAACTGGAGAGAATTCATATGACCATTTTGAAGATATTTGATGTTAAACATTAAAAACAGTGTCCTGAAAAGTTGAGTTTGCTACATACGACATTCGTATTTTGAGGTAGCGAAATGACGAAGAAGTTTTACCGTTTGTTATTAGTTTCAGCGTGTTCATCCAAATTCCCGTATGAAAAGTCTCTTATAGTGTTTTTGTTTTGGAGTAAAGAACTTGGATTTTCGAAAAACGTTTTTTGACAAATTTTGTAAATTTGTTTAAGTCTTTCAAAAATGTTTTAAAAGTTTTCTACATCCCGGGCACAATGCTTTTTGCGTTTTGGAGTAAAGAATTTCATTAAATATGATTTACAAAAAAATTTTTATGTTTTTTTTTTGTTTTAAAAAATTACTGAAAAAAAAAACTTATTCTTAAGAAATATTTATCGTTCAACGACGAATCTAAACGCGTAAAAAAAGGTCTTGCTGGATATGATCCCATATTCCGAATCAGAAAAATTGCGACATATTTGAATGAGCGCTTTGATTCAATTCCAAAAAATGCTCGTTTCATGGGGTGTAAAGTTTTTTGTTTTGTGCGACAGCAACGGCTACTCGTACAGATTTGAGATATACACCGGAGCCAGAAATGATGACATCATTTTGCCCAACACTCCAAATATTGGGGTTACAGGAAATGTTGTAATCAGGTAAAGTATTTGTTTTAAGCAAAAAACTGTTTTAAGAAGTATCACGTAAACGAATGAATTATTACATATTAGTATTTACTTGTTTTAACAAATGAATTCAACTTTTTACTTTAAATAAAAATGAATTTTTCGTAATTGAATTATACAGATCATGTTTTATTTTTTTTTTCAGCTTACCCACTAACACCGTCTACAGGCGGTCTTTAGTTTTTCCCACCTAGAGCTTTTAGGTGAAACTTTTTTAACAGCCATAATTCATTAATTTTTTTCAGCCCAAATTCATTCTAGAACCAAAATTATCAAAACAAAATAACTCGTATTTCGATTCCAGTGGGTTAAGGGTTAAACTCTTCTTTTGCATATTTTTCTTAAGATGCTGGTTTGATTGGAATTTTTTAAACAATTTAAATTTTTTTCTGTAAAAATATATTTAAAATTAAATTTACATAAGCGTTTTTATGTAAAAAGGTTTATTTATAAAATTCCCGGATTTCCCGGGGAAAAATAAAAAAAAAAAAATCCCTGGGATTCCCGTCAGAGTTTTCCCGGGAATTCCTGGACCCCAAGCACAAGTTGTATGATGAAAACAATGATTGTATGATTTCTAAAAGTCAATATTGCCAAAAAAGCGAACGCCCATATTGATAAATATCAAACCATAGATGGGAATTTTTTATTACCATCAAATTTAATTACAATTGGTTAATATCAATGGTAATGAAAAAAATTACATTACCATTTAAGGGTAATTAAATATTTTAATTGAAAAAAATAATAACCAATGGTAATGAAATGCACCAATTGTTGAAAAACACCAATTATAATTGGTTTCAAACCCATTGGTTTCCACATTTTTGTTTTTAAAAAAAAAAAAAAAAAATATGAAAATGTTAAAGACAAAAAACAAAACTCAAATAAAAATTTCAAATATTATGTTATACAAAGGCAATCAACATGTGTTTGGTTATAAAATGTGAAAAACTAAAACACCATATAACAAAAAACAACAGATTTTTCCAAATATTAACGATTTTGACAATATTGTGACGACTTTTAATCGGTGATCCGCCAGTTCAACTTCCCATGGATTTTCTCACATCCATTTTTTGCTCTATTCTAAGCGTACAAAATTCTACATTGTTTCATGGCCATGTCAACATTTTGAAAGTACACATTTTAATGCACCTTTCGGAAAAGAAAACACATTAACCCATTTTTTACAAGCGTGTGTTCAAACACAATAATTTTTTAATTAAATAAATAAGGGAACAAAAAGGAGATGTTCCTGAAAATTTCTTCAACAAATTCCAACATTTAAATTTCCGGTTAGAAATGGGTTAAGACTCTTAGTAATTTTAACTCAAATTTTATTCTACATTTTTTTTTAATGTTGCATGTCAAAATGTTAGTTTTGATTTTGTTTATGTTTTGCCAACATAAGTTTCATTAAATAGAAAATACAGAATTAGTTTAGTTAGGTAGTATTAGTAGAGTAGAAGTACTTTTATCATTAAACATGAGTTTTATTTTTATAGTTTTCATTTATAGTTGTAGCAGAAGCAGCAGTGTTGCCATAAAAGAATTTTGAAAAAATGCTAAGTGGCCACAAAAAATGCTAAAATGCTTTACAGGAGAAAAAATATTGCTGGAAATTTTTCTAGTTTTTAAACCCTCCAATTACAAGACAGGATAGATTCCAAAAAACAGGTAAATCTTATCTTTTGGCCTTTGTAAAATATACCAGAGGACAAAAATCTAAGATTTACCTGTTTTAACATGATAATGTTTTTAGGCTGGTGTCTAATTTTAAAAAAGTTGCAGGACGCCACCTTAGTTTGACTATATAAGCTAACAATTAACGAAAAAGAAAAGAATTACTATTTTCATTTTCTTAAAACCAAAAATTTTAATAACTTGGGTTTGTAACTTGGATAATAATTCACCTTGTGGTGAATAAAACCGTTTTTCACCAGTTGTTGAATAAAAAGTAACATAATTATTTTTCAACAAAAAAAATTTTTTTTTCCTTCAATTTTTTTTTTCTCATTAATTTCATTTTTTTTATACCCTCCACTCTAGTGATAGAGGGTATATATAAGTTTGTCATTCCGTTTGTAACACCTCGAAATATTGGTCTAGGACCCCATAAAGTATACCCGAGTAAAAATTTTGATATGATGCAATATATAATGATATGTAACACAATATATATTTATACGCAATTTGATCCGAATAATGGTGGATGTGTTTGCATTAAAAAATATCAACTTGTATAAAATATGATTTGATTTCATCCGAGTTTTGATCAGACATTGCCATATATTGGTGGATCTAATTAGACTAATTGCATAAAAACATATAAAATCCTGGTGTTTTTTGGTTTGGGTTGAGATACATCACAGGTCAACGATACATTCACCAAACATTTAATTTTCTAAAACAAAAAAAATGTTTGGGTACGCTTCGAACCAGATAGGTGATATACATAACCCTAACAAGAAATGTTTAGGAACATTTTAAAAAGTTTCTTATACTTTGCCTAAAAACTTAGAAAATTTTTGGTTAATTGTAAACATATATATGTTTATATGTAACAGCATAAGCTATATATAATTTTAAGTTAAATTATACAGAAAAAGAAATTTTGTATTGACCCTCATATAATTTTATATAATTATATCAACCGTACACCTTTTAATCCGAATCATGATTAAATTATATATAACTACATATGACTGCATTTAAAAAATTTAGAAAAGATCTCACGCGATGTATAATCATATATGATTTATTATGTTTGTATCAAGTTATATATTGTTATATATGTTAATTTTTACTCGGGTATATATTCATGATCCTCAATCGATTTTAAGACGATCTAGCGATGTCCGTCCGTCCGTCTGTCCGTCCGTCCGTCCGTCCGTCCGTCTGTCCGTCCGTCCGTCCGTCTGTCCGTCTGTCTGTTGAAAACACGCTAACTTTTGAAAGACTTTTCGGAGGCTCCTGAAGTTTCGCATATATGTTGGGCATTTACCTGGTCAGGTTGGTTTTGCAATCCAGCGAAATCGGCCCAGTGCACTATAGGAAATTTTACCCTTTTTTTGGCCAAAATTATTTACAGCCAAACGGCTGGACCGATTTGACTGATTTTTTTTATTTGACTTTTGGAAGACTCTTTAGAGGGAGGGAGTGACTCTTAAAGGTTTTCATACACTCAAAAAAAAAATTAGTAAAGTTACCTAAAAAATTACTTAATAATTAGTTCCAAACAGGGTTCCCGGGTTATAAGTTGCCGCATCTAAGATTTTTTAGATCCTTGATAGATTATATGGTTTTCTAAACTGTTTTTACAATACATTTTTTTTTGAGTGTACACTAACTATCGAAGATAACAGTAGAAATTTATTTTAACAATGTTAAGAAGTGTCAAACAAATCTACTTTTTAATAAGGATTTTATTCAAAAATTTTATTTTTGAGTTCCAAGTCGTCAACTACATTTCAAAATGCCACTACGGGCAGCCGTAGATGATGCAAGAGCTAGGGGCTCAACTTCCCTATTTAGATCTTTAGAGATTTCTGCTGTAACTCGTATTTTTGTTCTCGCAGATTTTGACAAAAAAGTTAATTGCGGTTGCCCAGGTTTCGATTAAGTGGAGGCAGGCTGCGTTTCAAGTTTTTTTTTAGCCAAGTATTGCCTTTAAGCCAAACAGCATGCTGTCTTTCAAAAATTTTTAAACTCCTACAACTTTTAATCCTTTTCATATTTATATTTGAACAAAATATTCTTAATTCCTCCTTTATATATTGTTTAAAGTTTTCGAAACATTCACTCTCAGCAATGTATGAAAAGAATTGGTCAGAAATAGCGGCTCCTTATCCACCTCTGCTTTATTTCTCTCGCCATGTATTAAATAACTCTGAATTTGGCACTCAGTAGTCACCTGGAAAAATGGGTATAAAAAAAAAGTTTGCACATATCCGACCTTGAAATTTGATAAATTCGGAAGGTAATTGATTGTCCTAGAGAACTTTTATGGTTTTATAGCTAACATATGCTATCATTTTTTTTAAAGTCAAAATAAAATTCCAATTCATACTTCAATAAGTTCATCTTAAGGTCACTTCAATTTTTCCAATAAAATCGATCTAATAGATGAGTTCACCTACATTTCACTATTTATCATTAAAGTACTCACCTTTGACATTATTTTCCATTTTTTAGTTTTTAAAAACTATAAATTCTTAATATAAAAACTTTTGTTAGAAGCTATCACAAAAATCGCTGCTCTCAATCGTTATTTTATAACTAAGTAAGAAATTGCAAGAAAAACTACTGATAAAGTGACAGTACATCAATTCTGTCGAAAAATTGAGAAAGAATTGTTTACTTTGTTAAGTTTTGTTTATATTAATGTAAAAAAAAATAATGTTTGCAAAAATTTTAATTTTGACTTTTGGCCAAAAAATTGGTAAAATTTCCTATAGTGCAGTGGTTCAAAAGTTATAAGCAAATGAGTGAATTTCGGCAAGGGTTTTTCTGGAATTTACGAGATAAAACACACGGTAACTTTCGAACGGCAATTCTGAGGGTGCTGAAGTGTGGCATATATATTTTTCGTTCCTCTGGTCCGGTTCGTTTTAAATTTCAGCCAAATCGGTCCAGCGGTCCAAATCGGTCCAGCGGTTCAAGTTATTAGCAAAACCGTAAATTTCAGATTAGTTTCACCTTAAATTCACGTGTTGAAAACCCGTTAAACATGTTTTAAAAACATTTGTAAGTCAAAAAAATATTTTACAAGGTATTTTTGTCACACAAAAATATTCTTACACTAAAACAAAAAAAAAAATACACTCAAAAAAAATTTTACACTCAAAAAAATTTTACACTAAAAAAAAATTTTACACTCAAAAAAAAAAAATTAGTATTTTTTTTTTTTTTTTCAAAAATTAATAAAAACAAGTGAGAGTGTTAAATTCGGCTGGGCCGAATCTTTAATACCCTCCAAAATGTAAAAAAAAATTAAAAACAAAATTTTGTCAGTGGCGTTTTTTTTTTGGGGGGGGGGGGGGTTGATGGGGTCTGTGGGGGACGTTGAAAGCACCTTTCCATCGCGATAAAAATACAAAATGTTTCATTTATTTAACAAAAATGCAAAAAAACATGTTAAAATGTGTAATTGTTTAGATGTTGGTTTAGTTCTTCAAGGGGGAACTTTTTCCCCCCTGGTCCGATTTTGCCAGTTTCCGAACTTAGCCTGCCTAGGAACATAAGACATATTTGTGCCAAACTTGAGGGGTCTAGCTCTTTTATTGTGGACTGCATCGTGTTAACTACAGACGGACGGACGGACAGACGGACGGACGGACGGACGGACTTCGCTAGAATATCTTAGAATCGATCACTGATCAATTATATATATACTTTATGAGGTCCCCGACCGATATTTCGATGCGTTACACACGGAATGACAAAGTGAGTATACCCCCATACTGTAGTTGGAGGGTATAAAAAAGTTTTTTTACACAAAATAAAATATAATAAAAATAATATAAGAGACAAAAAAGTTGAAAGAAAGTATGAAGTGCGGTTGAGATTGCTAGAAATAGAATTGTAGTGTTGGAAACTGTCAAAATTTATTCTGTAGAAACTATAACTATACAAGACAAACCGACATTTAAAATCCTACTGATGATGACACTAACTGGGATGTTTGAAACCGGTATATGAAATACCAGAAATGTCTATAATTTTTAGAAATTAAATTTTTCTTCTGCATTTTTTCAACTTGAACCCTTATAATAAAATATTTCTAACCAAAAATTTTATTTTTTTCACGTTAAAAAATTTACTATCACTTAAAAAGGGCATTGTGGAGGGTATTCATAGATTCGGCCAAGTCGAATTTAACTTTTCTACTTGTTTTTTTTATCAATTTTTTTTTTCACCAATTTTTTTTTCATCAATTTTTTTTTTCATAAATTTTTTTTTTCATCAAACTTTTTTTTATCTTTTTTTTATAATTTTTTTTTTATCAATTTTTTTTTTATATCAAATTTTTTTTTCATCAAATTTTTTTTTCATCAAATTTTTTTTTTCATCAAATTTTTTTTTTATCAAAAAAATTTTTTTCATCAAAATTTTTTTTCATCAATTTTTTTGTTTTTTTTTCATTAATTTTTTTTTCATCAAATTTTCTTTTTCATCAAAAAATTTTTGTTATCAAAATTTTTTTTTCATCAATTTTTTTGTTTTTTCATTATTTTTTTTTTTCATTAATTTTTTTTTCATCAATTTTTTTTTCATCAATTTTTTTTTTTTTCATCAAAACTTTTTTTTCATATTTTTTTTTATCAAATTTTTTTATCAAATTTATTATTATCAATTTTTTTTTCATCAAATTTTCTTTTTCATCAAAAAATTTTTGTTATCAAAATTTTTTTTTCATCAATTTTTTTGTTTTTTCATTATTTTTTTTTTTCATTAATTTTTTTTTCATCAATTTTTTTTTCATCAATTTTTTTTTTTTTTCATCAAAACTTTTTTTTCATATTTTTTTTTATCAAATTTTTTTATCAAATTTATTATTATCAATTTTTTTCTCACAAAAATTTTTTCTCACCAAAAAATTTTTTTTACATCAAAAAATTTTTCTTTTCATCAAAAAAATTCATCAAAAACTTTTTTTTATCTAAATTTTTTTTCACCAAAAATTTTGTGTTCATCAAATTTTTTTTAACATAATTTTGTTTTTCGTGAAAAAAAAATATTTTTTTTTATCAAAGCTACTTTTTCACCAAGTCTAAGCTTTTCGCATAAAAATTTTCCATTTGTTTATTAAATGTACATAAAACAAGTGAGAGTGTTATATTCTTTGGTGCCGAATCTTTTATACTCTCCAAAATGTAAAAACTCTTTTTTGCACTTATTTTTGCACCCACTTACGAAATGTACAGTAGCGCGTCCCGAATTAAAATTTTTTTAGCTTGCCCCCTCAAACGATGGGGATTTAGGACCCTTTTACGAGAAAAATAACAAAAAAATTTTTGGACAAAAAACCAGTTTGTTACCAGCAGATAAAGATTGCAATCTTAGTGCATTTTGGAAAACTTTTTTTTTGTTGTCCAAAAATTTACCCAAAAGTTGCGCAATATAGAGTACATTTGAGGAAAAATATTAATAAAGTTTCCATGGAGTAATTTTGGTGCAGCGTTGCATCACAAAAATCAAAAGGTGTACTTAATTTTTACTTCTTCTTTCTTTTAAGATAAATTAATCTCAAAATCTGCTTTGACACAGTTTTAACGAATGTGATCTTTTTTGCGCAGGTTTAAAGACCAATTTAGATTAAAAGAAAAAATAAAAAAAAATTAAGACACACTTTTCTTCTTTAAGATGCAACGCTGCACCAAAATTACTCCATGGAAATTTTATAAATATTTTTCCAGGAATGTTCTCTATATTGCGCAAATTTTGGCATACATTTTTTGAAAAACAAAAAAAATTTTTTTTTTCAAATGCACTATGATTGCAATCTTTAGCCGCTGGTAGCCAACTGGTTTTTTGTGCAAAACTTTTTTTGATATTTTTCCCGTAAAAGGGTCCTAAATCCCAATCTTTTCAGGGGGCAAGCATTTTTAAATTCGAAAAAAAGCCGAATTCGGAATACAGTTCTTTTGGTTTTTTAATGGGGTCCTCGACTGATATTTCAATTCGTTTTGCATGGAATAGCAAAGAAATATAGCATTATTTTTTCTAAAAAAACACCCAAATCTTCCGCAAAACATTATCATGATTTAATGTTTTGGGGAAAAGTACAAAATTCGCAGGCATTTTTTAGAGGCTATCTTGGTGGTTAAAGGACAGTTTCATACAAAATTTCAAAGTGTCCTCACTCAAAGTCAGCAGTGGTCAGGGCTGACCTTCTGGGGACATATTACCTAAGACTTCTTTGGGGAAATGTCTGACATAGGTCATGCGAAAATACAAACAATTTTCGTATTTCCTTTAGTTTTTACTTTTATCCATTTTCCTTTATAAATTATCTTTCTCATATTTAGAAAAATCTTTTCGCCTTTTTTAGTCCCAACTGGATTTGAGCCTGGAACCTCCAGTTTATTAGCCCCACACCTAAACACTTGTTCCAAGTTTTGTTTTTAAATTTGTTTGTCTATTTATTACTGTTATTCTACTTGTTATATTTTGATTTTATTTTAATTAAGTCGATAATATTGCCATCTTTTTCTTTGAAATTGAAGAGTTGCCCAGATTTAAAATTCTGATTTAATATACTGCTATTCTGAAGACATTTCCTTTTAGACGTCTTAGAGGAATTGTCCACACTCTTAAAGCAAACATTCAGTGCTGACAATGTTAGGACATGTCATCAAGGATTGCCTATGTTTTGTCAGAACCTGAAGACATTTCCTCAAAGAATCACTGTGGAAATTTCCTCAGTGACACATTTTCCAACTGGGTTCTAACACATTTTTTGTATAGAAAAAGCCTCAGATTCTAAGACATTTTTCGTACACAAAAAAAACCTTGATTCGTAATGCCATTTTACCAATATTTGACAGTTTTCGTTGTTTTTTAATAAAAAGTTTTCGATAGAAATTCACATTTTTTTTTTGTAATTTTTAATTTTTTTTTTGTAATTTTACAATTTTTTTTTTGTAATTTTACAAATTCCCAAGGTTTTTTACAATAAAAATCTAATAAATTTACGAGAATTCCTTTTAAGTTCCATTGCGCCAAAGAAAAATTTTAAATTTACACTTTTTTAGTAAAAAGCGTGTAAAATTACAAAAAAGCTCGTAATTTTTACTAGAAATTCTCGTAAAATAGAAGGTAACAAAAAATCTAGTAAAGTTACGAAACCTACTTGTAAGTTTTAATGCGTCAAAAAAATTTTAAATTTACGATTTTTTTGGTAAAAAACCTGTAAAATTACAAAATTATTGGTAAAAAGTTTGTAAAATTACAAGGAACTCTTGTCAAGTAGGAGTCAGCAAAAAAAGTTTCAGATTCTGACATATTTTTCCTAACGATTTGTCATTAAAATCCCTTTGGTACTTGTAGTACACTCAAAAAAATACGTTAGTAGATTTACTATTTTTTTTTTGCTAATGCTAGTTAGCTAACTTTTAGCAAATTTTTAGTTAAGATTAGCATGTTAGCAAAAAATTCTTCTAAACTTCATTTACCACATTAGCAATTTTAAACAAACTTTGAACTAATTTCTTTTGCTAAATTTGAAATTGAGTTGACAACATATTTACAAGATTTTTTGCTATTATTAGCAAAAATAAATGGTAAATTTATTTTTATTTTCAGAAAACTTAAAATGGCGCTATCTCGAAAACTAAGCCAGATAGAGCAAAATGGAGGCCATTTTTGGTTCTCGGGCTCTCCATAGTATCGCCGGTCCTCTTCATATGTGTGGACCCTAATGGCCCTAACTTTGGATCCAAAAAAGTTAGCATTCCCGAAAATTTTAAAATGCTCATATCTCGGTAAATATTGCCGACACAACAAAAAGTCCAAAAGCATTTTTGTAGCTCTCAACAAGTAGGCCAAGACCGCAAAATATTCCAAAGCTCTCCGAGTAATATTTTTTGAAGTTATCGAGTTTTTTAATTCTCTAGACCCCAGCGGTGCCCTATAATCACGTATGTCAAAAACTAGGCAAGGTAGAGCGAAACGGACACAAATTTTGGATCAAAAACTATAACGATTTTTTAAGGAACCCAACTAGGTCTTGGCCCATCGGGGTCTGGACCTATCGGATCCGAACCCAATGGGGTCCTCAGATGTTTATGAAATAAGTAAAAAAAAATAAAAATTTAATTAACTAATTATTGGCAAAACATTTTTGCTAACTTTAGCAAAAAAATTGTGGGTTCAAAATCAGCAAATTTTTTTGCAGGTTTACAAGCTTTTTTTGCTAACATTACAGTGTTTTTTTTTGAGTGTATAAGGTTTTTATGTTTGCTAAATATTCTTGACAATGGAATCTGACAAATTCCAAACACGTGTCGAGTAAGTCCAGCATAAATTAATTTAAAACATAAAAATAATTTTCTTGAGAATTATTTTATGAGAATATCATAGTTTTTATTTGTAAAGGAAATAATGACCTCGAGCTAGAACATACTCGAATACTCAAAATAAAACAAAATAATAATTTAAAAATTTACAAAAAAAATTTAGCACATTCTTCCAAAAAATTAGTGCTTACTCAAAAAGAAATAGTGCTAGATCTAGCACTAAAAGTGCTAAAATGACAACACTATTAAGCAGCAGCAACATCCTGCTGCTGTTTTTTGTTTCTCTTTCATCTGTTGTTGACAATAATTAGATTTACTTAGTTATGCACACAGATAAACAAACAGAACATACAATTACATACAAGTATGTTTTGGATGTACTATATGTACGAGTAGTTTAAGACTTTGCTGACAGATTTGTCTTTAGTAAATGTCGTCGTAGTTGTGTTTAGTGTTTTATTTGCTGTTATTGTACAACAATAACAAAAATAATTTAAAATTCTCAAACAGAGATTTGTAATTACAAATTTATTTGTCTTTAAAAATCTTGTTGCACAAGAATTCTAAATGTTTTTGATTAAAATAATTACTGCTATTGTTGTTGTTGTTTTATTAAAGCAAAGCAATTTGTTGGCTTTTAAGAAAATTTCTTAGAAAATCGTTTGTTGAAATTAAAATGCTTTTCTTTGTTCCGCATTTTAATTGGCAGATAATAGTTGTGCAGTCAAATTCCCCCTTTGTTTTCCTTTAATTAATTAAATGAAGCATATTGTACTATTTAAAAAAAAAAAACTTAAAAGATTGAATTTCGTGCTGTCACTAATCAATGCTACTTGAATGTTAAAACGTCATAGAAACTCAAAAATAAACAAGATGAAGGTTATGGAGCAACTTTATTTAAATTATATAAACTAAAAATGCCTTCAAATTTTGTATATTCAAAACAAAACCTCTGACGGCTCAGCAGAAAAATCTGCTAAAATTACACCCAATTTGAGTCATATGAGAAAACTTGTCAAAACAGCAGAAAAATGTACTGTTGTCAGCGGAAAAATCGGTTGATTTTAGCAACACAACCTGCTCATTTCAGATAAACAATAATTTTATAAAAAAGACTTTAAAGATTTAGAGCATATTCTTTTTAACTTATAAAAACCCATATTTGAGTAGGTTTATTCTAGCTCGAGGTCATTATTTTCTTTTCTAATAAAAACTTTTATATTCTCATAAAACAATTTTAAAGAAAATAGTTTTTCTGTTTTAAATTTATTTATGTTGGTAATTTTTGCAAGACTTAGTCAGATTCCGTTGTCAAGACTATTTAGCAAATATAAAAACCCTATACTACATACAAGTAGCAAAGGGAATTTAAATGACAAATCGCTAATGTACAAACAAAAATTGTAATACACACTCAACTCAATATTTATTGAGAATTAGAAGAAGAAAATTGCACAATATCCTAGTACACTCAAAAAAATAAACTTGTAAAACGCCTGGTAAAATGCCTTGTAATCCCGTTCTACTAATATTTAACAATTTTTTTTTAACAAAAAAATCTTGTTTTTTGCTCAAACGAGAACTATAGTTTTATTGGTAATTTTGCAAGTTTATTTTCGTAATTGTATTCTACCATTTCGAAAGGTTATTTTACAAAAAAAACTGTAATGTTACAACAAAGTTTTTATTACGACGATTCTAGTTGAATTACAAAAAAAAACTGTTATTTTACAAAAATTATGTATACGAGGTTTTTTTTTTAACAAATATAAATATTTTTTTTTTGTAAATGATTTATTTTTAAAATTTAAAAATATTTAAAAAATAGTTATTTTACAAACTAATATTTAGATTTTTATTTCGACCTTTTGTTAAATATATTTTGTAAATAAATAGTCGAGCTCGAGGTCTTGGTTTTTATTAAAATATCTAATATTTATTTATTTCCAATATTTCGGTTTTCTTTGAAAACCATCATCAGGGGGGGAGTATTTAATGTTGATCACAAAAAACTTAAAAAATATAGTGTTCTGCTCTCTTCATCGTCTTTAATAATATTTAATAAGACGATGAAGAGAGCAGAACACTATATTTTTTAAGTTTTTTGTGATCAACATTAAATACTCCTCCCCTGATGACGGTTTTCAAAGAAAACCGAAATATTGGATATAAATAAATATTAAATATTTTAATAAAAATCAAGACCTCGAGCTCGACTATACAAAAAGTTATTTTACAAAAATGATTTTATTACGAGGATTTATGTTGTTCAACAAAAAAAAAAAATTTTTTTTGTAAATTTACCATTTTGGTTTGTAAATTTACCATTTTTTTAATCATATGTATCATTTTTTCTTTTAAGTTTACCATTTTTTTTTATTTTTCCGGTTTTAAAACAATATTTTTATTAATAAAATTAGTTATTTTATCAATTTTCGGCGCATTCAAAATTACGAGGAAATCCTCGTAATTTTACGAAAATTTTACCTACCTCCTATTTTACGAGAATAGTCTCGAAAAATCACGAGATTTTTTGGTAACTTTACAAGTTTTTTTTTTGAGTGTAAGATCACAATTGTCAAATAATCAACAAAAACATATTAAAAACTGATTTTCATATGATTAACCATGGGACAATACACTAAAAAAAACCTAGTCAAATTACTAGAAAAAGTCTCGTAATCCCCTTTTACCAATATTTGACAGTTTTCTTTGTTTTTTAACAAATAATTTTCGATCAAAATATACATTTTTTGTAATTTTACAGTTTTTCTTGTAATTTTACAAATTTACGAGAATTTCTTGCAAGTTTTATTTCGCCCAAAAAAAAGTTGTAAATTTAAAAATTTTTTGGTAAAAATCTTATCAAATTACAAAAAAACTCGTAATTTTTACTAGGCATTCTCGTAAAATATGAGGTAGCAAAAAAACTAGTAAAGTCAGGAAACCTCCTTGTAAGTTTTATCGCGTCAAAAAAATTATAAATTTACAATTATTTTGGTAAAAAGCTTTTAAAATTACAAAATTTTTATTAAAAAACTTGTAAAATAACAAGAAATTCTTGTCAAATTGGAGGTAGGAAAAAAAATTTACAAATTTTTTTTTGTAATTTTACAAGATTTTTTAGTGTACTATCCCTAGTAAAAAAGTTTTGATATAATAATATATAATTTGATACAATCATATTAAAATATGTATGGGTTTTTATGTGTTCATATCTAATTATATGAAAGATTTAATACGGCTCCATTTTCTTATCTGAGGTTATACATAAATATATATGACTTTATATAATTATATAAATCTACATTTACTTATATATAATAAGATAAACTGGATTTATGTGGATGTGACCAAAATTCGGATCTAACTCTATTATTTTTATATTTGTGTATCTAAAATAATACAATTAGATAATTATTTGATAAAACTGGATACAGCCAATTTTGAGATCAAATTAGATCTTAAAAGTTTTTTTTTCTACTCGGGATATGATACACTCAAAAAAAAAGTTTCTAAAATGACATAAAATCCCCGTGATTTTACGGGGCAGGTTTTGTAAAATATGTACTAGCAAGAATCCCCGTAATGTTACGGGGATAATTCTAAATTGATTTAACAAAAGAAAATGTAAATTTACAATTTTTTTGTAAAATATTAACTTCGAGGTGAAATTTTTTTTTGTAAATTTACAAAAAAATTGGTAAATTTACAAAACAAAATTGTAAACTTACAGAAAAAGGTTGTTATTTTACAAAAAAAAAAAATAGAAAATGAAAAAAATAAATTGTAGAAAAAATTATTTGGTTAAACTATTGTAAAATTTGCAACAAAAAAAATTAAAATTTACAAAAAAAATTGTAAATTTACAAAAAAAGTTGTAAATTTACAAAATAAAGTAGAAAATCAAAAACCAAAATTGTAAATTTACAAATTGTTTGGTTAAACTACTGTTTTTATGGCAAAAAACTTGTATATTTACAATAAAAAATTGTAAATTTATAATTTTTATTGTATATGGGGCATTCCATGCCAAATCACTCACTTTTAGGCCCGACCCCCTTCGATTAATTTTATTTTTGGATATGTTTTAGTACGTATTAAATGCAACTTCCAGCCAAATTTTCAGCCTTTTATACCAAGGTGGTGTTGAGTAATCAATTTTTCAAAATAGCGATTTTTTCCAAAAAATTAAAAAATTTAAATTTTCAATCAATTTTGACCAGTAAAAAATATAGATATATTAAAAAAAGATGGACAACATTTTGTTGGTAGTTAAATGTAGTTTTAGAAAAAAAATATGAAAAATTATTCGAAGTAATTATCACTTGTTTTTTATCGTATAAAAATTAAAATCGACTTTTTGAAAAAGTCCGAAACCTTCGATTTTTTTTTAAAAATGTCAAAAAATTCTACTCTAAATTACGCAACTTTGAAGTCATAATTCGAGATGTGATCGTAATTCGTTCTATTTTTATTCAAATTTTGAAAATTGCACTTTTTTTTTTTAACTCTGGTTTATTTTATATGGTGCTCCAAAAAAAATAATTTGGTAAATATTGACCGTAACTTCCCCTAGATATATTAACTTGGGTGTAAAAATACGTCTCAGAAAATTTTAGGATGATCGGACATGGGTAAGGCGTGCCGCATCGGCTATGAAGTTTGAAAATCGGATTACAAGGGAAAATATGCATTTTTTTCTGTTTTCTTAATTTTTTTGGTATTTTAAGTTAATTTTGAATTCAAATGGTTACAGAATTGAAATGTAGAGTAAAATGTCTCTCTATTAAGGTCATAAAAACCGAAATCGGTTTTAAATCAGCCAAGTTATTACAACTTCCCCAGGCATCTAACGTGTGGCAGACAACTTGATTAATCAATACAATCCGATTTTTGAAATTCATTGAAATTTTCTACTGTAATAACATTTTTTTATTCTTCAAGTTCAAATGTTATTAGATGACAAGTATTTTTCATATTGTGTTTTGCTAACATTTTTTAAATTAGTGCTAAAAATGCCTGCATTTTCCACACCCTTTTGAAATCTCTATTTAAAAAAAAAAAATATTTTTTTTGTTTTAAAATTTGGAAAAGTCAAAAAAATATTACACTGAAACATGAATAATGAAAAAATGTTATTACAGTAGAAAATTTCAATAAATTTAAAAAAAGGGCCTCGTATTTTTTAATCAAGTTGTATGGCACACGCTAGATGCCTGGGGAAGTTGTAATAACTTGGCTGATTTTCAACCGATTTTAATTTTTAGTACCTTATTAGAAAGGCATTTTACTCCACATCATAATTCTGTAATCACTTGAATTAAAACTTAACTTAAAATACCAAAGAGATTGCGAAAACAGAAAAAAATTCATATTTTTCCTTGTAATCCGTTTTTTAAACTTCAAGGACCATGCTAAGCGCCTTACACATGTCCGATCGTCCCAAATTTTTGTGAGACGTATATTTACCTCCAAATGAATATATTTAGGGTAACTTAGGGTCAGTATCTACCATTTTTTTTTTTGTGGAGCTCCATATAAAATAAATCAGAGCCAAAACATAAAAGGTGCAATTTTAAAAATTAAAAAAAAAATAGAAAGAATTGTGATCACATCTTGAGTTATGGCTTAAAAGTTGCATAATTTAGAGTAGAATTCTTATAGTTTTTTACAAAAAAATCGAAGGTTTCGGACTTTTTCAAAAAGTCGATTTTAATTTTTAAACGTCAAAAAATAAGTGATAATTACTTCGAATAATTTTTTCACATTTTTTTTCTAAAACTACATTTAAATACCAACAAAACGTTGTCCAACTTTTTTTAAAATATCTATATTTTTTACTGGTCAAAATTGATTGAAAATTTAAACTTTTTCATTTTTTGGAAAAAATCGCCATTTTGAAAAATTGATTACTCAACACCACCTTGGTATAAAAGCCTGAAAATTTGGCTGGAAGTTGCATTTAATACGTACTAAAACATATCCAAAAATAAAATTAATCGAAGGGGGTCGGGCCTAAAAGTGAGTGATTTGGCATGGAATGCCCCATATATACCATTTTTTCTAATATTTTGCCGTAAATTTACAATATTGTATACAATTTTGTTTTTTAAATTTTCATATTTGTTTTGTAAATTTACAAAAAGTTTGGTTTATTTACATATTTGTTTTGTAAATTTAAAGGTTTTTTCCATTGGTGCATCTTATTTTTTGAAAATATAATTTCTTATATTTTCAGGAAAAATTAGTCAAAAAATAACAATCAAAACAAATCAGAAAAAAAAATTTTGGATATTGTAGATTGGATGTTTAAGTACCTATTAAAATAAGAAAAACTTAATTTTTCATAATTGGCAGCTTTTTATTGACATTTTAGGTGCCAAATTAATAAAAAAAAAATACCAAAAAAAAATATGGTAAAATTACCAAAAAAAATTTGTAAAAATACAAAAAAACTAAAACAATTATATAGTAGAAACACATACAAATTGTGGTATTTTACTTAACGCTTGCTAAAGCTTACAACACAGTGATACAAAATCGAACTTTCGGAATCGGAATGGGATGAAACCAAAAGCAAATGAAAGCTGACGTTTTCCATAACAAAACCCTCAAGGCCTTTTTTTAAGGTCAGAGCTAGATTTTATTTTACACGTATTTAAAGTTGGTGATTTTAAAGTATTTAAAGTTTTTGTGTACTAAACATGTCCTACTTTAAAGGCCCCTGGTGGTGCCCTTATTGGACACGTAGGGTCCGGCTTCCAAACTTAATCTCAAAATTACTTCAGCTATGACTGGTATGAATTTTGCTGCAATCGGTCCAGTACCTATTTACTGAGTAGCCAGATTATTAAAATAAACCACTGTACACCGTTGCGTATGATTGTTATTTAAAGGCAATTATTAATATAACACCGTTGCGTATGATTGTTATTTAAAGGCAATTACAATATTAATCATTCGCCACTAATACAGTTTTCAAGCATTTATTATTATAATTATAATAAAAGTGCACAAACTTCAAATGCGTGTAAAAAAAATTTAGCTCTGAACTAGAAAAAAGCCTTGAGGGGTTTGTTATGGAATATGTCAACTTTCATTTGCTTTTGGTTTCATCCCATTCCGATTTTGGGTGTTGCACTGTGTAATAAATGCTTGAAAACTGTATTAGTGGCAAATGATTAATATTGTAATTGCCTTTAAATAACAATCATACGCAACGGTGTTATATTAATAATTGCCTTTAAATAACAATCATACGCAACGGTGTACAGTGGTTTATTTTAATAATCTGGCTACTCAGTAAATAGGTACTGGACCGATTGCAGCAAAATTCATACCAGTCATAGCTGAAGTAATTTTGAGATTAAGTTTGGAAGCCGGACCCTACGTGTCCAATAAGGGCACCACCAGGGGCCTTTAAAGTAGGACATGTTTAGTACACAAAAATTTTAAATACTTTAAAATCACCAACTTTAAATGCGTGTAAAATAAAATCTAGCTCTGACCTTAAAAAAAGGCCTTGAGAGTTTTGTTATGAAAAACGTCAGCTTTCATTTGCTTTTGGTTTCATCCCATTCCGATTTTGGGTGTTGCACTGTGCAATTAGTTGAAAAATGTTTGTGTCCGGAACTTAAAAAATTTCCAAAATTTATTTCGTGGAATTTTTTATTTATAAAAAATGACTTTTAACTAAATTTTTTACTCCAAAACGCAAAAAAATCTGAACTTAGAAAATTTTTGTGAGTCCTATTTTTGAATACCCGAGTAAAAAAATTGATATGACACAATATATAATTTAATATGGGTTTTGTGTATTTTGATATGATCTTATACGAAAAATGGTTTCATAAGATTTGATCGAATAATATCTAATAACCCAGCAGAAATTTTGCTGAACGTTCAGCAGCTTTTGGAAGGGGAACTTGAGTAAAGGAGCGCATCCAATTGCGCTGAATTCATGCATGATTCTCTAAGGCGATGTCTCACTTTAGAGCGCTAGTTGGATACACAGAAACAGCGCTCTTTAGATGCACTGAAATCACGTGTCTTTAGAGCGCTGATTTAAGCAGAATAAAGATGCTGTAAATTCATGTATCTTTTTAGCGCTGATTTAAGCAGATTAAAGATGCAGTGAATTCATGTATCTTTGTAGAGCTGATTTAAGCAGAATAAAGATGCTGTAAATTCATGTATCTTTTTAGTTTTTGTAAAAATGAGATAAAAAACAAAAAATTTACCAATAAATGAAAAAATATTCAAAAGAAGTTATAACAAATGGATCTTAGTTTTTCTGTTTTTTCGTGATTAGAGTTTGTGTTTAATCCAAATCGGTTTATTCATCGAAATAACAAATAAGCATTGGCTGTTTTTTGGTTGGCCTATTTATCATCATTTAAAATGTGTTAAAGGCCTCTGTTATGCTTTCAAAACTTTTCAAATCACATGATATTTTCCGAATTACATGAAATCGAGTTTGGTGTTTGTTTACGGGTTCATTCAAAGTCAGACAAGCAAAAACAATAAAATTTAAAATTCGTTATTGATAAAATTCAATTTTGAATTTTTCAAAAAATTCAAGAAAGAATTTTAAATATAATTCTTAAAAATTTTATTTTAAATTCTTAGAAGAAATAAAATTCAAAAAAATTTTATTTAAAATTCTTTAAAGAATTTTATTAATAAAAAAAAAAAAGAATTTTATTTCCATTATAACAAATTTATTTTGAACAAATAAATATTCAAACCAAAAGTAAAATAAAATTAAACCAAAAATAAAATTCAAAAATAAAATTCAAACCAAAAATAAAATTCTTTTTTTTTGAGAATTTTATTTTTGGAAATAATAAAATTCAAATGTTTTTGAGAATTTTATTTAAACAAAAATTTTATTTCAAATACCTTATGAAATCAAAGTTGAAATCAAATAACTAAAATTTAAAAAAATATAACAAAAAAATTCATTCGTTTTACTTTACAAAACTTTATTTATGGGGGGACCCCGTAGGCTAGTTGGTAGCGTGCTAGCCTTTCAACGTGGGGGTCGTGGGTTCGATTCCCACCAGAACCCTTGGTTTTTTTCGCTACAACGAGACGACGGTCATTGTTACCAGTTCTCGGTTAGGTGGAATTTATTAAAAATGAGTTGTAAATAAATATAAATAATAAATAAAAATAGTTGATCATGTGATCAAAACTATTATTACTTATTATTACTTAATTTTATTTATGTGAAACAAAATGAAAAAAAAAAATCGGAAGTGAACATCAAAAAAATATCGGAAATTTTCATTTTCACATTTTTTATGGGATTTTTTTTGGGAACAGCGGTCAAAGATGCTATGATTGAAGCGCTCTTTGCAGCGCTAATTAATGCGCAATAATGATGCAGTCAAATCATGTGTCTTTGTCTAAAACTCATGTTTTTTTATTCAAAAAGTGTTAAAAATATTAAAAAGGAAATCAAGTGTGAAATTTTATCAAAAAATAATTACACATTATAAGTTTTATATAAAAAATCTTAAAAAAAAATTAAAATGTTTTCCCCTTCCTTTTACTGCATCCCTAAGAGCGCTCTTTGGATGCGCTACGGTATGCTATAAACAGATGCTGTGTCGCCAAAATCTCGATTTATTTCTGCTGGGAATATCAGTTGATATAACTTTATATCGACTTTGATACGAGTTTTGGTCTAATCCAATGATATAAAATTATATCCAATTATATTAAAATTTATACAATTTTAGAAATCGGATGTTTTTTTTAGTTTTTAATAAAAAGTTGAAAAATTAAAATAATAAAAATAAGTTGTTCTTTGAAAAAAACTTAGAAAAATTTAAAAAAATGGAGTCATGTTAAATTTTATATAAAACACTTAGAAAATATTTTCAAAAAAATTTGTCCTTGGAAAAAACTTAGAAAAATTTGAAAAAATGGAGTTATATAAAATTTTATATAAAACACTTAGAAAATATTTGCGATAAAAAAAAATGTTCCTTGAAAAAAACTTAGAAAAAATTTTAAAGATGGAGTCATATAAAATTTTATATGAAACACTTAGAAAATATTCGTGATAAAAAAGTGGTGCTTGGAAAAATCTTAGAAAAATAAAAAAATATGAAGTCATACACTCAAAAAAAAAAGTTTGTTAAATGACATAAAATCCCCGTGATTTTACGGGACAGGTTTTGTAAAATATGTACTAGCAAGAATCCCCGTAATGTTACGGGGATAATTTGTAAATTGATTTAACAAAAGAAAATGTAAATTTACAATTTTTTTTTGTAAAATTTTAACTTCGAGATGAACATTTTTTTTGGAAATTTACAAAAAATTTGGTAAATTTACAAAACAAAATTGTAAACTTACAGAAAAAGGTTGTTATTTTACAATAAAAAGTGGTAAATTTACAATTTTTATTGTAAATATACCATTTTTTTCTCATTTTTTTGCCGTAAAAACAGTAGTTTGGCCAAATAATTTGTAAATTTACAATATTGTTTTTGTATTTTCTACTTCATTTTTGTAAAATTACAACTTTTTTCTGTAAGTATACAATTTGGTTTTTTAAATTTTCATATTTGTTTTGTAAATTTTCAAAAAAAAATTGTTTTATTCAGATATTTGTTTTGTAAATTTAAAGTTTTTTTTCAATTGGTGCATCTTATTTTTCCTTCTTCGGCAGCTGGAGTAGCACTTCAACAACCTGAAATGATTTTTTTTTTTTACTTGAACACGTTTAACAAACTTTTTAAAGTATAACACTGCACTTTTTTATTTTTTTTTTCCGCATTTCGTTTTTCTTAAGTAGAACATATGAGAATTGCGAAGGAGGCTACACAAGAAATTTCTTATAATTTCATGAAAAATTAGTCAAAAAATAACAATTTTTTTTTTGAATTTTTAATTATTTTCACAAGTATTTTTAAAAAATCAAATAAAAATTTTTTGGATATTGTAGATTGGATGTTTAAGTACCTGTTATAATAAGAAAAACTTAATTTTTCATAATTGGCAGCTTTTTATTGACATTTTAGGTGCCAAATTAAAAAAAAATATATGGTAAAATTACAAAAAAAATGGTAAAAATACAAAAAACAAGTAAGAGTGTTAAATTCGGCTGTGCCGAATCTTTTATACCCTCCAACATGCAAAAAAAAAATCCAGGGTCGTTTTCTTTTTTTTTCGGGTTGGGAGGTCGGCAGTGGTCATTGGGGGGACAAATTTCCCCTCGAAATATATGTTTAAAAATTCATTTTTATGTTTTTGGCACTAAAGAAATACAAGTTTATCATTATTTTACAATTTTTTTTTTAATCCACGCCCACAAAAGGGGGGCGGGCCGAAAAAATAGATATTTTCTAATCCCCCGGGTCCAAATGCAAAACTTTGAGCTTCTTGAAGCATACAAATGTTGCATTTGTTAAACAAAAACACAAAAAATCATATAAAAATATGGTGTTTTTTAGAGGCTAGTTTAGTTCCTCAAGGGGGAACTTTTTTCCCCCTGGTCCGATTTTGCCCATCTCCGAACTTAACCAGCCTATGAACATAAGACATATTTCTGCCAAACTTCAGGAGTCTAGCACTTTTATTTTGGACTGTATAGTGTCTTCCACAGACGGACGGACAGACGGACGGACGGACGGACAGACGGACATCGCTAGAATGTCTTAGAATCGATCACTGATCAATAATATATATACTTTATGGGGTCCTAGACCGATATTTCGATGCGTTACACACGGAATGACAAAGTGAGTATACCCCCATACTGTAGTTGGAGGGTATAAAAACTAGAACAATTAATAGCAGAAACACATAAAAAATGTGGTACTTTACTTAACGCAAATAACCAAAAAATGTTGTAAAAATTAATTTTTTTTGCTTAAGCTTACAATTAGTTGAAAAATGTTTGTGTCCGGAACTTAAAAAATTTCCAAAATTTTTTTTTCATGAAATTTTTTATTATAAAAAATTATTTTTAACAAAATTTTTTACTCCAAAACGCAAAAAAAAAATCTGAACTTAGAAAATTTTTTGTTTAATTACATTTGTAATAAAACATTTTTTTGGTAGAAAGACTAAATAACATCAAGTAAAATTTTGGTGTATAATTACAGTTTTTTTGTGTAAAAAAACTAAACACGTTGTAATATTTTTTTAATTTGTAAAATAATTCACTTTTTTGTAAATTTACCCTAAAAATTTGTAAAATAAATTTACCAACATATAATAGTAAAATTACAAAGCAAACTGTAGTTTTCGTTTTATTAAATATACAACAATTTTTGTAAAAAGACAAAAATATTAGTAAAATAGAATTACAAGACCTTTTACTTGTAATTTTACAAACTTATTTTTTTGAGTGTATGAAATTTTATGTAAAACATTTTGAAAATATTTGCGATAAAAATATGTTCTTGGAAAACACTTAAAAAAAATTAATAAATAATGGAGGCATATAAAATTTTATATAAAACACTTAGAAATTTAAAATGATGCATGGGACCAGATGTTACAACATATAGTTATGTATGGCGATATCTTAAAAAAATCCCACATCAAAATTTATTATATAAATTTATCTTGCAATACATTGTGTCACACATGATCATATATAAAATAATATGACTATATAAAAGTATATAAGATCATATTAAATTATTTTTACTCGGGTAAATATTTTTTTTTGTAAAACAACATTATTTCTGATAATAAAATAAGTTTTGTTAAATTACATTGGAGTTTTGTACTTATCAATACATATTTATTGTTTAATTACATTTTTTTGTGTTAAAAAACTGAAAACCTTTTATACGATCTTAAAAAAATGTTTGTAATAAAACATTTTTTTTGGTAGAAAGACTAAATAACATCAAGTAAAATTTTGTTGTACAATTACAGTTTTCTTGTGTAAAAAACTAAACACCTTGTAATATTTTTTTAATTTGTAAAATAATTCACTTTTATGTAATTTTACCTAAAAAATTTGTAAAATAAATTTTCCAACATATAAGTAATAGGGGGTTTTCGTGTCAACTGACACAACTTTTGAAACCGATGTCTTTCGATCGGGATGAAATTTGCACCAAGGTTAGTCCTATTGGATAGTAAATCAGACACAATTTTTCAACGAGATCGGTCAAGAACTCTCTGAGTTAGAGGGGGTCGAAATTTGACATTTTGGCCAAAGAGGTGTTGATTCTCATCGATGTAACTTCTTACCTATTGTTTTTAGCAAAATGTGTCCCAAAGAGTTTAGATAGCTATTTCTTCAGCCTTTCGAAAAAAAAAATATAAAAAAAATAAAAAAAAAAATGTTGATTTTTTTTCTTAAAAATCCAAAACTTTTTTGACTTTTTCCTCAAATTAGGCCCTTTTTTTTGATTCAAAAGAAAGCTTAGGTGATTTCCTTTAAGAGCTGTGGGGTCGCTTAGTGGGATGCGAGTGGGATATCTATGAAAATTTTTTTTTTTAACTTTGGAACACAAAAAACGGTTCTCTAATTTGCACTATAAGGCGTGGGATAGCTAACCAGTTTTCGATTTCGATCCGCGATACCCTCTAATTTTTTTAGGTTCGAAAAAGAAAGCACGAGCCAAAAAATGGGGGCGGTGGGGAGGGGCCATATGGCACCTCTTTGGGGTCAAAGTTGGGCGTAAAGAGTTAAAAATCCTCAAAAAGCCCCTGAACTCCACTAGAAACGCCCCTGGAGGGGTGCAATGTGAGACCGACCTCCAATAATTTTCTGCCCCCAACATTTTTCTTGAACATTCCTTAACCCCTATTTCCACTTCCTAAGGGGGCTTCCATACAAAATGACATTTTTAAAAAATTTGCTCCTACTGCTCTAACTGTCCGTAGGGTGCCCCTAGAGAAGTAAAATGTATGATCGACCCCCAATATTTTTTCAACTCCAACATTTTCTCAGAATATACCTAGCCTTTATTTTAAAATCTTAAGGGGGTCCCCATACATTTTTTTTTATTTTTTTATTAGTTTTTAAAAATACATGTTTTTATAATGTATGGGAGCCCCTTAGGGAGTGGAGATAGGGTGTTATGATGTTCGGACAAAATGTTGGTAACAAAAAATGTTGGAATTAATAAAATAATGGAGGTCGGTCATACATTTGGCCCCTCTAGAGTCACTTTAGTGTAAGTTAGAATGGTAGGATCAAATTTTTGAAAAATGTAATACCATATTTAAAACAGAAAAAAAAGGTTTCTTGAAAATTATTCTATGAGGTTATCATAGTCTTAATTAATAAAGGAAATAATGACCTTGAGCTAGCATAAACATACTTAAAATATTACGCCGTCCAACAGCCAATATTAAGCATGCACCGAATGATATACTTCTGAATGTAGAGATCAAATGGATTAAAACTGCATTTACAGTTTTTCATTTCGTGGTCCTGTTTCCTTTTAAAAAGACTTCAAATTTTTAAAGGATGAAATGTTGTAAAATATTTTTTAAATATTTGTACTTGCGCTAGGGTGACTCTGGTGATGGCAAATTAAAGAGGAGGATCTTCCCTAATTTTAACATTTTTTATTTTGCCAGATCAGTATAAAAGGATGTGAATAAAGTCATTTGAAAACTTTGTTAGAAATTTTGTTGAAAATTTTAAATGATATTGAAGGATACGTTTTTGAAAGGACGTAACTTTCATTCTTTTTCATAATATGTAAAAATAATACATTAAGAAAACTAGGGGAGATCCGCCTCTTGTATTTACTATCACTAGTAACATCCTAGGACAAGTACAAATATTAAAAAAATATTTTACAGCAACAACCACACTCGAATTGAAAAAATCAGTTGATACTTGCTTAACACCCTACTTGGCGTATCGGTCTAGAGTGATTGTACGTTACAAGCAGTTAATAGCAAAGTATTACAGATGATGGGTTCAATAATAATTTTCACATATGGGCAAGGCCACGAAAAATAAAACCACATAGATTTTTTTTTTCTGTCACAAAGCCCAAAATATTTTTTACATTTCAAATGTCAAATATGTATAGAATATGGCATCACTGTATGCCAGTCCAAAATTTGTGTCTGCTTTGACATTTTACATTCTTTTCATAAGTGGCACGTGCAAGGCGTAGTTGGAAAATATATCAATGTCGGCGAAAAAGGAAAAATTTTGTTGTTATTTTTTTGTGCTTTAGACAGATGATTACTTTTTTTAAATAGAATATAAATCAAACTATTGATGAGCAAGCAAATTTGTATACCAATCTTGGCTTTTGGACCAATTAGGGCTTAAAGTAATCAGCCGCAAATAAATGGTGACGTTACTGACAAATTTTTATAAAATGTTTTTTTATGCATTAACTAATTAGAAAAAAAGTTGGATGGGCTTATTTTTTTTTTTAGTATTTTTGAAGTATTTTCATAATCAATGCTTAAATGAAGCATTATTTGCATATAGCAGGGTATTTTTGCAAAATAAGATTGTGTGACGTTACTGACGGATTTTTTTTATTTTTGTTTTTTTACTTACTTGCTTAATAATTTGGTATTAAATCGCTAGATTCGGATTTCTAGTGCACAAAGAGACATGCGTTATGTTGAAAAGCTAACAGAAAGCAACAAATACGACGAATACAAAAAGAACAAGTAGAAAAGATAAATTCGACTTTGCCGAATCTATGAATACCCTCCACAATGCCTTTTTTTAAAGGATAGTACATTTTAACATGAAAAAAATTAACAATTTTGATTAGAAATATTTTATTTTGAGTAAAAACCTCTTTTTTTTGTCATTAAAAATATTACTAATTTTTTTTTTTTTTGAGTGTAAAACTTTTTTTTACTGTAAAAATATTTCTGAGTGAATGCACGTACGTATGTACACAAAATTAACATTTTTGTAAAAAAGAATTTAATTTTTTTTGAGTGTAAAAATTTTTTCGAGTGTAAAATTTTTTCCAGGGTTGCATCTTAAAACCCCTCTACTATGATTTTTTCGCCGTGTAGGGTCCCTCTATTAACCCAAGAAAAAAAATACCCGAAAATCGTAACGAAATTCGAACGTGTGACGTTACTGACATTTTGCGTTACGTTACTGACACCGCAATGGACCTCAGAGTCTACGTGTGTTGACGTAAAACGTCAGCAGCCACTTACAACCTACTGACACTGCTTTTATGTCATTTACTTGATTAAAACATAAAATATTAAGCTCACCTTTTGGATAAAAATCATCTTTCATCCTTCCTTTTTCAAAATACTGGGCAATAATAAACATGCACTCTTTCAATTCGCTCATTTTTACACAAACGTTCAGTTATCTCCAAACACACTTCCAAAATCCAGTGACGTTACTGACAGCTTAAAATGGTCATAACTTCACAACAAAACGAGATACAGCAAAATTGTCTGCGTATGAAACAACAGTTATGACGAGAACTTTCATATGCCGCTCTCAAGTTGGGAGAAATAATTGTATTTTATAAAGATATTGACCAAAATATGTAAACGAGCGTGAAGTTACTGACGGTGGCCTTGCCCATATAGAGTTCTATTTACTATTAACTAAATAAATTTGACATTAATGGGCCTATTCTAAAAAAATATAACAAAACTTTTTGTCATAGAATGTTGTTATAATTTCAGTTATAATTTTTGTTATAAATTTGTTTTGGTATTCTATGCATAAAATGACAAAAAAATAATAATTAAATTCACCTTAGCATGGTGAAAGTTTTATTTGTCAAAAAAAAAAAATAAATAAATAGTCAAAAAAATAAAAACAAAAAATGAATTTATTTAAAATAATACTTCAGAAAATGCAGAATCAGTATATCTCGATGATTTTATTTTGTATAAAGATAGATCATTATCGCCAATTGAAGACAGCAATATGGTCCAAAGCAAAAAGGGAATCCTAATTCAGCTGATGGCAACATTTAAGAAATCCTGGTTTACGCCTAATGGAAAAAAGGGTAGAAAATCTAATACAAAGGGTGTGTGTGAAACGGTAGCAAAGTATGCTCCAAAGTAAATTTTTGACACTATTGAGGTGAATAAAATTTCACTAGCCCATTGGGCTAGTAGAAATTTTGACAAAGGCATAGAAATTTTTGAAAATCAAACATTTAAAAAAAATATAACAACAAACAAACAAAAGGAATACAATTTTTTAAAATGTTTTTATACAACAAATTAAAAATTTCTATAAACGCATATTGATTGTATAATAAAACAGAAGAAGAGACTGGGCTTTTTTGGGAAAATAAATGCATTTGCCTAAAATAGGATAATAAAAAGCTGATATGTGGTGCTGTGCAGCAGATAAGGAACATGTATTTGGAACACTTTTCCTATATAAAACGTGACAAGAAAATGTTGGCTACGGTTCTTGCTTTTGTCGGTCGGACGATGTAAATACATAGATTGTCGCGTCGGGTATTTTAAGATGGTATTTAATTTGATTTGTCCATAATAAAAGATTTTTTAATTTTCAATTTTATGGATTTTTTATTAAAAAACATTAGATAGAAACTTGAGACGTTGCTCAAGGAAAATGCGCGAGAATCTGAGGCTTTTTCTATGGAACAGCTTGTTAGAATCGGAGAAAAATTGTCCATAAGGAAACATTTTGCATTATGTATCTTTATTACAGCAAAGGTCTCAGACTCTTAAACGGTTTTGATATTTCTTTGTGATGTTTTTCCTGAAAATTTTATATGCTGAATATTTTTTTGTCTAGAAAAATGGTATTTGTTTTATAACGCAAAAACAAAATCATTTAATAATTTCATTTCTTATTGAATTACAATAAACAAATGAAAATACTTCCTAAAAAATATTTATGTGGTTATTCATAAAACCTAAAATATATTTAAAGTAGGTTTATTTGACAGATATTGCAGGAACAATTGTCAAATAAACCTACAATAAGTCTGTTATAAGTATTATGAATAAGAGCCTTAGTATTACAATTTTAATCATTTTATTTACAATTGTCAAAAATTTACTGTTGTCAAAAAAGATATCATTTCACACAGCAGAAGTATGAAAATTTCTCACCATACATAAAATATTATTTACCACATCACTTTGCTACCGTTTCACACACGCCCAAACTCTAAAAAATTTCTACGGTGCAATTTTATCAAATAAAATATAAGTGTCCTTTCAAAAAAAGTGCAAATAAATAAAAATTTTAATGATAACGAGGGAAATTTTAGCATATTTTTATTGCGGGATATATAGCATGGTAACGTAGTACAAATTCCGGAGATATCTGGCATTTACATGTATAAAAGCTGATGGTCACAAAGTTAATGTCATTTAATAGAAACGTATTAATAAATTGATAATGGTTATTTAGTTGGCTACTAGCGCTCAAAGTCACAAAAATTACGTGGCCAAAGTTCAGGTTTGACCAAAATTCAGGTTACTATTGTATTAACGAATTCGATTAAAAAATTAGGTTTTGCGTACTATAATTTAAAAGATCCTTAACCACGATTTTTGTCGACACACTCAAAAAAAAAGGCTTAACTTAAACTTTGGAAAAATTTTCTTCAAAATAGTTTATAAATTTTCCCACAATTTAGTTAATTTTAACAAAAAGTTGGGACATTTTCTTAAGTGTTAGGAAAAAATTTGAGTTCATGTACTGTTAAATAGTCCATTATTTCCCTTAAATAAAATTCATAAATACATGGAAGAAATTCTTACCGCCAAAGAAATTTTCCCTAAATATATGACAAAAATCTTTATTTTTAAGACATATTCCTCTTCTTTAGTTTTAGGACGTAATTTTCTACCAATTAGTTCATTTTCTTAGATATGAGGAAGTTTTTTCCACAATTTTAGTAAAATTTTAATAACTCGGGCAAATTTTTTTTTTTTCAAAAACTTAAAATGGCGATGTCTCGAAAACCAAGCCAGATAGAGCAAAATGGAGGCCATTTTTGGTTCTTTGAATCTCCATAGTATCGCCGGTCCTCTTCACATGTGTGAACCCCAATGGGTCCTAACTTTGGATTTAAAAAGTTGGCATTCCCGAAAATTGTAAAATACTCATATCTCGGTAATGAATGCACAACAAAAAGTTCAAAAGCATTTTTGTAGCCCTTAACACGGAGAATAAGGCCACCAAATACCGAAAAGCTCTTAGAGTAATAGTTTTAAAGTTATCACGTTTTTAAAATTCTCAAGACCCCAGTGGTCCCCTCAATTCACGTATCTCAAAAACTAAGCAAGGTAGAGCGAAACGGACAAAAATTTTGGATCAAAAAATATGAAGATTCTTAAGGAACCCAACTGGGTCTGGGCCCATCGGGGTCTAAACCTATCGGTCCGAACCCAATGGGGCCTTCACCCAATCGGGTCCTCAAATGTGTATGAACTAAATTGAAAGAAAATTTTTCCCATTTTTTAGTTCAAATTGGCATAATATTAAAATTTTTTTTCTTTCCTTATTTTTAAGAAAAATATGAACTTAAAAGAGGGAAAACATGGCAATGGAGCTAAATCATTATCAATATTCCTTGAATTTAGTTAGTTTTCCCATTTTTTAGTTAATTTTTTTTCTGAGTGCAGATGCTGATTTTTGATAAAAGTTCTCGACAGACTTTTTATCAAAATATGGCGAAAATCTTCCTAAATCTTGTGTAAATTATGGAAAAATGTTTCAAAATCTAAAAAATCGTGATTTTGGTCCAAAACTGCTAATCAGCATTTGTTTTTGTTTATTTTTATTATATATGTACATACAACATTACAAAAACATCTCTACGATATATAAGGATACAGTAACGGGTGCATTTCTCAGCCTTTATCCACAGAAAATGGGTCAGAGGATTCTCCGTATTACCATTTTCCACTTCTGTCGTCTATAACCGCGAATATTAACTCCTTTGGCATCATTAATTTAATTATTTTTGGTAATTTATTTTAATGACAAAAAAAATATTTTTTGTTATGTGGTTTCTATATCATAACAAATTTGTCATGATATTTCTATGACAATTTTTTTAAGAATACCAAAATTAAATTTTTTTTCGTTCACCTCAGTTTTGTTATAATTTTGTCATTTATTATAGATGACAAAATTTTTAGAATAGGGGTATAAAAGTTTTTCTGAAGATTATTTTAACTGGATAATATGAAACTAGTTAGAAACAAACCAGGATATCTTAAATTTTTAGAAAAATTAAAATTTTTCTTTCGCACTTTTCTCAATTCAAAAACCATATATAAAATTTTATAAAACTTTAAAGTCCTTTTAAAAGAAAACAGGATCATGAAAAGAAAAATTGTAAATGTAGTTTCACTACATTTAGTCTCTAGTTTGAAACGTATATTAATTACCCAGTTCGTGTTCAACGACTTTTTTCACTTTTTTCGGACGGGGTTATCCAAGTTGCAAATCCAAGTTAAAAACCTTTTTGGTTTTAGGAAAATTAAAACAGTAATTCTCATTTTCTTTTTTTGTCGTTAGCGTATATAGTCAAACTAAGGTGGCGTCCTTCATCACTTTTATAATTAGACACCAGCTTTAAAATATTATCGTGTTAATAAATAAAAAAAATCTTTATGCACACAAATAGTTAAGAAACAAGCATTAATTGTTCACTCGAAAAATCTCTGTGATATTTAAAACAATGAAATATTTATACAGAAATTTTGTTTTAATTAAAATTTTCAAACTTACAATTAGTCTCTGAAAATATACAAAATTTATGTTTTTAAACTTTATTTAAATTCAAATAAAATATTCTGTATGTATACAACTGAACTATTTTTCTAGCAAAAAAAAAAAAATATTGCTGTTGTATAAATCATAGTACTATGTAGTACACCGGCAAGTTTCTTTATATTCATGTTAACGTTTGCTAAAATAAAAAAAAAAGTAAAAGCCAAGAGTGTTTTCGGAAAAATTCACAAGTTGTTTTGCAGTTTTATACAATTTTTCTCATTTTTTTTACATTCCAACATCTCTTATTCGTATTCAACACTTTGTTGGCACGTAAGAAAATAACTTTTTCTTAAAGCTGATTTTTTTTTGTAATTTCAAACGTGTCTTGATTTTGAGACCATTAAAGTCCTTTAGTTTCATTTGTAGTTATTGTATTTGTTGTTGTTATTGTTGTTCGAAAAGTAATAGCCAAGAAATGTGCTTTGCAAGAATTATAGAACTTTGACAGCTTGTTTAGAAAGTGAAATAAGAACACCAATCAAAAGAAAAAGCATTATGAAAGACTAAGGATGGATTTTACAGTCAACACTTAAGACTTAATCTTTTTTGACTTGAAAATCCAAAAGTCCCGAAGAAAGTAAAAAAAAATGAGTGAATTTCCATTTAAAATTACATTTTAATAAAATTTTATCCAACTGTTATTTGTATGGGAGCCTACTTAGGAAGTGGAGATAGGTATGTTTTACAAAAATGTTGTAGGGTAAAAATAAATGGGGGTCGGTCTCACTAATGACCCCTCTCGGACGCACCATTGGACCGGTAGAAGCTGATTAAATAAAACAGATTTCCAAAAAAATAAAAAAAAATTGTATGGGGGCCGCCTTAACAATTAGAGATAGAGGGTAGGTGTGTTCAGAGAAAATGTTTGTGGGTCGGTCATACATTTTGTTGCTCTAAGGGCACTATTAGGGCAGTTAAAGCGGTTGGAGAAAATTTTAAAAAATATCGTTTTATGTGGGAGCCCCCTTAGAAATTGGAGATAGGGTATTAGTTTGTTCCAAAGAAATGTTAAGACGTAAAAATTAATGGGGGTCGGTCTTATAAATGACCCCTCTATGACGCACCATTGGAGTAGTAGAAATGATTTTAAGATTGGAAAATTACAATAAAATTTTTTCAAAAAATTTAAAAAAATAGTAATAATCGTTATCCCACGATCCTCTTGGGTAAAAAATTTGTAGAATCGATAGAAGTTTTACACAAAAAAATTTCAAAAAAATCGAAGAGTACAAACATTATCAAAAATGAGATTTAAATTTTAAAACTTAAAAATTGCATACTAGAGCTCATTTAAAAATTTTTTGTGATTTGTTTTTAAAGTACGTAAAAAAAAAACAAAAATTTTGAAAAAGAAATTCGAAATTTTGACCATTATTGTAGAAGTTATGAGGAAAAGAAGTTTGCGAAAAGGAACAAACTACCAATTTTTAAAAATTCGATATCTTTTGAACGGGCCATCAAAAAAATCTGAAAATTTACTACGAAGGAGTTTTCGAAGGGTACTAAAAACTATAAACAAATTGGGAAAATCTAAAAAAAAAATGTTCAACGATTTGGTATGGAATGCCCCATAAACTTTATGGGGTCCGGTAGTATAAATGGAATGAGAAACTTATATATACCCTCTATCACTAGAGTGGAGGGTATAAAAAAAGTACTAAAAGACATGATCGAGACAAATTTTAGGTATTTCCGTATTCTATGGAATCCAACCAACCTGAATTTTTAAATAACAACCTCTGTTTACGTTTTTTGCTCACGTTTGAAACAAATAAGTTATTATCGAAGTTATCAATCCATAAAACCGCAGTCTTCGTTGTCTGTTAGTTAGAAACTTAAGTTTTGACTGTAAAATACACCCTTTGGTTGTTTATGTTTCAAACAATATCTCAAATACATAAGTTTCCCGAATATTTTTGTGGTGTAGGGTACATAAATACATATAAAATTATGCCTTCCTCGTAGAAAATCGGCAAACAAAGTTATTACAAATCTTGATACAAAAAACAAAAGTTTTTCCTTGTTTTTGTTTAACTTTATTTGTATTTAGTAAATTTGTATTTGATGAAATTAAATTGTTAGTCGAAGCATAAAACGTTTTTTTTAATACAAATCAATGAAAATATTTGAATTTAGAAAAATAAAAAAAAAAAAAATAGATAAATACACAAGGAGAAATTTTGAAGTTTACTCAAAGAAATTTTAGAAAAATATTGTAAATATGAAAAAGACTAAATTGTAAATTAATACGTCGAACAAATAACTAATTTTTATTATTTCATAAAAATTAAAACAAAATTGTTAAAATAAAAAATCTGAAAACAATCAGTAAAATTTTGAAAGCTCATAAAATTCGATAAAATAAAAAAAATCATAAAAAACTCAATCAAGCTAGCGAAAAATTAAAAATTTAGAAAATTTCGAATAAAAAAATTTTTGAAAAATTCTGAAAAAAAAAAAAAACATAAAGACAGAACAAGTTTGGAAAGTTCAAAAAATATGTCTGCGAATTTTGTAAACTTGCCTAAGACGTTAAGATTACATTTTATTGATCCATGACGGTTTCTAAGAAATTCTAAAGACATTCATTTGTCAATGTGTCTATGGAACTCAAAATGCAAAAAGAGTTTTAAATTCAGTAAATGAGCAGGGGGAAAGTACTCCCTTAAAAAACCAACAATTTGAAGGGTATAAAAGATTCGGCACAGACCAAAGTGGTTTACTTAATTTTTTATTTTTTTTGGGAATAATTCGGCCATTCGGCAAGTACTAATGAAATTCATAACGGCTATAGCTAACCTAATATCGAGCTTAAGTTTAAAACCCTATTGGGGGTCGGTAATAAGTTTAATACCCTACTGGGGGTCGGAAACATAGAGTATACATAGAGGCGAAGGCGTCAAAAATTGAGTTGTCAAAGTACAACTTGTATACATGTATTTGTTGACAAAGTACGACTTGTAAACATGTATTGTGAGGTGAATTCACATCGACAACGTACGTGTGAGAAATTAGAAAAAGATAGCAAGATCGTTTTTTCTTTCACCTTCGCCTCTATGTTTCTCTATGGTCGGAAACAAATTTTATAAAATTGGCATTTCGTATGGGAGCCCCCTTATGTAGTAGAGATAAGAAGAAGATAAAAAGAAGAGAAATTTGGGGTGTAAAAACTAATAGGAGCCGGTCTTATACTTCACCCCTTTAGAAATGAATCCCATCCTATTTTGGGGCTTTGCATGGTTTTGTACACTGAAAAAAAAAAACTTGTTAAATTACAAGAAAAGCTTGTTACTTTTCTTTGTTTGCTACCTGCTATTTGACAAAAATTCCTAGTAATTTTACAAGGTTTTTACCAATAAAACTGCAAATTTACAATTTTTTTGATAGGCGCCCCAGTAGGCTAGTTGGTAGCGTGCTAGCCTATGAGTCTAGGGGTCGTTGGTTCGATTCCCATTAAAGGCCTTGGTCTGTTTCGCTACAACGAGATAATGGTCTTTGTCACCCATCTCGGTTAGGTTAATTTAGTATATGATTTGTAATTATATGTTAAAAATTCAATAAATTAATAAATTTTTTGACACGATAAAATTTACAAAGAGGTTTCGTAATTTTAATAGATTTTTTGCTACCTCCTATTTTACGAGAATTCCTAGTAATTTTACAAGCTTTTTACCAATAATTTTGTAATATTACAAGCTTTTTACTAAAAAATTGTAAGCTTACAGTTTTTTGGCGCAATCAGAATTACAAGCAATTCTCTTGAATTTACCAGATTTTTTTGTAAAATTATCTTGGAAATTTGTAAAATTACAAAAAAATGTAAAATAACAAAAAAATATATAAATTTCGATTTGTTAAAAAACAAGGAAAACTGTCAAATATTGGCAAAATGGGATTACGAGACTTTTCCTAGTAATTTGACAAAGTTTTTTTTGTGTGTACCCATTTAACGCTACTTTGCACAGTGGTTCCAAGTCCAAATCTAGCTTGACAAAAATATTTTATTGCCGTTTTATATGTTTTAGGGGTCGCTGAGTTCAAAAAACATGTTAACATTTTTCTAGGTCGATTACACTAGTCGACAATTTTTTTTTCCTACTTCAAGAAATTCAGTATTTAAAAAAAAAATGTACATGGTGAACTCAAAAGTCAATGTTTAGCATTGTTATTTTTATAAAAATGTTTGGCGTTAAAAAAAATAAATTTGTCGAGAAGTGTATTATTATTTTTTTAATAAATATAGGAAATCACGTTATTTTATTCACGTTGTTGAGCAAAGTTATGGGCCTTATTCCAAAAAATGCTTATTAATTTAATCTGAACACATCCTAAGATTGTCTCAAGCACTACTAATCTCCAATATAAATGACACAAATTTTTTGACTTTGGTTCTGCTAGATTTTAATTTGATATTATTGTGCGATGTTTTCATATACATAACCATATTTTTTTTTTAATAATCTTTCTCAATAAGCCATATAGTAAATATATTATTACGCGAAAATTTGGTTTTCATTATTTGTATTTAAATTTTATTTGCACTAACGAATCATTGAGCTAAAAAAATATCTTGAAAATCCGATAAACTTTAGTCATGTTTACTTTTAGTTCTTTATCGAGTAAAATTTTACAAAAAAGATTTAGTTAATTTTAAATGTGTTTAATTACAAAAAAAAAACATTTTTGAATTTTGTGTAATTGGCCTCGGACTGTGTAATTGGCCTCGATTTATTATCAAACATCACATTTTAGTGCTTTATTTGAGCTAAGCATAATAATATAACTTAAGAGTTACTAAAATTTATTCATCAAAAATATTGATATTAACAAAAATAGAAAATAATAATTACTGTTGTCATTTTCTAAAAACCAAAAATTTTAGTAACTTGGGTTTGTAACTTAGATAATAATTCATCTCCTGGTGAATAAAAAAAATATTCACCCGCTGGTGAGGTCAATGATAAAAATATTCACTAGCTGGTAAATAAAACGGAACATAATTATTTTTCATCATTTTCTTTTTCATCAATATTTTTTTAATCAATATTTTTTTTAATCAATATTTTTTTTAATCAATATTTTTTCCATATTTTTTTTTCATCAATATATATTTTTTTTAATTTTTTATTCATCAATATTGTTTTTCATCAATATTTCTTTTTTCATCAATATTTTTTTTTTATTTTTTCAGACATATTTTATTTAATAATTTTTTTTGTTTTCATCAAAAATTTTCTTATCAACATTTCTTTTTTCATCAAATATCTTTTTATCAATAATATTTTTTCGTTTAAAACTTTTTATACATTTTTTTTACAACAAACACAGACAAACAGATAGATGGATATCACTAGAATGTATTAGAAATCTTTAAGGATCAATAATATATAAAGATAATGGGGTCCTCGACCGGTATTTTAATGCGTTTTGCAATGACAAATTAATATAGCGTTATTTATTTACAGCAAAACATCATGATACAATGCCTTGGCAAGAGTACACACTTTGCAGATATTTTTTATTCACCACCAGGTGAGTTATTGTCACGTTTTTGATAATAACTTATGAAAGTTTCGGTAATATAGCTGGGATCCTGGCGAAAGTCTTTTCTCGTGTTGTAACATTTTTTAAATTTTTTTATTAATTTCTCTGAGTGTAAAATATGTAATATTAAAATCTTGTTTAAACATTTCCTTCTTCTATATTGTGTGTGTTGTTTTTTTTTTTTTTTTAGAAAAATTTAGTGCAAATTTCCTTTTAACAATAAGTGTCAATACAAATGCAAATTTGTAGATATGTACATAAATGGAAATGTCCTTTGTTTTGTTTATTAAAGAATTTTTCTTTATAAATTTATTTTTGTTACTATTATACTACGACATGTTGTATAATATACGTTAGACCGGCATTTTTTTGAATGACGAAAATATTTTTATATATTTTTAATGTGCTAGGCCTAAAACTTATATTGTACACATTTTTGGAAAACCAGATTAAATTAGCGCCCGACGGTCAAAGTATTAGATTTTTAAAAATAAAATAGAAAAATAAAAATTATAATATAAATAAAAGAGCTGCATTTTTTTTGTCAAAAACATTTTTCTTCCGACTTGGAATGTCCGAGAAAATTTTTATTCTACCAGGCCTAAAACTTTTGTGGTACAAATTTAAGGCCAATCATATTAAGTTAACCAGTGGCGAAAGGCGATTAAAGTTGTGGATTTTTTAAAATTAAAAAAAAAAATCTGGCGATGTTTATTAATTTAAATGCGCCGAACACCGATATAAAAAAAAATTAAATCGGTCGAATGGTTTTGCAGACATTTCTATTTGAAATTTGCCAAAAATGCTGGTTTTTTATTACGTTCACGAACTTAAAATAAAATTTATATATGGGGCATTCCATGTCAAATCGGACACTTTGAAAATTTTTTATTAGATTTTCCCAATTTGTTAACAGTTTTTAGTACCCTTCGAAAACTCCATCGTGGTAATTTTTCAGATTTTTTTGATGATCCTTTCAAAAGATATCGAATTTTTAATAATTGGTAGTTTGTTCCTTTACACAAAAATCTTTTACTCATAACTTCTTCAATAATGGTCCAAATTAAAATTTTTTTTTTCAAAAATTTTGTTTTTTTACGACCTTTAAAAAAAAAAAATCCCAAAGAATTCTTAAAAGCGCTCTAGTATGCGATTTTTAAGTTTAAAAATTTAAATCTCATTTTTGAAAATGTTTGTACTCTTCGATTTTTTTTAATTTTTTTTGTGTAAAACATCTATCGATTCTACAAATTTTTTGCCCAGGCAGATCGTGGGATAACGATTATTACTATTTTTTGAAATTTTTTGAAAAAATTTTATTGTAATTTTCCAATCTTTAAATCATTTTCACTGCTCGAATGGTGCGTCATAGAGGGTTCCTTTATAAGACCGACCCCCATTAATTTTTACGTCTTAACATTTATTTGGAACAAACTAATACCCTATTTTGAATTTCTAGTGGGGCTCCCACACAAAACGACATTTTTTAAAATTTGCTCCAACCGCTCTAACTGCCCTAATAGTGCCCTTAGAGCAACAAAATGTATGACCGACCCACAATATTTTTTTAGTCTAAACATTTTCTCTGAACACACCTACCCTCTATCTCTAATTGTTAAGCCGGTCCCCATACAATTTTTTTTATTTTTTGTATATTTGTTTTATTTAATCAGCTTCTACCGGTCCAATGGTGCGTCCGAGAGGGGTCATTAGTGAGACCGACTCCCATTTATTTTTACCCTACAACACTTTTTTAAAACATACTTACGCCCTATCTCCACTCCCTAAGTAGGCTCCCATACAAATATCAGGTGGAGCAAATTTTATAAAAATGTGATTTTGTATGGGAGCCTACTTAGGGAGTGGAGATAGGGCGTAGGTATATTTAAAAAAAATGTTTTAGGTTAAAAATTAATGGGGGTCGGTCTCACCAATGACCCCTCTCGGACGCACCATTGGACCGGTAGAAGCTGATTAAATAAATCAAATTTACAAAAAATAAAAACAATTGTATGGGGACCGCCTTAACAGTTTAAGATAGAGGGTAGGTGTGTTCAGAGAAAATTTTTGGACTAAAAAAATATTGTGGGTCGGTCATAAATTTTGTTGCTTTAAGGGCATTATTAGGGCAGTTAGAGCGGTTGGAGCAAATTTTAAAAAATATCGTTTTGTGTGGGAGCCCCCTTAGAAATTGGAGATAGGGAGATATGTTATCGGAAATGTTAAGACGTAAAAATTATTAGGGGTCGGTCTTATAAATGACCCCTCTATAACGCACCATTGGAGCAGTAAAAATGATTTTATGATTGGAAAATTACAATAAATTATTTTAAAAAATTTTAAAAAAATAGTAATAATCGTTATCCCACGATCCTCCTGGGAATAAAATTTGTAGAATCGATAGAAATTTTACACAAAAAAATTTCAAAAAAATCGAAGAGTACAAACATTTTCAAAAATGAAATTTTATTTTTAAAACTTAAAAATCGCATACTAGAGCGCTTTTAAGAATTTTTTGGGATTTTTTTTTTTTTAAAGTAAGTAAAAAAACAAAAATTTTGAAAAAAAAAATTTGAAATTGGACCATTATTTAAGAAGTTATGAGTAAAAGAAGTTTGAGTAAAGGAACAAACTACCAATTTTTAAAAATTTGATATCTTTTGAACGGATCATCAAAAAAATCTGAAAATTTACCACGATGGGGTTTTCGAAGGGTACTAAAATCTGTTAACAAATTGGGGGGGAAAAAAAAATTTTAAAGTGTCCGATATATTTTCCTTGACTTTTTCACAGATCTTAATACAATCTGTCATTTAAACTTTTTTGCACCAAAGTTTTAAATTTTTGAAAAATTAAAAAATAAAAAAATTTTTAACTTCCCATTCATTACCTTTATTAATTTTGGCATGCTGAATATAAATATAAAGAAAATTTCTAAAATTGTTCTAACGATTTTCAAAATAACGCCATTTGAAATTTACCAAGAAATTTCTAAAAATGACGGGTTTTCCTCTAAAAGGCAACTTTCCCGAACCCGACGTTTTTGAAATTCTAAAAAAAAAGGTAAATTTTCACCACTCTAATGTGCATGGATTTGTTAAAAATGACATCATTACACAATTTAAATTTATTGAAGTTTTTTTTTTTTTTTTTTAAACAATTTTATCATCTTCTCAAACAAAGAAACCCAAATTAAGTCAATAGTAAAGGAAGTAAAAAAACCAAGGAATAAGAAATAGAGATAAAGAAAAAAAAAATCTAACAACTTCTTTAGATGATGAAAAATAACATTGACATATTTTGTGGTTGTGTAAACATTATGTGAAACATTACCAACTTGTACGTTTTAAACATTCATCTTGCTTAAGTTTATTGTCTTATATTGTGTTGTCTTATATAGTACAGTATATCTACAAGAACACGGTCAACTATATGTTTTTACACAAATATTAAAAAAAAAAATTGAATGTCAATCTTTTTGCGAACATTGACTGTATTTGGTTTTCTTGATAACGTGCCTGGTGTGCCCTACTATTATATTTCTTAAACCAAAATCTAATCTAATTTGCGACCCCTTACAACGGTATTACTCTATGAAATTGAGTGGAAAATTAAAACAGTATTTTTATTTTTCTTTTATTTTAGTCATTGTTTTTAAACTGATATGGCGTCCAACATCACTTTTGAAATATGACACCAGCCTAAAAACTTTGTCATTTAAAAGAAAGTCGCGGTTATTGCTAATTTTTATTGTAAACAACATCAACACAGTATAAATTTAAACCATTGACCCACGTTGCGTATGAGTAACAGAATATTTAAATATTAATAAATATTATTCATACGTAGTGATGCACATTAGAAGAAATGACAATTTATTTTTCGAATTTAGTAAGCCATTCTGTAAGTACTGGACCGATAGCCATGAAATTTGAAATGGTCACAGCTAACTTATTTTCGAGCTCAACTTTGGAAGTGGGAATCCAGCGGTTTAACAGGGGAGGCAGTAGAATCTCCTAAATAAGTGTACCTTATACACTACATTTTAAACGGTTGCTACTTTTTTGTTTGTTATCAGATTTAATAAAAACTTATGTGTGGACAGGCGCGGATCCAGGGGGGGGGAGAATGGGATTTCTCCCCCCCCCAAAATGATTTCAAAAAAAAAAAAGAAAGGAAAAGAAAAAAAAGAAAGGAAAAAAAAGAAAAAAGAGGAAAAGAAAAGAAAGAAAAAGAAAAGGGAAAAAGGGAGAGGAACAAAGATAGAAGGAAAATGACCAGGATGTAAACAAATAGAGGCTATTTGTACTAAAGTAAATTTTTTTTAAATCCTTAAAATGTTTCAGAATGAGAGAAATTGCATTTGAAAAACTTAAATGACAATAGAGTTAAATGGCAATAGAGTTATCATCAGAGATGCCAACTATTTGAGAGCAAAACGCGCACAAACATTTTATAAACGGGTAAAAACGCGTAAATTTGCTTGAAAAAAAAGGATAAAAATGCACTGGGCTGTTTTTTAAATAGATAAAAAAAATATTTTTATTCAAACAAAATTTTTGATAAGTTTGTTGGTTAAACTTTTCAGCGACCGATATAAATCGCTGTACAATTTTACATGGTCTGCATCTTCCACTTCAAAAGCCAAATTTAGTCTTTGAACTTCACCCAGAACAGAATTCAAATATTAAACCAAAATACAAAAAAAAACCTACAAAGAATGACATTTTTTTTAGAGGTTGGTTTAGTTCTTCAAGAGAAAACATTTTCCCCTTAGTCCGATTTTGCCCCTTTTTCCGAACTTAATACGACCAATGGTTATTGACCATAATTATAAATTCATTCTATATTTTAAGCGTCTAGCTCTTAGTTTGAACTGCATATTGCTTTTCACAAATAGACAGACGGACATTCAAAAAACGTCTTTGAATCGATCAAAAATCAATAAAATATATACTTTGTGAAGACTCCGACTTATATTTCGATGCGTTACACTCGAAATAACAAACTAAGTAAACCGCCATACTTTGTTTGGAGGCTATAAAAAATAATTTTAAAAAGCACTAAAAGCACAACCTGAAAATTTAAAAAAGCTCCACGTTAGTGCCTTTTTCTAATTTGGCACTAGGTCAAAAATTTTCGCGTTTTGACATATCAAAAAGCACTAGATCTAGCGCGAAAAACACTAAGTTGGCATCACTGGTTATCATTCTCTAAGAAAAAATTATTATCTGAATATTTTTATAGAAAAATGTTTCGAAATTCCAGACTTTATTTTTAGAAACTGTTTTGATACTTATTTGACTCTAAATAAATGGTTTCCAACCTCTTTTGCGCCATGCCCCACTTTTTAGTTAAAAAAACTACACTGTCCCCCCTACACTCAAGAAAAATTTGTAAATTTTTCAAATTTGCTTTAAAACTCTAAACTTAATTGTGGTTAAGCAAACTTGATGTTAAAATCATCGTTTAAACAAAGTTTTTAGAAAAAGTTTTTAACAGTCAACTAAATAATTCACCTAAAATAATATTTTTTTAGTTTATTTAACAAAACAAAATCTTAAAAATTTGCTCGTTGCCCCCTGAAGCATTCAAATTGCCCCCAGTGGGGCGAGAATCAAAGGTTGGGAACCATTGATCTAAATGTAAAAAAAATTTTATTGTAAAACTATCTTAAATTTTAGGAAAAACGTCTTAAAACTGTTCTATAGAAAACATCCTACAGCAACTGAGAATTTTTCTTTTGAAAGAATGTTTCAGAATATACCAAGATTTTTTCAGCAAAAAATTTCTCAGAATCGAATAACATTTCTAAAGGAAAACGTCTTAGAGTCTGAATATGTATATTTTTCTTTTGAAATGTGTCTAATAATAAAATTTTTTCTATATGAAAATGTTCAGATCTAGATGGCATTAAAACCGTATCATTTTTCGTATTTTAAGAAAATTGATTCAAAATTTCTTCATAAAATGTTTTAAAAACTGATAATTTTTAAGTATCTGATAATTTTCTTTTACGAATTATGTTTCAGGATATGAGAATTTTTGTATACGAAAAAGTTCTTAGAATCTGAGAATAACTTTGAAATATGAGAATTATTTTAGAGGTTTTTTATAAGAAAATATATCAGAATTTGTAATTTTTTTTATAGAAAGAATGTCTCAAAATCTCAGATTATTTCTATAGAAAATTAAAAAAATCTGAGACATTTGCTATAAGAAAGGGTTTCAAATTCTGAACAATTTGCTGAAAGGGTTATTTTTTATATGAAAAATATTTAAGAATCTAAGAGTTTTTCTGTAGTCAAATTGTTTCAACATCTGAGATATTTTGTGAACGGTACATGCATAAAAATCTAATACTTTATTATTTTTTTTCGGAATATTAATGCTTAATGTTATTAATGTTTTCGAAAATTAAAAACTTTTAGTGTCTATTCACAGTTGTGACTAGCTTTGACTGTCATAAGCCAATTTTTATGACTGAAACGTCATAATAAAAATGAAATTTAAAATTTTTTAATTTTTTTGTATAGAAAAATATTTGATGTTATGACTGTTCAATCATAAACATTGGCTTATGACAGTCATAGTCAGTCATAACTGTGAATAAGCACGTTTGTTAGACTATAAAAATGGTCCTATTTTGGAAGTAAATACGACTGACAGGGTCCCCTTGTGAAAAAAAATTTTTGAGTAAAATAAGTTCCCCCAAAATCCAAATGCTTGAAAAAAAAATATTTTTTTGGTTATTAATTTGTTACGCAATATTAAAAATAGTAACAACAATTAACACAATACCGCACCCCCCCCCCTCCTTCAAACCAAACTTTGTTGGTTTCCAATTTTTTGGTAAAAAATAAATCTCCCCCCCCAAATGAAATTCCTGGATCCGCGCCTGTGTGTGGACAATATGCTAGTACAGGCGTTAAAAATACTGTTTAGTGGGTGTGATTATCTTTTATATTTTCCGAGGTAGGTCAACTTTAAAAAGTGAAATTTCAAATTTTCACTGATCCGGCTCCTGTTTTTTTTTTTTTTTCAAATAACATGGCCGCATTCATTCTGATTTATTTCAAACTAATTTCATTTGAAAACTAGATATATCTCTGATGTTTTCAAAACAAAAACTAAGCGATATATTGTTGTAGTCAAAGTTACATCATTTGAAAGTTTAAAAATTAAAAAAAAAAAAAATACGATTTTTTTTCGTAAAAAGTACCAACAGAATATGTTGATTATTTTTACTAGTTTGAAAGGTAATATCACTAGAGTTTGTAAATAATCGAGATATTTCATAATCGCGATTACGATTAAAAAATTTGCCGTTAATCGCGATTACGATTAATCGAATTTTTTAAATAATTTGAGTTTCAATAGCTTTAAAAAAATCTTTTGAAATTTATACACTAAGAAAATTATGGCATTAACTGTTTGTAGGTTATTTTAAAAAGTAATCAGTTATTTTAAAGTTATTTTAAAAGAAAAATCATTAATTTTATAAAGGATTTCTTGTTTTTTACTATTTTTGTAGTTTAAAAAAAAAATAATTTACTGTCTTAAAACTGAATTTTCTGTTACATTCAATTTCGGCAGTAAAAAAATTCTTCTATAGTTTTAATGTTTTTCAATACAAAATAAGTGAATATTCACTAGTTTTTTAATGTTTTGATTAGTCATTAAATTAACATTTAAAATTGACTGTAAAGTGTTTTAATTTTGAATGAAAAAACAGTGGAATGGTTTCTAAATAAAACTTCATTTGTTTTAAGTGAATATTCACTGGAATTTACCTACATAATTTTTTGAGTGTATTTTAGAAAGTACGAAACTTTCGAACTTTCCCACTAAAAATAATTCGAGATTTTGGAACCACAGTCCATTTTTTAGTATATCATTGCGCATCGAAAGATCGCTCGAGCGCCCTAGAGAGTCTTTTTTAAGACATTTTTTTAAAACTTATAATTAAAATTCTTTGTTAATAAAATTTTACACATACTTATTTTTTGACATTTTCAACATCAAAAATATTTTTGGAGAAAAATACTAGATTTTCTTACATTTCTATTGCGCTTAAATAAACTCTACAAAGAGTGCTTCCATCAGCACTTAAAAAATACATGATTTTACTGCGTCTTAATAGCTCTTTATCTGTGGTACTAAAGAGTACTCTAAACTGTGACTGGTTTGGATTCGCTCTTTGGCTCGAGATTCCTTTCCAAAAGCTGCTTCTAGTTCATCAAATTTTCTGTGGCGTCGTGTCGGAATACCTGCCGATGGCCAGCGAATGAATTGCGATGAAATTTATGAACAAATTTTACAAGGCAACCAGCGGTCAAAGTATAAAAAAATTACGTTTTTTTTTTAATTTCATGTTTAAATGTTTCGACCAAAACCGACCAAAGCCTTTTAAGTATATTTTGAAAACAAACCTCTTTAAAACTTACTCATATCAGAATTGAAATTTTCCTTTAAATTTGAATGACTATTACGAGAAAAGGAAAGAAAAATTGCAAACACGTTAAATGAATCATTCCAGAATCAATGATTTTTGTTTGAAATTGTTTCGGAAGTAATCGTTTTTTTGAGTAATTTAGTTTTTTTGAAAAATTATTTTAAATAGAAACTTTAAAATGGGTTTAAAAAAATTTTGGAACTGATTTAAATTCGTTATAAAAACAGTGTATTTCATAGAAAAATATTAATCGTAATCGCATAATTTTTTTGTCGATTACGATTACGATTAATTGGAGCGATTAATCGCGATTACGATTACGATTTTAATCGTTTTGCAAACTCTAAATATCACGTTGATGAGTTCAAATTAAAAAATTGGAGGCAGAGGTGTAAATATTGCTCCCGCCAGCCCCATTCAAATTAGGTAAATTTGTGGCCCGCAAATTGAATTTAGCCCACTGTGAACAAAACGCACACCCCCGGTGAGCCTGTGAAGGCAGATGTGGATTTTTTTGAACAGTCATAACATCAAATATTTTTCTATAATAAAAAAATTAAAAAAATTTTAATTTCATTTGCAAATTTTAAGAATGATATTATGACTCTTCAGTCATAAAAATTGGCTTATGACAGTCAAAGCTAGTCCCAACTGTGAATAGACACGTAAAATTTTATAAAAAAAATTTTAATTTTCGAAAACATTAATAACATTAAGCATATTCCGATAAAAATGAATTAAGTATTAGATTTTTATGCATGTACCCTTCGCAAAATATCTCAGATGTTGAAACAATTTTACTACAGAAAAACTCTTAGGTTCTTAAATATTTTTCATATAAAAAATAACCCTTTTAGAAAATTGTTCAGATTCTGAAACCCTTTCTTATAGAAAATGTCTCAGATTTTTAAAATTTTCTATAGAAATAATCTGAGATTTTGAGATATTCTTTCTATAAAAAAAATCCAAATTCTGATATATTTTTCTTATAAAAAACCTCTGAAATAATTCTCATATTTCAAAGTTATTCTCAGATTCTAAGAACTTTTTCGTATACCAAAATTCTCAGATCCTGAAACATAATTTGTAAAAGAAAATTATCAGATAATAAAAAATTATCAGTTTTTAAATGTTTTAATGCCATCTAGATTCTGAAACATTTTCATATAGAAACATTTTATTATTAGACACATTTCAAAAGAAAAATTTACATATGTATTCAGACTCTAAGACGTTTTTCCTTTAGAAATGTTATTCGATTCTGAGAAATTTTTTGCTGAAAAAATCTTGGTATATTCTGAAACATTATTTCAAAGGAAAAATTCTCAGTTGCTGTGGGATGTTTTCTATAGAAAAGTTTTAAGACATTTTTCCTAAAATTTAAGATAGTTTTACAATAAAAAAATATTTACATTTAGGGGCCTATTCACAAAAAAAGTCATAACTCAATCATAACTCAATTTTTTCCATGTGGTTGTTGTAAACAATCATAAAAAAAATCAAATTTTGTTTGAAAATTTCAAAAAACTAAAGACCTGCTACCCACATCGTCTCAAAATTGACAAATAATTTTAAATTTTGAGACTTTTTATGATTGTGTTTACAACAAACACAGGGAATATGAAGTTTGAAAATAATAAAATTAGTCATAACCAGTCATAATTGTGAATAGGCCTGTTAGAGTCAAATAAGTATCAAAACAGTTACTAAAAATAAAGTCTGGAATTTCGAAACATTTTTCTATAAAAATATTCAGATAATAATTTGTTTTTAGAGAACGATAACTCTATTGCCATTTAACTCTATTGCCATTTAACTCTATTGTCATTTAAGTTTTTCAAATGCAATTTCTTTCATTCTGAAACATTTGAAGGATTTAAAAAAAATTTACTTCAGTATAAATAGCCTATATTTGTTTACATCCTGGTCATTTTCCTTCTATCTTTGTTCCTCTCCCTTTTTCCTTTTTCTTTTCCTTTCCACTCTTTTCTTTTTTTTTTCCTTTCTTTTTTTTTTTTTTTTTTTTTTGAAATCATTTTGGGGGGGGGGGAAATCCCATTCTCCCCCCCCTCTGGATCCGCGCCTGGACTCCTTGGGACAGTTAGAGCGATGTGAGATAATTTCATAAAAATGTCATATTTTTTTAACACCAACATTTTCTTAAATTATACTTACCCTCTTTATCTTTATCCCTATTTTTTCTTTTATTTTTTATAAACTTGTTTAATTAAATCAGCTGCTACCGCTGTAATGGTGCCTCTAGATTTTGATTAAAAAACATTTTTTTTTCTTTGGTTAAACTGCTTTCACCGTCCGACAAAAATTAAAAAAAAAAAATTCAATGAACACGAACTGGAACTAGAGAATAAATGTAGTAAAACTGCATTTACAGTTTTTCATTTCGTGATCCTGTTTCCTTTTAAAAGGACTTAAAATTTTTAGAGGATTAAATTTTATAAAATATTTTTTTAATATTTGTACTTGTCCTAGGATGCCACTTTTGGTAGAAAATTAAAGAGGAGGATCTCCCCAAATTTTCCTATTTTATCAGGAAAAAGGAGAAAAGATACGTCCATTCAAAAATGTGTCCTTCAATATCATTCAAAGTTTTCAACAAATTATTTTGTTAAAGTTTTCAAATGAATTTATTCACATCCTTTTGTCCTGATATGGAAAAATATAAATATGGAAAAGTTAGTGAAGATCCTCTTCTTTCAATATTTTAAAAACCTATCCCTTAAAACTTTGAAGTCATTTTAAAAGGAAACAGGAGCACGAAATGAAAAAATGTTAATGCAGTTTTAATTAATTTGTTCTTTACTTTCAGACGTATATCATCCGGTTAATGTTTAATATTGGCTGTCGGACGGTGTTATATAACAGGCCTGCCTTTATGGCCTTATAGGGGTCATGCGTTTTTTCACTGTGGCTAAATTTGGATGTGGCCGGCAGACGCAATTTTTATATACCTAAGCTTACATATTTGTTTTTAACTCATCAGCATGATGTTACCATTCTTACTAGTACTGCTACTAAACTTCGCAAATGCGACTGGCACGTGACCTTAGACACTTGATTGCAATAGTTGGTCAAACTCCAGTCTCCAAGCTTTTCCATCACATCAGTTTTTTGAGAAAATTTATGTCAAAGTTTAAAAAAATCGCAGCTTCGGACATTTTTGAAAACTCATAGCGGATGAACCCGATGTAATGGCGACTTCAAAACAAGTCGAGGGCAAAGCCTTAAGATGCAGAACTCATTTGGTCAGTCGCCATATCCCTTTGGGCACCAATTGTCTTTCAATGATTTCTTATACGCCAGTATTGAAAAAAAGTTATCAGGGGAAAATACCTTTTTAAAAGACAATTGGTGCTTCAAAAATTAAAGCGACTGGTCAAATGTGTTAAACATCTTAAAGAGCAATGTTTGAGCTTTACCTTTGACTTATTTGTAAGTCGTCAGCACATCGGGTTCATCCCCTATGAGTAGTTGAATACGTCCGAAAACTTTTTTTTTTGTATTCCAATATTTTCTTAAAAACCCGATGTTATAAAAGAGTTTTGGAGACCGGATTTGTGACCCTCCAATCTAGTGATAGAGGGTATATATAAGTTTGTCATTCCGTTTGTAACACATCGAAATATTGGTCTAGGACCCCATAAAGTAAATATATTCATGATCCTCGATCGATTTTAAGTCGATCTAGCGATGTCCGTCCGTCCGTCTGTCTGTTTGTCCGTCCGTAGAAAACACGATAACTTTTGAAAGACTTTAGCATATATGTTGGTCATTTACCTGGTCAGGTTGGTATTGCAAGCCAGCCAAATCGGTCCACTGGTTCAAAAGTTATGAGCAAAATAGTAAATTTCGGCACGGGTTTTTCGCGAATTTACGAGATAGAAAACACAATAACTTTCGAAAGACAATAATGAGACTGCTTAAACATGTCATGTATCTTTGCCGTTCCCCAGGTCTGTTTGGTATTGAATTTCAGCTCAATCGATCCAGTGCAAAAAATTAAGATCGATAAATGTTTTTGCACTGTATCTTTTACATATACTTTACAGACAAAATTTACGTTTTTACTTTTGTTTTGCTTTCAATATTCACACAGCTTTAAGCTGTCAAATATAAACTTTCTGCAGCAAGTGTATTAAAGGAATTTGGGGCCTAATTACTCAGTGAGTTTTTCTTGACACTTTTAAGTCAATTATTTATACATTTTGTGCCAAAAAGTTTTAATTGAAAGTAAAAGGTATGTTTTAACTAAAAAATAAATGTTTGTGGCCTGTGTGTATCTAGTTTATTATTAGTTCATTATAGAAGTTTACATTTGTGATATAAATTATAGTTTCATGGACTGCAACTTTTGAAATTCGATCGTATTCGGTCCAATTCCTGTTTTGTTTATTATTTTGGGTTATTTTTGTTGTGACGTTTCAGTATGGCGTGCTAGTTCGCGCAAGTTGTTCTGTTTTTTAGGGTCCATCTGCCTGTCCAAATAAACAGTATAAACGCGATACAGACCAAAATTTTCTATCGATTTGGCTAAAATTTGAAATTTAAGATTTTTATCGAAAGAACAAAACCTATTAAATTTTTTACAAAATCGGTCCATGTTATCCCATAGCCCCCATGTTAATTTCCCCTTCCAGTTTTACTAAAAAGCCCTAACAATGGTATTTTATTAAATATCCTCTTGAAATTCGACTGGTAAATGTTTTTTGTAGCCATAAATAATCACTCTAAATTTTAACGGAATCGGAACATTTTAACTTCTAGTCCTCATACAGACCACCCTCCCGATATTCACATAAATTTCCCAAAATACATAAAAACACTGAAATAAATAAATAAATAAATAAATATTATTAAAAATTAAATTCTTTATAAGTTTTATAATCACAAATATGCATTGGGCTTTATTATTTTACATTTCCGAATTAAGCGCCGCTAGATTGGATGTTTCGGCCACTGTGCAGTGGTTCAGAAGTTTTAAGCAAAACCCCGAATTTCAGATTGGGTTCATCTTAAATGCCACGAGGTAAACAAGTTTTAAGAGCATTGGTGGTTACTTAACAATGCTTTTCAAACTCGTTTAGTTTTAAAGCAATGCTTTTTAAACTTGTTTAGTTTTAAAAGCATTGGTAACTTAAAAATTACACTCGAAAAAAATTTTACACTCAAAAAAAAATTTGGTGTTTTTTGAGTGTAAAATTTCAATATTTTGTGTACATACGTACGTGCAGCCACTCAGAAATATTTTTACAGTAAAAAAAACATTACACTCAAAAGAAGTTTTACACTCAAAAAAAATTAGTATTTTTTTTTTTTTTTAAATGAAAAAAAAGATTTTTGTACTCAAAATAAAATATTTCTAATCAAAATTGTTAATTTGTTTCACGTTAAAAATGTACTATCCTTCAAAAAAGGCATTGTGGAGGGTATTCATAGATTCGGCAAAGTCGAATTTAACTTTTTTACTTGTTTTTATCTGATTTGTAGCGGATTTTTTTTTTGGATTTTTTTTTCTCGTTAACACTGTACATCATTTACACTTCCTTGTTATATTGATTCATAGTATATTTGTTCTTACACACATACGATCTTTATGCGTACAAACGTACGTGTTAGGGTTACTCAAAATCAGGAATTTATATACTATATGAAACAGTAAGTCTTAGGGGGTAAAAAGAGTAGGCAAATTAACTTTTGGTACTTTCTACATTTCCGGAAATGATGGTCTTAGAAAATTAATATTTTAGAATGTATTTTCAACTCCCGGAAAATATATCTACTATGGCTTTGGTTTTGACAATATTAATTCTAGGGGGGGAAATGGGGAAAGTGTACTTTTGGTACTTTTTTTTTATTTCGTGAAATAATAATCATAGAAACTTGAAATTCGAAATGGATGATATTTTGGTGAAAGAAACATTGAAAAAAGTCCTTTTGAAAATATGTGGCATATATATTTTTTTATTATTGACACTTTATGTACACATTTAGTCAACTATAAATATATATGAGGATAGCACGGTGGTAGTGTGCTAGACTTGTGACACGAACGTTCCGGGTTCGATGCCAGGTGCCGGTGGATGTTTTTTTTTTTTTTATATTTATTTTTAGTTCATTTATTTCTATTTGAAGATTTATTTTTTTTAAATGTTGCAAAAGTCATTGTTGTATTGACAATATCCAATGTAGGCTCGGTTTCAATTAAATGTTTAATTGTATTAACAATGAAATTAATTGAATTGACAAATTTTTTTTCTGTGTACCTAAATTGGTATAAGTGGGGTAAATGGATCTTTTTCGAATTACAATCGATCTTTTATGAATTACAATTGATCGCTTACAAATTACAATTGATCTTTTACGAATTGCAATTGGAATCACCGAATTACAAATGTTGTATTCGAATTACAAGTAGAATCTTCGAATTACACATGGAATCTTCGAATTACAATTAAAATCTTCGAATTACAATTGATATTTTACGAAGTACATCTGTAAGTGGTGTAGAGGGCAGGGTATAAAATGTTGATATTAAATTCAATCTCATATTGTAATTTTAATATTCAATTTTCTTTAAGGAATCTATACTTCTATACTAATATTATAAAGAGGTAATGTTTGTATGTTTTTTTGTTTGTTTGTTTGTTTGTTTGTTTGTTTGTAGAAAGTAATCTCCGGAACTACTCATTCGATTTCAAAAAAGTTTTCAGCAATATTTAGAGTGTTCTTCCAGGACGGACATAGGCTAGGTTTCATCGACCACGCCCACTTCTACGCCCACTTTTTGCCAAAAAACGTAAAATTTAAAAATCTCAAAATCTCCAAAACTACTAAACCGATTTCAATTTTTTTTTTTACCAATGCATACTTGGAATGTTCCTTCATGATATACATGCTGGGTTCAATCGGCCACGCCCACTTCTACGCCCACTTTTTGCCAAAAAAACCTAAAATTTAAAAATCTCCAAAACTATTAAACCGATTTCAAATTTGTTTTTACCAATGCATACTTGGAATGGTCCTTCATGATAGACATGCTGGGTTCAATCGACCACGCCCACTTCTACGCCCACTTTTGGCAAAAAAACTTAAAATTTAAATATCTTTAAAACTACTCATCCGATTTAAAAAATGTTTTTACCAATATTTAAAGTGCTCTTCCAGGGTGGACTTAGGTAAGGATTCATCGACCATGCCCACTTCTCTGCCCACTTTTGCCGAAAAACCTTAAACTTAAATATCTATGAAACTACTCATCCGATTTCATAAAGTTTTTCACCAATATTTAGAGTGTTCCTCCAGGGTGAACATAGGCTAGGACTCATCGACCACGCCCACTTCCACGCCCACTTTTTGGCCAAAAAACCTGAAATTAAAAAATCTCCAAAATTACTCATCCGATTTCCAAAATTTTTCCACCAATGCTTGGAATGTTTCTTCAGAGTGGAAATATGCTAGGTTTCATTGACCTCGCCCATTTCTACGCCCACTTTTAGCAACAAAAGCGTTAAAATTCAAAATCTCCGAAACTACTCATTCGATTTAAAAAAAAAATTCTCCAATATTAAGAATGGTCCTTCAGTTTAGACATAGGCTACGGTTCATCGAAGTAAAATTTTAAAACACTCGAAACTTTTTATGAGGTTGCAAAAATGATTTCACCAATATTAGGAATTCTCCTTCAGAGTGAGTTAGGGTAGGTTTCATTGTCCATTTTAAATATCAATGTGGCTCTAAAACTTAAAATTTAAAACTCCGAAACTACTCATCCGATTTCAAAACATTATAAAAAATTTTTGGAAATTCCGATTTTAATGGAGCAAATAGGTGAAAATTAGTGAACTTTGTAACCTTTTCTATCTCCTGAAATATTGGTGATAGAAACTTGAAATGTGGGATCCTCCAGCTCAAAAAATCATTTTGAAAAAGAACCTTCTGGAAATTCAGATTTTAATGGGGTTATAAGGGTAAATTATGTACTGTGGTACTTTTACTATTCCCTGAAACCCTCCAGCAAAGTTAACAATAAAGAGAAGGACATAACTATTTTTAGATTAAAATTTTTAAGGGTTAAAATGAGTAAACAATTGGTTGAGCTAAGGTAATATGGTACTTTTTATATCAATTGGGATAACGACTCTAAAATGTTTGTATTTCTTTAACACATGTTATACAGAAAGGAGTGAAGCCTACATGGAACGAAATGAATTGGAATTCAATGAATTGGTATGAATAGAACAGGGAACGAAATGGAATAGATCGGGGAACGAAATGAAATGATACGGGGAATGACATGATTTTAATAATTACGATATAAGAGCTTGCAAATTTTTAAGAAAATTGTTTACCGAATCGATCATGATTACGGGCTAAATGGGGGGGATGTTTTAATGTTATTGTTTATAATAAATAGTTTTTATGAAAGACTAACACGACCAAAATTTAATAAAATAAATATTCAGCAGGGGAGAATTTTAGAAATGGGGACTTTAATCCTGATCCTTCTTTAATACTTTATTTAATACTAGCTGGCCCGGTCCGCGTTGCTGGCCCAAATATAAGATAAGTATTATATTTCGTCTCGCTATAAATATATAGCCCCGCAAAAAAAGTAATGAATATCATGGCTTAGAAAAATTTGTGGGTGTGGTTTTAAAGACCCGATTAGGCAGATAATCATCTTCAAATTGTATTTTAGGAACTAAAAAAAATTACCATATCTTCGACTTTGCGAACTGTTTAAATTTAAAACTTCTTTAGTATCATTACGAACAACACAAAAATAAATTACGCATATTCTTCGTTCTTATCGTCGTTGTCTTGAGTTCAAACAAACCTATATATAATTTTCCCGAATTTTCCGCTTTTCGTGACACTTTTATCAGGACAATAAGTATTTCCGTTAAGTCCTTACTTGGACTATAATGATCATAAAAGAAAAAATTTACCAAATCAGGCCAGTCGTTCTCCGATTTTAGATGTATTAAAAAAGTGGGAGTGGACAATTTTTCCTTCCGTAAAAACCTTAGTTGTACTATCCCGAACGACAACAAATACTACTAATAGCCAAATCGGCCCTGCCTTTCTTCTATTTTCGATATATGCAAATAAAAGTTGGCGTTAAACAATTTTTATTTCCGTTGGACTATGACTATAAAAAATAATGTTTAGTCAAATCGATCAAGGAATGCGTAAAAGTATGCGTGAATAATTTTTTTTCGAAAAGACCTAAGATGAACATTTAAAAAAAATATTATGCAAATCGGTCAGTTTTCAAGTGATGCGATTACAAACGAACTATGTACATTTGATAGGCGTGGACAATTGTTCTTTCCTCAAAAATCTTTTGCGGACTATAACCAAATCGGGCTAGCCGTTATCGTTCTTTCGATACATAAAAAAAAGTGGGCGTGTGAAATTTTACTACCGTAAAAATCTTAGTTGAATTATGACGAACATTTTCAACAAAAATTATCCAAAGTGGGCGTGTTCAATTTCTAATTTCGTAAAAACAAAAGTTGGATATGATGAAAATTCATTTAAAAAAAATTTAGTCAAATTGGTCCAGCCATTCTCATATTTTAGATAAATTGAAAAAGCGGGCGTAAAAGTAGGCGTGGTCGATTTTTCTTTCAGTAAAAACTTAAAATGGATTACTATGAACCATTAAATAAAAAATTACCCTGATCGGTGCAGCCGTTTTCCGATTTTAGATAAATCAAAAAAAGTGGGCGTAAAAGTGGGCGTGGTGAAATTTTCTTTACGTAGAAACCTAAGTTGGACTATGACGAACATTTCAAAAAAAAATCATCCAAATCGGTCCAGCCGTTCTCACCTGATGCGGTTACCAACGAACGACAATTGATTTTTATTTATATAGATTACCGGTGACAAAGTTCCGGGCGGGCCTGCTAGTTTTTAATAAATAAGTTTAAAATTAATTTGCTTGAGCTACCCTATTAGTGTGGGTGATTTTGTATTTATTGCACAAATACATACACACACTATGTGTGTATGTTTACACATGATGAATCTCATAAATAATGTTTGTATACTTGTTTACACATATGGGTATTATTTTTTCTCTCATTTTTTTTTTCATTTTTTCCTTCCATTTATTGTTAGGGGTAGAGGGTATATATGGGTTTGTCATTCCGTTTGTAACTCATCGTAATATCGATCTGAGATCTTATAAAGTGCTTACCTTTATTATTGATGATTAATCGATTCTAGACATTCTAGACATTTAAGCGACGTCCGTCTGTCTGTCCATCTATCTGTTGTAATGGCGATAATAACTTAACTATTAAACAGACACTACTGAGACTTATCATATTTACTTTTAGTTGTCATGAGCCGTTTCGTATTGCATTTGGGCGATATCGGTTCAACAGTTCAAAAGTTTTGAAAGAAATGCAAGTACACCATGAAAATTTTAGTACATTCGACATAACCTTACAATACAAAATGCTTTCATTTAGCTGCTGGTTAGAAAATGTGAACAAAATTAGATAGCGAATGGATTTTTCTTGTTCCACCAAAAATTTTTTCGATTTTTTTTGCAAATAATCTTTTTGGAGGGTATCCTTCGGCAATGCCGAAGTTAACTTTTTTACTTTTTTGTGAATCTTTTTTTTATACCCTCCACTCTAGTGATAGAGGGTATATATAAGTTTGTCATTCCGTTTGTAACACATCGAAATATTGGTCTAGGACCCCCTAAAGTGTATATATTCATGATCCTCGATCGATTTTAAGTCGATCTAGCGACGTCCGTCCGTCTGTCTGTCCGTAGAAAACACGCTAATTTTTGAAAGACTTCACAGAGGCTAATGATGTTTGGTACATATGTTGGTCATTTACCTGGTCAGGTTGGTATTGCAATCCAGCCAAATCGGTCAAGTGGTTCAAAAGTTATGAGCAAAAGAGTAAATTTCGGCAAGGGTTTTTCGCGAATTTACGAGATAAAAAACACGATAACTTTCGAAAGAAAACAATGAGACTGCTGAAACGTGGCGTGTATCATTGCCGTTCCTCAGGTCTATTTCGTATTGAATTGCAGTTCAATCGGTCCAGTAGTTAACAAGTTATAAGCAAAACCCCGAATTTCAGATTTTGTTCATCTTAAATGCCACGTGGTAAACAAATTTAAAAAGCATTGGTGGTAACTTAGCAATGCTTTTCAAACGTGTTTAGCTTTAAAGCAATGCTTTTTAAACTTGTTTAGTTTTAAAAGCATTGGTAACTTCAAAATTACAGTCGAAAAAAATTTTACACTCAAAAAAAATTTTACACTCAAAAAAAAATTTTGTTTTTTTTTACAAAAATGTCAATATTTTGTGTATTCAATATTTTTGTTGACAATATTTTGTGCATTCACTCAGAAATATTTTTACAGTAAAAAAAAAAAATTACACTCGAAAAAAGTTTTACACCCAAAAAAAAAAATTATTATTTTTTTTTTTTTTTTAAATTCAAAAAAAGAGCTTTTTACTCAAAATAAAATATTTCCAATCAATATCGTTAATTTTTTTCACGTTCAAAATTTACTATCCTTTAAAAAAGGCATTGTGGGGGGTATTCATAGATTCGGCAAAGTCGAATTTAACTTTTCTACTTGTTTTTTTATCTTTTCTCATGAAAAATTTTCAACACATGTTTAACTTTGTTGTTTTAAGTTTTTCGTTTTTTTGTTGTTGTTGTTGTTGTTGCTGTTGTGTTGATCACATATATTAGGCTTTTAAAATTCGTTTATTTATAACTGTCAATTTGAAAATTGAAACATTAATAACAAGCTACATACATTAATAAAAGTGCCTGTGTGCGGTTGTATGTGTGTGTGTGTGTTATCTTAAGTGTTGATTGAAAGTCTTGAATTTTATTTATGTGCAAAATTTTCTTTTGATTAAAGTTTGTGAAAAATACAAGGTATACAGGTGATAATTGTTACACTCAAAATAATAACTCTGTTAAATTACAGAAAAACTCTGCTAATTTAACAGAGTACACCATACTTTTCCAGCTAACAACATTTCTTGGTAATTTTACTAAAAAACTCTGTAAAATGATTTTGACAGAAAAAAACTGTTAATTTACAGAGTTTATAGTAAAATATTAGTTAAATAAGAAAGCTTTTTTACAGAGAAAACTCTGTAATTTTACTATTAAACTCTGTAAAATGCTTTGGACAAAAAAAAAACTGTTAATTTACAGAGTTTCTAGTAAAATATTGGTTAAATAAACCACCATTTAGCAAAGAAAACTATATAAATTTACATATATTTGTAAAATACATTTGATGCAAAAAAAATACAGAAAAAACTCTGTAAATTTACAGAGTTTAGTTAAATGCATGTTATTTTGTAAAATTTTTATAAAATTTCTGAAAATTTTTTTTTGATAACTTTTTTTGCTACTATTTAAACTTTTTCTCAAAAAATAAAAATATACAGATAAAATTTTGATGTTTGGTAACAAAAACTACTCAAAACAGAAAATTTTTTTGGTTATAAAAAAATACGAAGTACTTTGCTTAGGTCTGTATTTTAGCAGAAAACTCTGTTAATTATCTGTAAAATTAAGATTACGAAGTAAAAAGTAATATAACAGATGACTCTTTGTTTTTTTGTCACAACAAAATACAAAGTATTTTCTTTAAATCTGTATTTTGACAGAAAACTCTGTCAAATATCTGTTGAATTGAGATTACAGTCATTTTACAGAGTATTTTACAGAGTTATTATTTTGAGTGTAAGCAAATGACGCAGAATAATTACTGACAAAATACATAAATAATAAAAAATAAATTGTATTCAAAATTAAATTGTATTTAATTTCATGAAATATCATGAAAAATTACTGAATTTTGGACTATTGCACAAAAAAGATTAAATGATAAGGATTTCTAAGAATTAGAAATATGAAACAAAAATTCAAACCTAACGGATCTTTTCAAGACTTGAAAAGTCCTACTAAGGGTTAACAAAGAGAAAAATACAACTCTGTAAAAAGTTGTGATTGATATGGTTTGTGCCAAATGAATACACCATGGATTATGGTACGTATGCGGGTTATTCAACATAAAAAGTAATTCCAATATTCAATTTGTTCAAAAGTTTAATTTAAATGGCTAATTTTAATCTAACACACATTAAGTGTGTGGCAATCGAGGAAGGAAGGAAGGATGGCGTCTTCCGAAAGCTGTCGATATCTCCATTTAGCCTGTGTTGTGACTTAATTTTTTCAGATTTTCTCATTGTACAACAATTAGTATTTCTCAGAAATAATTAATATGGACTCAAACCGAACTAAATAAAATTTGAGTTATAAAATAAACAGTCCAACAATATATAAACACAATTATAGATTTTCCCTTTAGGATTAATTTTTTTATAGGAAAAACTTTAAAAAATTTCTAAAGGATGAAAACTGAGAAATTTTCTATAGGAGAATTTTGTTTTTAAAGAAATTCTTCAATGAAAAGTGTCTAAAAATCTTAAAATTTTTCTAAATGAAAATTTTTTCGGAATTTTTCTATTAAAAAAAGTATCGGAATCCTAAAATTTTCTTTAGAAAAATAAGAAAATTTTTTCGAGACGAAAAGTTTGAGATATTTATATATAAAAATGCCTGCGAATTTTGTACTATTGCCCAAAACATTAAATCATGATATTGTTTTGCGGAAGATTTGGGTGTACTTGCCCAAGCATGCAAAACGAATTTGCTATTCCATGCAAAACGAATTGAAATATCAGACGAGGACCGCATTAAAAAACCAAACGAGCTGTACATTTCATAAGTGAGTGCAAAAATAAGTGCAATAAAGTGTTTTTACATTTTGGAGAGCATAAGAGATTCGGCACCAAAGAATATACCACTCTCACTTGTTTTATGTACATTTGATAAACAAATGGAAAATTGTTATGCGAAAAGTATAGACTTGGTGAAAAAGTAGTTTTGGTAAAAAAAAATGATTTTTTTTTCACAAAAACAAAATTATGTTAAAAAAAATTTAATGAACCCAAAATTTTTGGCGAAAAAAAATTTGATAAAAAAAAGTTTTTGATGATTTTTTTTGATGAAAAGAAACAATTTTGGATGTAAAAAAAATTTATGAAAAAAGAATATGAAGAAAAAAAAAATTTGGTGAGAAAAAAATTGATAATAAAAAATTTGATGAAAAAAAATTGATGAAAAAAATATGATAAAAAAATTTATGAAAAAAAATTTTGATGAAAAAAAAATTGATGAAAAAAAAAAATTATGAAAAAAAAATTGATATAAAAAAAAAAATTTTATGAAAAAACAAAAAAATTGATAAAAAAAAATGTTGATGAAAAAAAAATATTTGATAAAAAAAAAAAATTTGATGAAAAAAAAATTAAAAAAAAAAAAATAACAATTGATGAAAAAAAAAAATTATGAAAAAAAATTTGATGAAAAAAAAATGATGAAAAAAAAATTTGATGAAAAAAAAAATTTGAAAAAAAAAATGATAAAAAAATGATAAAAAAAAAAATTTTATGAAAAAAAAGTTTGATGAAAAAAAAAAATTGATGAAAAAAAAATTTTATGGAAAAAAAAAATTTGATGAAAAAAAAAACCTTTTTTTTTGTTGAAAAATAATTATGTTACTTTTTATTCACCAGCTGGTTGAAAACGGTTTTATTCACCACGAGGTGAATTATTATCCAAGTTACAAACCCAATTTATTAAAATTTTTGGTTTTAAGAAAATGAAAATAGTAATTCTTGTTTTCTTTTTCGTTAATTGTTAGCTTATATAGTCAAACAGAGTCTGTGACTTTTTTATATAGGAAACTGTCTAAGAATTTGAGACTTTTAGTTTTGAAAAAAGTCTTAGAATCTAAGACTTGTTCTTTGAAAAATGTCCTAGAACTTAAGACTTTTTAATAGGAAAAGTTGAGACCTTTTTATAGAAAAAATGTCTTAGAAATCTAGAATAAAATATCAGACTTTTTCGATAGAAAAAAAATCGTAGACTTTGTGAGTTTTTATGTTTTTATATTGAAAAAAATTCTAAAATCTGAGACTTTTTCTATAGGAAAAATTATTCAGAATCTGAGACTTTTTACCATGATAATGTTTTTAGGCTGGTGTCTAACTTAAAAAATTCCATGCGAATTTTGTACTCTTGCCCAAAACAATAAATCATGATAATGTTTTGAGGAAGATTTGGGTGTACTTGCCAAAGCAAAGTTTTATGTTATATTATTTTGCAATTCCATGCAAAACGAATTAAAATAACAGTCGAGGACCCCATTAAAAACCCAAAAGAGCTGTACATTTCGTAAGTGAGTGCAAAAATAAGTGCAAAAAAGCGTTTTAACATTTTGGAGAGTATAAAAGATTCGGCACCACAGAATATAACACTTTCACTTGTTTTATGTACATTTGATAAACAAATGGAAAATTTTTATGCGAAAATCTTAGACTTGGTGAAAAAGTAGTTTTGGAAAAAAAATGATTTTTTTCACGAAAAACAAAATTATGTTAAAAAAAATTTAATAACCCCAAAAATTTTGATGAATAAAAGTTTTTGATGAAAAAAATTTTTTGATGAAAAGAAAAAATTTTTTGATGTAAAAAAAATTGATGAAAAAAAATATGAAAAAAAAAATTTTTTGGTGAGAAAAAAATTGATAATAAAAAATTTGATAAAAAAAAATGATGAAAAAAATTTATAAAAAAAATATGACAAAAAAAAATTTGATGAAAAAAAAAAATTTGGTGAAAAAGAAAATTAATGAAAAAAAAAAATTTATGAAAAAAAAAATTTGATGAAAAAAAATTGACTAAAAAAAAATTGATAAAAAAAAAATGATGAAAAAGAAAATTTGATAAAAAAAAAATGATGAAAAATTTGATGGAAAAAAAATTAATGAAAAAAAAAAAATATGGAAAAAAAATTAATTGAAAAAAACAAGTTTGCAAAAAAAAAAAAAAAAAAATCGATGAAAAAAAAAATTTGATGGAAAAAAAATTAATGAAAAAAAAAAAATTTTGTTGAAAAATTATTATGTTACTTTTTATTCACCAGCTGTTGAAAAACGGTTTTATTCACCACGAGGTGAATTATTATCCAAGTTACAAACCAAAGTTACAAACCCAAGTTATTAAAATTTTTGGTTTTAAGGAAATAAAACTAGTAATTCTTCTTTTCTTTTTCGTTAATTGTTAGCTTATATAGTCAAACTGAGGTGGCGTCCTGCAACTTTTTTAAAATTAGACACCAGCCTAAAAACATTATCATGTTAAAAAAAAGTTGCAGGAAGCCACCTCAGGTTGACTATATAAGCTAACGATTAACAAAAAAAAAGAATTACTGTTTTCATTTTCTTAAAACCAAAAATTTTAGTAACTTGGGCTTGTAACTTGGATAATAATTCACCTCGTGGTAAGAAAAAAAAAAATTATTCACCAGCTTATGAATAAAACGTAACATGATTATTTTTTATAATTTTTTTATTTTTCATCAATATTTTTGTAATCAATATTTTTTTTCATCAATATTATTTTCATGGAACTTTTTTTTGGCGCCATGAAATAACTCCCAATGAAATAAGTCCCAAGAAAAATAATGCAATAAGTCCCAAAAATTTCCATACGATTTGGGAGTTATTTCATAATGAAATAACTCCCAAATCTGCGGGGATTATTTCATTTTTTTGGAAGTTATTTCATTTTTAAGTTTGGGAGTTATTTCATTATGCAATAACTCCCAAACTATTTTAATGAAATAACTCCCAACAGTTTGAGAGTAAATTATGAAAATAAAAATTTAACTTATTGAATTTTCAAGTTTCTTTAATTTTTATTAAAAATAATAAAAATTAGATATTTTCTTTAGGTATTTTCAGGAAAAGTTAATTTATTACGGGGAAAGTAAATGACCTCGAACTATAATAAACTCTTTTTCAATGTTTTTTGATTTATCTTGTAAATAAATTCAGAAAACCATTCACTCAGAAGTACATCAATGTCAATCAAAATAAAAATAAAAAAAATAACACGTTTGCTTTAAGGCGAAATGCATGCTGCGAGTAATTGTGAAAAATTTTAGTTCTTCTAAGAATGGTTTTAATTTATGAAAATTAAGAGGTATTGTATGACAAACTGAAGATCCGCAACCGCTGTAATAAGAAGTTTTAGGATCCTGTTAGTTAGGCGGGCACATTAGATTATTTAAAGTGTAGGCGAAATGGACCTTCGGTCTTTTACAACCCACTCACGCTTTTCTTTATTTTGAAATATATGTTGTTGGAATACGATTATATGTTTGAAAAGATTTGAATGCGTATGGATGTGAAGAAAGCGCCGCAGGCGAAAAATTTTTACAAGAGATTTTAACAAAAAATTAAAAAAAAAATCGCGCGATTACCACATTTATTATACAGAATCCTGGAAGCCCTAAAAGGCTTCCAGGAATCTGCTTTCACGATTTATGCGTGGCTTGTTAACTGTTTTAACCAAGATGATTTATATATTTTTTTAATTTAAGTTCATATTTTTATGGAGTTTATTTTCTGTTCTTCTCGCAGCCGCCAGAGGGACCTGCGATAAGTTAGCTATTGCATGAAATATTGTACTGATATGATTCAAACATTAAAAGAAATTTAATTAATGTGTCAGTAAGCTGCATTCCAAAAAGTTGAGAAGGGATTGTTGGCACTTCAGAGATTTGTTTTTTAAAGAGACACAATTAAAGTGTTTTTGGGATTTAAATAGAAAAATTTAATATTCAAAAAAAAAAATTGGGATTTATTTCATTTCTATTGGGAGTTATTTCGTTGGGACTTCTTTCATTTTTTGTTAGGGACTTATTTCATTTTTCTTGGGACTTATTTCATTTTTTTGGTTTGGGAGATAATTCATTTTTTTTGGGATTTATTTCATTGGGAGTTATTTCATTGGGACTTATTTCATTGGGAGCTATTTCATGGCGCCCTTTTTTTTATCAATTTTTTTTAATCAATATTTTTATACCCTCCAACCAGAGTATGGTGGTATACTCACTTTGTCATTCCGTTTGTAACGCATCGAAATATCGGTCGGGGATCCCATAAAGTATATATATTATTGATACATTATCGATTCTAAGACATTCTAGCGATGTCCGTCCGTCCGTCTGTCCGTCTGTAGTTAACACGATGCAGTCCAAAATAATAGACCAAGACTCCCGACATTTGGCACGAATATGTCTTATGTTCCTAGGCTTGTAGAACTAAACCTCTGAAAAATACCATTTTTTTTACATGATTTGTTGTGTTTTTGTTTAACAAATGCCACATTTTTATGCTACAAGAAGTTAAAAGTCCTGCATTTTGACCCAGAGAATACGGAAATGTCGTTTTTTTCAGTCCGCCCCCCTTTTATGGGCGTGGAATAAAAAAATTGTTTAAATAATGATAAACTTGTATTTCTTTAGTGCAAAAAGCATAAGAATGAATTTTTAAACACATATTCGAGAGGAAATTTGCCCCTCTCCCAGTTACCACAACAGAACCCCCCTCCCCCTAAAAAAGAGAAACGCCTCTGCAATTTTTTTTTTAATTTTTTGCATGTTGGAGGGTAGAAAAGATTCAGCCGAATTTAACACTCTTACTTCTTTTTATTCATTTTAATATTGTTTTTTTCAACAATATTTTTTTTTCATCAATATTTTTTTTCATCATAATGTTTTTTTTTTCACCAATATTTCTTTTTCATTAATATTTTTTTGCATCAATATTTTTTTGTCATCAATATTTTTTTTCGTCAAAATTTTTTGTATCAATTTTTTTTTATCAATATTTTTTTTTCATCAATATTTTTTTTTTCATCAATATTTTTTTTTTTCATGAAAAATTTAGTTTTTTATCAATATTTTTTTTTTCATCAATATTTGTTTTGCATCAATATTTTTTCTGAGACTCAAACCGAAATAAATAAAAACTTCAGTTATAAAATATAAAGTCCAACAATATACAAAACAGAATTAAAATATTTTTTTATTAATTTTTTTTTATCAATATTTTATTTTTCATCTAATTTTTTTTTGTCAATATTTTCATCAATATTTTTATATTATTATTTTTTCATCAATATTTTTTTTCATCAATATTTTTTTTTCATCATTATTATTTTTTTTTAAATATTTTTTTTTCATCAATATTTTTTTCATTATTATTTTTTTTTTCATCAATATTTTTTTCATTACTAATTTTTTTTTTCATCAATATTTTTTTTTCATCAATATTTTTTTTCATCAATATTTTTTTTTTCATCAATATTTTTTGTTTTTCATAATTTTCTTTTTTCAGCAAATACTTTTTTTTTTTATCAATAATCTTTTTTCATCAAAAACTTTTTTTTTATCGATAAGCACAGTCAAACAAATGGATGGATATGACTAGAATGTTTTAGAAACCTTTACGGATCAATAATATATTCACATAATGGGGTCCTCGACCGATATTTCAATACGTTTTGCATGGAATGACAAATTTATGTAGCGTTATTTTTTCTAGAAAAATTTTGCTTTGGAATTTATACATTAATTTATACAGAAAAATATTATTATGACTCAATGGTTTGGGCAAGAGTACAAACTTCGGACACATTTTTTATACAAAAAATTACCCAGATTCTAAAACTTTTTCTGTAGGAAAAGTGACAGATCCTGAGACTTTTTCAATAGAAAAAATTACTCAGAATTGTTAAATATAGATCACTCTGTGATTACCCTTTACAATCCTTATACTATACTACTGTCAAGAACATATGGTAATTGTAAGTTAGTTTTAAGTATCTTTTGTATTATTCATTTACTCTTGTAATAAACTTTGTCAAGTCAAGTTGTCTTCTCGTGTACTTAATTCTGACGTTTGTTTAATTCCACTATAACACTAACAAAGGTTATGGGCCCAGCGAGCCAAATAAATTGTAAGAATTAAGTCGGTCGAGTATTTGTAAAAATAAAAAGTATCGTGATTCGTATAGTCAATTGTTTTATATATTTTGTAAAAGAAAACAAAGATGTCGAGTTTGATGCAGATTGAAAAATTAAGTGGAGACAATTATCCAAGTTGGTCGATACATATGAAAAGTCTGCTAATAACGTTGGACTACTGGAATGTTACAGAAAATGTATGCCCAATAGGTGCGACAGCTGACGAAAAAGCGCAATGGAAAGCTACAGAACAAAAAGCATTAGCTACTATCACCCTAAAGGCTGAGTTAGGCACCCGTAACCGTAAACTAGCGTAGCGTAGCGATCAAAATCAAATAGAAAATCACGTAGACGTCTGCAAAGAAGAATAACTGCTCTCATTTGTTCTCATATAACGAAAAACTCTCTACGCTACACTAGTTTAAGGTTACGGGTGCCTAACTCAGCCTTAAGTATTAAACCATCGGAGTTAATACATATTAAAAAGTGCAGAACGTCTAAAGAAGCATGGGATAAATTAAGTAGCATTTTTATTGCAAAAAGTCCCGCAAGAAAGGTACATTTATTTAAAAGACTAGTGCGTTTTAAAATCCAAGAATCAGTTAGTTACACGCAACAAATAAATGAATTTAGTTCATTGGTGGAATCGCTACAAGAGGTTGATGTTACCGTCCCTGATGATTTCATAAGTATTGTATTGCTTTGTAGTCTCCCAGATGATTATGAAAGTTTTATCGTAGCTATGGAAAGTAGAGACAAATTACCAACAATAGATCAATTGAAGGTCAAAGTTTTAGAAGAGCATCAACGTCGTGGCGAAAAACAACATGTTAGTGAAGAACGCGTGTTTGCAGCGAATTCAAAACGTAAAGACAAATTTAAGAATAAATTGCAAACGAATAAAGATGGTAATGAGAATCTCCGTTATAAAAATTTTAAGTGTTATGCATGTGGAAAGAGGGGACATGTAAAATCCCAGTGTCACAACAACAACAATAAAGCCATGGTGATGAGTGCCAGCGAAAATGAGTTTAACTCAAACAATAATGAGTGGATAGTTGATAGTGGAGCATCATCTCATATGAGTGGTAACAAAATGCTATTCTCCTTGTTAAAAGAACATAAACAAAAAGTAGTTTTGGCTTCGGGTGATTGTGTTTATGCAGAGGGCATAGGTAATGTAAAATTAAAATCGGAGTTTACCGACATTATACTATGCAATGTTCTCTTCGTGCCAAAATTAAATGCAAATTTTTTATCTGTGAATAAAATAACTCAGCATGGTAATAGAGTGCAATTTATGAAAGAGAAGGTCACTGCAAGGTCGAAGTTTGGTGACATGGTTTTTGAAGCAAAATTAAATAATGGTATATTTACAACAACATTTATTACAAATGAACAACAAGAACATGTGATGATGGCAAAAAGTAAAATTGATGGTGTTGTATGGCATAGGCGGTTTGGGCATGTAAATGTACGTGATTTAGTTAAAATGTCAAAAAATGAAATCGTACGAGGATTAAGTGGTGTTGAGCAAATTGAAAACTTTTCTTGTGTTACATGTGCTTTGTGTAAAATCACTGTACAACCATTTACAAATTATGGTGATCGTTTTACTAAAAATCCGCTGGAGTTGGTGCATACCGATATTTGCGGCCCTATGAGAATTCCAAGTGAAAGCGGCTCGCGTTATTTTATATCATTTATCGATGATTTTTCCCGCTTTATAACCATATACTTTTTGAAGAAAAAGTCTGATGCATTTAAGGTGTTTAAAGATTTTCAAACAAATGCAGAAAAGCAGACTGGTTTAAAATTAAAAATTTTACGCAGCGACAACGGCAGTGAGTATACAAATAATGAATTTCAAAATTATTTATCATCAGCAGGTATTAAGCATCAAAAAACAGTGTGTTATACCCCGCAACAAAATGGTATTGCGGAAAGGGCAAACAGGACACTGGTTGAAATGGCACGATGCATGCTGTTAGATTCTGGTTTGTCGCAGTCGTTATGGTCTGAAGCATTAAATACGGCCACATATTTAAGAAATCGCTGTCCTACAAAGGTGTTGAACAATACTACACCTTATGAATTCTGGTTCGATCGTAAGCCGTCAGTTTTTCATCTACGTACATTTGGTTGTTTAGCAGTAGCTTTGGACAAAAAACCTGGTCGTTCAAAGCTAAAACCAAAGGGCAAAACGTATACGTTTGTGGGTTATTCACATCAAACAAAAGCATATCGTTTGTACTGCAAAGAGACTAGGACAATTGTCATTGCTCGTGACGTCATCTTCTTTGAAAATTCTCTTTCTGAGTCAGCTGTTAAAGAAAAAGATATAAAAACAAACAACGAAGAAACTAATGCAGACGACTGGTTTGGTGTTGAAATTAATTTAAAAAATAATGCTGTTGTTGGTACACCTACTGAAGAAGAGGAAGAGCAATGTGAGGAGGAAAGTTCCACAGATGGTAGTGATGATAATAATATTGGCGTAAAACGTAAGAGAGGAAGGCCGAAATTATTAAGAACTGGAATGAAAGGTCGTCCAAGAAAAATTCGTGTGGTAGAAGATTCTAATCCAGTCAATAATTTGATGGTAGTTAACGATGATCCAAGTTCAGTGCAAGACGCATTAGAGAGTAAGAATGCTGAACAATGGAAAAGTGCTATGAAGGCTGAATTCGAATCTTTGCAAAACAACAACACGTGGGAGCTCGTTGAAAAACCAGAAGGTAAAAATATTATTGGTTGTAGGTGGGTTTTTGTGGCAAAAAGAAATCCTAAGGGAAATGTTGAAAAATATAAAGCACGCCTCGTAGCCCAGGGCTTTAATCAACAATACAACGTCGATTATTACGAGACTTACTCCCCTGTTGTAAGATATTCTGCAATTAGAATGTTGTTGGCTATAGCTGTTCAAAATAAACTTTTGGTGAACCACATTGATGTTGTTGCAGCTTATCTTAATGGAGAGCTTCAAGAGGACGTTTATATGCGTCAACCACAAATATTTGTTGATGAAAGATATCCCGATCGTGTATGTAAATTAAAAAAATCGCTTTATGGGCTGAAACAAGCTGGTAGGGATTGGTATCGTAAAATTAATCAAATCCTATCCGATCTCAATTTTGTTCGATGTAAAACTGACAATTGTTTATACACGATGCAGTCTAATGGAGAGCTAGTGTTAATAGCTATTTATGTTGACGATATATTGTTGTCGTGCTCATCTGAAAAAACTATGAAAAATATTGTGATGAGTTTGAATCAACATGTTGATGCTGTAGATAGAGGTCCAGTGAAGTATTACTTGGGGATGGAGATAGAAAGAGATGGCCTAAGAGGAGCAATATCAATACATCAAGCCAAATATACAAACGATTTGCTTCAACAATGGAAGATGACAGATTGTAAACCGTCAAATACACCTTTTGCTGCCGGTACTGTTTTAGAGAAGTGCTCAAAGGAAAATTGCAGTGGCTACGAAGTTAAGAATTACCAGTCATTGGTAGGCTCGTTAATGTATTTGGCAGTTATTTCTCGTCCGGACATCGCCCATACTGTGTCTAAGTTGTCACAGTTTAACACACATCCAGAAAAGGAACATTTTGTAGCAGCCAAATATGTGTTAAGATACCTTAAACACAAACCAAAAGGTACGTTATGTTACAATTCTACTAATGGTTTAGTTTCTTACACAGATGCTGACTGGGGCTCGGATAAAACCGATCGTAAGTCGTACAGTGGGTTCGTTTTGTTTTTGGCTGATGGCCCGATTTCCTGGGAATCTCGTAAGCAAAAAATTGTATCGTTAAGTTCGATGGAGGCTGAATACGTATCAATGTGCCAAGGTGCTAAAGATGTGGTGTTTCACAGAAGTATCTTATCCGAAATTGGGTTTGCTAATTATACGAGTTCACCAACAACAATAAATTGTGACAACCAGAGTGCGATGTTTCTTGTACAAAATCCAGTGGCTCATAAAAGAAGTAAACATATAGACATACGGTACCATTATATTCGTGAGAAATTTGAAGAAAAAGAAATAGTTATTCAATACGTTAGTACAAATGAAAACATTGCAGATTTGTTCACTAAATGTTTAGGTAAAGAAAAACATACAAAATTTTGTAATATGATGAATTTAAAATATTCAATTTAAATTTTTGAAATGATCTTGAATGTATGTAAAGTATTTGGATTGAGGTGGAGTATGTTAAATATAGATCACTCTGTGATTACCCTTTACAATCCTTATACTATACTACTGTCAAGAACATATGGTAATTGTAAGTTAGTTTTAAGTATCTTTTGTATTATTCATTTACTCTTGTAATAAACTTTGTCAAGTCAAGTTGTCTTCTCGTGTACTTAATTCTGACGTTTGTTTAATTCCACTATAACACTAACAAGAATCTGTGATTTTTTTTAAAAAAAATGACTTAGAATCTGAGACTATTTCTAAATTAAAAATTACTCAGAATCTAAGACTTTTAGGAAAAATTTCCCAGACTTCGAAAAAATCTCTTAGATTCTGAGACTTTTTCTATTTGAAAAATGTCTCAGAGTCTAAGAATTTTTCTGTAGGAAAATTTCTGATACTCAGACTCTAAAACTTTTTTAATAGTAAATATACTTCAGAAAATATTTGAGAATCTTTAAAAAAAATTGTCTCAGAGAACTATAAATTTTCCATAGAAAAATGTTTCAGAATCTAAGAAATAGCCTCGAAACTTATAAAAAAGCATTAAAGCATTTCTTAATCTTAGCTGAACATTTTGGTGTACAAAGAACTTTTCGGTACCTTAAACATTTTCTGTTGGAATATAGAATAGAAAAAAATATTTCAGAGCCTAATTACCCAGTCAGAAATTGCCGACGGTTATAAAAATATAGCGTTGCCCCAACACTGTTTTTTTGTATCACCCGTGTTGCGTCAGCGCCACTCCTGCAGTACTGCGGCAGCACTGTATTTATTAAATTTACAACCATTTTCAAGGTTATTGATTTTTTAGTTTTAAATAAAAAAGTCTTTGTTTTGTTAAAAAAATTAACAGCAGTCTAAAGAAAATTAAAAATTTTAAAATATACCACCCCTTAGGATAATATAAACTCTATACAAGGAAAATCTCCGAATTTAATTAAAAATTATATCTGCGGGTTTTGCAATCACGCAAAAACGGCTAAGCCGAATCTGTCACTAAGATAGCACTAACCGAGCGGGAAATGTAGGTCATATAATAGGGCGACAAAGGGGTATAAAAATGACACTTCTTTTTTTATTAAATAAAAAGTAATTTCTTCCTCTTCCGCAATCACACAAAAAGTGCTAAACCAATTTCAATTAAATTTGCAGCACAGATAGTACTAACCGAGGACGCAAGTTAGAACTTTAGGCAATATTAATCCACGATTCGATAAAGATGCCTAAATGACAAATGTGCTTTGTACTATACTTAGCGTTACGTCTGTCCGTTTCGCAATCACGCAAAAATGGCTGAATCGATTTTGTTGAGATTTCTCTATAGATAATGCTTACCGCGAGTGGAACTAAAGGCTACTAGCTGGCCCAGCAGCACGGACCATGTCCAGCTAGTCTTAAATTAAATGTTAAAAAATTTATTCTCAAATCAATGTTTTGAATTTAATATCGAATTTCAATGTTTTTTCTTGTCTTAAATTCTGCTCTCTACCAAAAACTTTTGATTTCGCTGTTTTTTTTTTTGTGCAGCAGTTTCCTGTTGCTGTAGTGTAAAGAAACAATAAATATGACATCAATTTAAAAAATGCAACTCTGTTATTAAAAAAGCGTAATAAACAGTTACCACAGTACCTTTTTCACTGCCACATTTTTTCTTGGGAAGTTTTTCGGTATATTAAAAAATACATAAAGTGGTTAAAAACAAAGAAAAACCACAAAAAATTCAGATGAGTATAAAAATTCTTTTACCGTCTTGGAAAATATTTGGTCATATATTATTTTCTTTAAGATGTACAAAAGCGTCGAAAAACTATCCTCTGACGTTATTTTTTGACGTTGGGAGGTCACTGTAAAATTTGTAAGTCCAACGCCTTGCCGGCGCACTGTGGCGCCTTTTCCCTAAAAGCGTTGCAAAAATCCAAAAATTGACAGATGAATTTGGTAAAATGAACGATTACATCTGATTAAAAACTCCTCACTGATTAAGAATCCAAAAACATTTTTAAAATCGGATGAAAATTATGAATTATAGAGCCACCCAAAGTTGGCAATTTTTCAGTCTGCAGAAAAAAGTTAAAACTTAAAAAATATGTCATCTTTTAAATTGAATTTCAGGCAAACTATGCAACCGATCATTATTTTTTTTGTGTCGTTTGAAAGGTATATTAATTCAAATGAAACGATATAAAAAACGGGTTATTTGGTCGAATACTTTGTTTTTAGGCGCAGTTTTGCAAACACTCCATATTTCGGTCTTTTTTTATATTTGATAGAATAGAACTAAAAAAGTGACGGTTTGTGACGGGAACTATTAAACAGAGGATACTTAGTATTTAATACTCTAACTTATTCAATAAAAATTGGGTGCCCGTACTTGCCCGTGTACATGAAAAAACAAAGAAACTGTAACAACTTTTACTACGAAAAGGAGATATTTTTAAAATATCCTAACAGATTTTGGGCAGTTTTGAGATCCACTGGAATTTTTTACCAAGCTTAGTAGATGTATTGGTCTTTATTTTATTATTTTGTTTTTTTGGCTTTTTTATTTGCTTATAACGCCCCCTAGCGGAATTTTTTTTTCTATAAGTAACCACTTTGACGAGCCGTAACTCCTGAACGAATTAAGATATTTTAAAAGTTAAAATTTTGTATTTTTAATAAAACAAAGTAAACATAAAAATTGCGAAAAACTTATGTTTCATCTCGGAATTTTTAAGAATTTTTTAAATAGACAAAGGTTTGTGTACAAAGAAAGAAACAAACGTTATCTAACAAGATTTTTAATAAGTTTTTAATTAAAAAAGTCTAAAATTTGTTTAACCCTTGTTAAACAAATTTTAGTGTTTTGAATTCTCATTGAGTTTGAATTCTCATTGAGTTTATAGTTCTTTTTTTATAGTTTCTAATCATCTCTTTAAAATTTGCCTATGTCTTTAAGACATAAATATACTTGGTTAGTTTAAAAGGTGAAACTTTTTTTAAATATTTAAGTAAACTTTTACTTGACACAATTAAAAAATTACTTAAAAAAAAACCAAAAAAAAGTTCAAGTAAAATTTTAGTTTTATAAATTGAAAATTTACTCAAATTTGTTGGTAAACATTTATTAAATTTTAAATATCAAATGGTTTTCTGGTGCAAAATTGAGTAATATTTTACTCAGTACCGTTAAAAATTTCCTAATTTTTTTTTTATTATTTTTTCTCTGTAATATTAGAGTGGTATTTTTTCGAGACTTTTAATATGTATTGTGATTATTGTTGCGCTAAGTCTGATCGGCAAGTCAAAAACGCTTAACGAGAATAACAGCATGCGGATTGACTTAATTTGACGCACAAGAAGTTACGTTTTAAATGATTTTTAGATTTACAATTTACAACAAAAGAGGTCAAAAGGTGTCCGCAAATGCGGATGAGCTTTTCTTGATGCTAAAGGAGATAAAATTCAAGTGCGTTTTAAACATTAAAAATGCCTTGATAACTTTAAAACTTATGATTTTTGCAACGAAAAAAAGTCAAAACGAGGCACTGTGCTGCAGTGGACCAATGGCCATGCGGACTACTTATTTTTAAACTGAAGGGGTTTCTTTCAAATGCTTTGTAAATCTTGATAATATCTTTATTACTTTAAAATTTATAATGCTTACAACGAAAAAAGTCATAATACGACACTGTGCACAGTGCAGCGGCCTTGCGGCTAAAATATTTTAAAGCTAGCAGAGTCTTCTTTCGAATGCTCTTTAAATTTTTAAAATATCTTCATTAGTTCAAAAGTTATGATTTTTGCAACGAAAAAAGTCAAAAGGCGCCACTGTGCGGCGTCAGAAAATTGCGTCGCCGGACCGTACTCCGACGTTATCATTTAGTCGTTGGGGAGACGTTGTAAATTTGTATAGCCGACGTTATGCCAGCGTTTGGGCCACTGTCACCAACGCTTTGCCGACACTGACCCGATTGTATTTTTCTGACTGGGTAGTTATCTATGGGGAAAAAGTCATTATATCTGAAAATTTTTCTATACAAAGAATTTTTCCTAGTACAAGAAAATTTTTGTTCGGAAAATTGCCTAAGTATCTGGAATTTTCTAATGAAAGTGTATCCGAATCTGAAAATTTTTCTAAACCAAGAATTTTATAAATTCTAAAAACTTTTCTGTACCAAAATGCCTTTGGAATCTCAGATCTTTTCTATTGGAATAATGTCTCAGAATCTTAAAATTTACCTTCAAGCAAATGACTCACGTCAGAAAAATTTAAAAATCATGAAACTTTTTTAAAATAAACATGTCTTAAATCTGATATATGTATTTTCCATTAGAAAAATGCTGTAGAACCTAAGAGTTTCTTGAGGAGATATTTTTCAAAATGTCAAAAATTTTCTTATGTTCTTAAACCTTTTCAATAGAAATAAATTTTTATAATTTGAAATTTTTTATAGAAAAAATCTTATAAACAAACACTAAAAACCCATAACTAATGATTCAAATCCGACATGAGATTCCCAACAAGAAAAAAATTGTGTTAACTAAAAATATTTCACCTTAAAATTCACTCACACCAAAAAATATAATATCATTTCTATTCTTTGTAATTTTTCAACATATCCCTTTTGAAAAATCACAGTTATTTACATTTATAATTTTTATTGGATAAAGCTCAAAGGCATTAAATAAAAAAATACATATGACTTTTTGACCAGGACTGTATGTATGTGATTCCCAGAATACTTTTTAACATGATAAAGTAATAATAACGAAAATTCAAACATAATTATTGGTTATTAAAAACTAAATGCCTAGGGAGAAGTTCATTAATAACAAAAACGACAACAACTTATGCTGGACTGATCAAATAAATGTCAATGGCATGACACTCAATAACCTTCACAGCTCACAAAGAAAAATTACCAGGGGCAAACTGTAATATAAACTTAAATATAATGTGCAGGTAAATACTAGGGTATTCAATTTAGTTGTCTCTTAAAGTCCACCCTGTACTATAAAAATTGTCGTTTTTAAATAATAGACTTTTTCTATAGGAAATATGTCTCAAAATCTAAGACTTTTTCAATGGGAAAAATGTCTCAGAATCTGAGACATTTTCTACAGAAAAAATGTCTCACGATCAGAATTTTTAGACTTTTTCTATAGAAAACATGTCATAAAATCTTAGAGTTTTTTTATTGGAAAAGTTTCTGAGTTTTTTTCTATAGGAAAAATGTCCAAGAATCTGAGACTTTTTTAGAGGAAAACTGAATCTAAATCTGAGACTTTTTTTTATCAGAATCTAAGACTTTTTCTATAAGACTCAGAAACTATTTCTATACGAAAATTCGCTGATGCTGAGATATTTTTTTTTTTCCAAATAAAAAGATTTTGAGAAAATTTTTTATCAGAATTTGAGACTTTTTTACAAAAAATGTCTCACAAGGGAAGTATCTCAACCCTTATGAACCGATTTGACTGAAACTTGAAATATATATAAAAGAGACGATTTTAAGGTTGGGGTGTCTCGGCTTATCGGCCATATCAGCGTTTCAAAATTTCGTTGGCCCTTATGAAATCATGTGGACCTTCGGGAAAATTTTGATAACTTCCGAACTAACAGGAATATCATCTAGGGCAAAAATACGGGTCGACTTAAATTTAATAAAGATTATTTCTTATCCATATGGATATCGTAGGTCTATGTCTTTACATATGAGGCATTCCACACCAAATGTCCAGCGAAAAAAAACATGTGTACCGTTAACTTCTGAATTGGTGATATGGATAGCCCTATATGGAACTTAGAAAATTGCGTTTTTGGTTTTTCAATTTTTCAAAAACTGGGCTTAGGAGGCGTGGTCAAATATTGGAAAAATGGTCAAATTTGTAGCGAGTTGCCTTGATTAAATAGACCGCTCTACAAATCTGAGGTTTGTCGCTGCGTTTTGGATAAAACCAAAAAAAGTTGATAGGGTTTGGTGCCCCGATTCCAAAACGGTCACTCAAATTTTTCTATCACGTCACAATTTTGAGAAAATCGCGATTAAAGTGTCAAAAAATGCCCATTTTGACCATTTTTGAACGCCTATAAAATAAGATCCTGACATGCAAATGACTTGGTATCAAGCTCATTCGAAAGTGTGTTATTTTCTCTTTCAGACAAGATCAAATCTTCTTGGAATTTAATTTTCTAAAATGGTAAAAAAATCATTAGCCACAAGTGCTTTAAATCTAAAATTTACGTATGAATTTGTATGGAAATTTGTTAAAAAACACTGTGTAAATAAACTAAATATTGAAAAAATGGAAGGTTTTTTGCTAATGATTTTTTTACCATTTTAAAAAATTAAATTTTTAGAACATTTTATCTTATTTTTAAGAGAAAATTACAGGCTTTCGAATGAGCTTGATACCAAGTAATTTGCATGTCTTGATCTTACTTTATAAGCTTTTAAAAAGGGTAAAAAATGCCCTTTTTCGGCACTTTAACCGCGAATTACTCAAAATCCTGATGTGATAGACAAATTTGGGCTCCGGATTTGGAATCAGCGCAACAGACACTATCCAAATCACTAACCAGAATCCAATACGCATTTTCTTGTTGAGCTGTGATATTTATCACATTAAAACGGAATGCACCACAATGTCAAAAATTTACGTTCTTATATGGTTTTGTATGGGCTATCGATTAAATTTTTTTTTTTTGGAAAATTTTCAGAACCCGTTCTGAAATTTTCCATTTTTTTAAAAAGTCAATTTATCAAAAATCCGGCCACTTTTTTTTTTCTTTTTTATTTATTTTTTTAAAAGTTTAGATGTTTGTCCATCTACACAAAAAAATCAGAAACACATTCATCTTTTTTTTCGAGAAAATCGCATTTGAACTTTAAATTTCATAACAATTTAGTAATTTGCTTGTATTTTTTTGTGTCAACAGAGCGTATGACGAATATTTATGCAATTAATATTACTCATTCGCAATTTTAAAACAAAGAAATACAAGCAAATAACAAAATTGTTATGAAATATAAAGTTCAAATGCGATTTTCTCGAAAAAAAAGATGAACGTGTTTCTGATTTTTTTTTGTGTGGATGGACAAACATCTAAACTTTTAAAAAAATAAATAAAAAAGAAAAAAAAAATGGCCGGATTTTTGATAAATTGACTTTTTTAAAAAATGGAAAATTTCAGAACGGGTTCTGAAAATTTTCAAAAAAAAAAAATTTTAATCGATAGCCCATACAAAACTATATAAGAACGTAAATTTTTGACATTGTAGTGCATTCCGTTTTAATGTGATAAATATTTAATCAAGGCAATTCGCCACAAATTTTACCATTTTTCAAATATTTGACCACGCCTTCTAAGCCCAGTTTTCGAAAATTTGAAAAACCAAAAACGCAATTTTCTTAGTTACATATAGGGCTACCCAAACAACCTATTCAGAAATTTACGGGACACATGTTTTTCTGTAGCGGGACATTTGGTGTGGAATGCCTCATATGTACCTCCAAAATTTACACATTTTCCTGAAAAAAATATTTAAAGAAGTCGAATTTTTACAAGGTTATGCCACCATTGGATAGGCATTAAAAAAACCTTTCTTCTCATATGAAAACATCATATAGTTTCTTAGAAAGAAATGGCTGAAAAATCCAAAAAACGATTTTTTCGCCATTTTTTGACCCAAGTTTTGAACCCCTAAATTCCCGATATGGCCAATAAGCCGAGACACCCCAACCTTAGAATTGTCTCCTTTATATATATTTTACGTTTCATGCAAATCGGTTCATAAGGGTGGAGATACTTCCCTTGTCAGTAATAAAACCGTTTTTTTCGTGTAAGCGCATTTTTTTTTATTCCGGGGCACCCGTGCGGTCGGGGAACCTTAAATTCACGAGTAAAAAAAACAAGCGTTAAAAACATTGGTAAGCCACAAAATTTAATTACAAAGTATTTTTGTAACTCATAAATACTTTTGCAATAAAAGAAAAAAATACACTCGAAAAAAATTTTACACTCAAAAAAAAAACAAAAAATTTTTTTACTCAAAATAAAATATTTTTAATAAAAATTGTTAATTTTTTTCACGTAAGGGCATTGCGGAGGATATTCATGGTTCCGATCATGTCGAATTTAACTTTTCTACTTGTTTTTTTCTTTTAAAGTGACTTACAATGTAAGAATGTGTAAAAAATATTTTTGAAAATGTTGTTTTTTTATTTTTAGTACCAAAAAACTCTAATCGAATGTATATATTTTTGAAAATTTTAATTTTTTTGCAGGAAATTTGCATTCGCATATGAACATTTTTGAAATAAATATATTAACAAATCTAAGATTTAATTTATGTGCCAGTACTAACAATAAAAGTTTTTTTATTGATAGTGTAAAACATTATCAAAACATGTATAGCACTTTCAATTTCTTGGTATCTTAAAATTTTTGTAGCCAAAAAATGTGTAAAATAAATCCTAGACAATAATAAAATAATAAAACAAATCACCAAAATCGGTTCTCTAGTTTTTTCTGCACAACTGAAGCTGAATTTTACATTACATTATATTACTTACGACGAAGTATCAAAAAATTTAATCCCCCCTGCCCAAACTTAAAAGCTGTACCCACCTCTGTATTTTAAACTTTAAGCAATTAAACTTAAATTAAGAACACTCCAATATATAAACCAATTTTGTTTCATTTACAAAGAGCTCATATCCATATTCCAAAAGAAAATACATTTTCAATTTAAACCACAATATTAAGACAATAATATGTGGTTTACATCACAAACACCATCACAATAACAAATATTGAAAACATACACATAAAATACATAGAACCCAGAGTAAAACATGTGGTAGCTTAAGTATACAGTCACATATGTATACTTATTGTTAGTACATTAGGGCGGAACAAATTTAGCTTTTTTTCAAATTTCAAAAATGTCGGGGTATGAAAGGTATTTAGAAAGCTTAAATTTGACTTGACCGTATCTATGAATACCCTCCACAATTCCGTTTTTAAGGATATTAAATTTTCTAACGTGAATAATATGAAATATTTTGATCAGAAATATTAAAGGTTGAGTAAAAAACTTTTTTTGTAATTTTTGTAAAAAAAAATACTATTTTTTTTTTTTTATGAATGTAAAATTTTGTTCGATTGTAAATTTTTTTTTTAGTGTAAAAATATTTTTGAATGACAAAAATAATTTATTAAGTAATTTTGTGGCTTACCAATGTTTTAAAAGCTTGTTTTTTTTAAAGTTTGGTTTTTTTAATACGTAAATTTATCAATCTGAAATTTACGGTTTTTATCTCGTAAATTCGCGAAAAACCCTTGCCGAAATTTACTCTTTTGCTTATAACTTTTCAATTGCTGGGCTGATTTTGCTGAAGTGCAATACCAACCTGACCAGGTAAATGACCAGCATATATGCCAAACTCCTGAAGCCTCTGTAAAGTCTTTCAAAAGTTAGCGTGTTTTGAACAGCCAGACGGACGAACATCGCTAAATCGTCTTAAAATCGATCGAGGATCATGAATATATATACTTCATGGGGTCCTAGAAAATGGAAAAAATTGGTTTAAGGCAATACTTTAACCCATCTGCGGCACAGGTTAAAATTGTCTGATTTGGTTAAAAAGTTAAACATAGCAATTAGTGCCTACGGTCAGTACCGTAGTACCGGGAATACCGGTATTCCCGGTTCTCGGTATTACCGGGAAATGGTACCGGGAAACCGGTTCTTAATTAATTCCCGGTATTCCCGGGAATACCGGTATTCCCGGTTCCGGTTCTGACGGTATTCCCGGGAATACCGGTATGAATATTTTGTAAAATTTTGTACAATTAAAATTTTTTCTTTGCTTTTACCAAAAAAAATACAAAACATGTGAATAACACCATTTCCATTTTATTTTTTTAATTTTAGAAAAAATAGTTGCTGATTTTTAAATAATTTTACAAATACAACTAAATCTGTTGCAAAAACCCATAACAACATAAGTCGAGTTATGTCCAAAACGTGTTTTTGCATTTTCGGAATCTCCTTATACATTTTCGTATTGTATCAAATTTTTATGAAAATCGGACTAAAACTTTCTGAGATATTGATTTCAGAACTCCACAACTCAGTTTTTCTTAAAGGAAAAATAAAAATCGTAACAGCATATCTGAGTTATGTTTTTATTCCTTATTTTAAAATCAGCAATCGTTGAAGATGCTAAAATGTATTTTACAGGGATACATAACTGCATATCTCGACATATGCTTAGATTAAAAAGTAATTTTGAAAAACGCAATAACAACATCAATGGGTTTCACCCGATATCTCCATAGTCTTTCTATATATCAACTTTTAAAGTAGCGAAGATTGTGTCGATAATAATGCTTGAGATATTTACATGCCCAAAATGTCCAAATTTGTAAACCCAGATTTGGTATTTGAAATTAAAACTTAAAAATGCTCTCCTGAAAAGTAGTATAAAAACACTTATGCACTTATTCCTTTTTGCCACAGAAATATTACTGAAATACTGATTAAATAGTGTAATTTAAATATTTTATGGTATAGTATTTTTTTGGTTTTTGAGAACCGGTACCAGGATCAGAACCGGGAATACCGGTATTCCCGGGAATATATCTAGAACCGGGAAACCGGTTCCAGAACCGCGAATACCGGTATTCCCGGGAATACCGAGAACCGGGAAATGGGGGGCACTAATAGAAATATTAGACCAAAACGACAAAATTAAAAAAAATCAAGTTTTGTGCCACTGTAATATACATACATATACATATGTATGTATTGTAATCTCAATATCATTTGTATTAAATATCACGTATATTATGAGACACACACACATACATATAATTGTATTTTGTACTTACATGTATTGGTTTTGGCTTTTGGTAAACTAACACAGATGTGATAGAAAAAAAAAACAGAATGACAGGAAAGAAGGAAATGTTTGTATTACAATTGATATTTAACATGTAAATTATCATCACACGTACATTTACATAAATTTTCATATACAAAAATGTATGTTTGAATGTTTTTTTTTTTTGCTTGATGTTTGTGTATGTATTAATATGTACACATAGAGACGACATAGAGACACATCCAGAGATGAAGTAGGAATGATGATAATAATGAAAATTGTTTATTGAATACTTATGGTAAAAACAAAACCATAACACTGCCAACTTTCAAAATTGTTGTTTATGAATTTGTTTGGAAATTACTTCAATGACAATATCAAGTGACAAAAATATATTCACAGACAGTACAGTGACAATTTATTATGATTAATTGAATTCTGAATCTGTAAAGTGTTGTTTATAAAAGTTGTTCCAGAACTTGTGAAATTTTTGAATATTAAAGAATTTGAGAGTTTTTCGACGGAAAAAATGTCTCTAAGGGCGGATTACTCAATGTCCAGTTAGCTGCAAACTGTCGATTTAACGGAGCCTTGTGTCAAAATTTGTAAGAGAAAGTTCTCAGTATTCCCGGTTCTGGTACCGGTTCTTGATACATTCCCGGTTCTGATTCCGGTAACGGGTTTCAAAATACAAAAAAATAGTGCCTATGCGCCATGTGCGGGTACAAGCGGTGGGGGGGGAGACTAAATTACCCCCCCCCCTTAAAAGAATGATAAAAAGAAAAATAGAAAAGAAGGAAAAGGGAATTTACTAAAAAAATTTCCAAGGAAAAAAATCTCAAAATCCAAAAATTTGTCATAGAAAAAACTCTGAACATTTTAAAGGAAAAATGTTGATAGTCTGTTTCGGAAAATTTTTTCTGATTGTGAGTATCTTAAAATCGGAAAATTTTTGTTTAGTGAAATGTTTCAGAAATTAAAAGTGTTCAAAGACCGTTAATCTAAATTTTTAAACAATTAAATTTGATAATTATAATAAACTAAATTTAAAATGTCTTAGGATCTTCTATTTTTCTACTAAAAGCGGCCCGAATATTTAGATTAAATAAAGAATGCGACTCAAACGTTAATAGTAGTTATACATTTTTTTTTCTAGAATTTGGTAAATTGTACTAAAAAAATCCGTAAAATAAAATGTTTGAGGATTGAAAAATTGTTCTTTATGAAAAATCTGTGACTTTTTCTTTAGAAAAAATGTCTCAGAATTTAAAAATTAATATTTAAAAAAAACTGTGTCAGAATCTGAAACTTTTCGGATAGGAAAAATGTATCAAAAATTTAGACTTTTTCTAGAGGAAAAATATCTCAGAATCTGTGAATTAATTTTTATAGAAAAAATGTCTCAGAATCTAAGACTTTTTCTATACAAAAAATGTCTCAGAATCTGAGACTTTTTCGATAGGACAAATGTCTTAGAATCTGATTTTCTACTGGAAAAATTTTTCAAAATCTGACTTCTTCTATGGGAAACATACATGTCTCAGAATCTGAGAAAATTCTGAGAATCTGAGAACTTTTCTATAGGAACATTTTTCTGAATCTGAGAAAAGGAAAAATTTCTAAGAATCTGTGACTTTTTCAATGGGTAAAAAGTCTAACATTTTTTAACATGATAATGTTTTTAGGCTGGTGTCTAATTTCAAAAAAGTTGCAGGACGCCACCTCAGTTTGACTATATAAGCTAACAATTTACGAAAAAGAAAACAAGAATTACTATTTTCATTTTCTTAAAACCAAAAATTTGAATAACTTGGGTTTGTAACTTGAATAATAATTCACCTCGTGGTGAATAAAACCGTTTTCACCAGCTGGTGAATAAAAAGTAACATAATTAATTTTCAACAAAAAAAATTTTTTTTTTAATCAATTTTTTTTTTTTTTTTTTTTTCATCAAAATTTTTTTGTTCCACCAAATTTTTGTTTTTCCATCAAATTTTTTTTTCATAAATTTTTTTTTGTTTTTATCAAACTTTTTTTTTTCATCAAAATTTTTTTTTCATCATTTTTTTCTATCAAATTTTTTTTTTCATCAAATTTTTTTTCATAAATTTTTTTTTGCATCAATTTTTTTTTTATTAATTTTTTTTTTCATCTCTTTGTTTTGTTTTTTGATCAAATTTTTTTTATCAATTTTTTTTTTTCATTATTTTTTTTTTTTTACCAATTTTTTTTTTCATCAAACATTTTTTTTATCATATTTTGTTCATCAATTTTTTTTCATAAAATTTTTTTTTCTATTTTTTTACATCAAAAATTTTTTCTTTTCATCAAAAACTTTTTTTCATCAAATTTTTTTTCACCAAAAATTTTGGGTTCATTAAATTTTTTTTAACATAATTTTTTTTTTTCGTAAAACAATAATCATTTTTTTACCAAAACTACTTTTTCACCAAGTCAAAGCTTTTCGCATAAAAATTTTCCATTTGTTTATCAAATGTACATAAAACAAGTAAGAGTGTTATATTCTTTGGTGCCGAATCTTTTATACTCTCCAAAATGTAAAAACACTTTTTTGCACTTATTTTGCACTCACTTACGAAAAGTACAGCTCTTTTGGTTTTTTAATGGGGTCCTCGACTGATATTTCAATTCGTTTTGCATGGAATAGCAAAGTAATATAACATTATTTTTTCTAAAAAAACTTTGCTATGGCAAGTACACCCAAATCTTTCGCAAAACATTATCATGATTTAATATTTTGGGCAAGAGTACAAAATTCTCAGGCATTTTTATACAGTAAAAGTCTCAGAATTTGGGACTTATTTATAGGAAAAAGGTCTAAGACTTTTTATATAGGTGCACTCAAAAGAAACCTTGTAAAATGACAAGAAAAGTCTGTAACTTTGTTTTTGGTACCTCCTATTTGACGGGAACTCCTTATTATTTTACAAGCTTTTAATTTTGTAATTTTGCAAGCTTTTTGCCAATAAAATTGTAAATTTACAAATTTTTGGACGCGATAAAACTTACAAGGAAGTTTTGGACTTTGCTATATTTTTTGCTACCTCCTATTTTACTTGAGTTCATAGTATAATTTTATGTAATTTTACAAGATTTTTTTCAATAAATTTGTAAACTTGCTACTTTTTTGCGAAATAAAACTTACAAGGAATTCTAGTGAATTTACTGGTTTTCTTTGTAAAAAACCTTGGAAATTTGTAAAATTACAAAAAAACAAGTAAAAAAGTTAAATTCGGCCTTGCCGAATGCATTGATACCCTCCACAATTTCAAAAAGATCATTGAAAAAAACTTTATTTAAAAGGAAATTACTTTTGAAAAAAAAATAAATTTTCTGAAAAAAAAATTTCCGCGAAAAAACAATCTGCGATTTTTTTTTTCTTTTTTTGTCAAAAAATATGTTTGTACTTGTTAAAATACCATTTGGCGTTCAATTATGTTCACATATGTCAACCAGCAGCCGAATTAAAGCATTTTGAATTTTGAGGTTATATTGAATGTACTAAAATTTTTGAGGGGTCCTTAGATTTTCGTTCATAATATCGGACACTTTGAAATTTTTTTTTAGTTTTTCCCAATTTGTTTACAGTTTTTAGTACCCTTCGAAAACTCCTTCGTGGTAAATTTTCAGATTTTTTTGATGACCCGTTCAAAAGATATCGAATTTTTAAAAATTGTTAGTTTGTTCCTTTACTCAAATTTCTTTTACTCATAACTTCGTCAGTAATGGTCCAAATTTAATTTTTTTTTTAATTTTTGTTTTTTTTACGTACTTTAAAAAAAAAAAAATCTCAAAATTTTTTAAAAGCGCTCTAGTATGCGATTTTTAAGTTTAAAACTTTAAATCTCATTTTTGAAAATGTTTGTACTCTTCGATTTTTTTGAATTTTTTTTGTGTAAGACTTCTATCGATTCTACAAATTTTTTGCCCAGGAGGATCGTGGGATAACGCTTACTACTATTTTTTTAAATTTTTTGAAAAAATTTTATTGTAATTTTTAAATCTTCAAATCATTTCTACTGCTCCAATGGTGCGTCATAGAGGGGTTATTTATAAAACCGACCCCAATTAATTTTTACGTCTTAACATTTCTTTAAAACAAACTAATACCCTATCTCCAATTTCTGAGGGGGCTCCCACAGAAAACGACATTTTTTAAATTTTGCTCCAACCGCTCTAACTGGCCTAATAATGCCCTTAGAGCAACAAAATGTATGACCGACCCACAATATTTTTTTAGTAAAAACATTTTCTCTGAACACACCTACCCCCTATCTTTAACTGTTAAGGCGGTCCCTAAACATTTTTTTTTATTTTTTGTAAATTTGTTTTATTTAATCAGCTTCTACCGGTCCAATGGTGCGTCCGAGAGGGGTCATTAGTGAGACCGACCCCCATTTATTTTCACCCTACAACATTTTTTTAAAACATACCGGAAATACCGGAAACATATAGGAAAAAGGTCTCAGAATCTAATACTTCTTCTAAAAAAAAGTTCTTAGTTCTTAAATTTAGAATCTGTGATATTTTCTTAAGGAGAAATATTTCAATAGCTCTTTAGAATATGAGACTTTTTAAATTCATAGGATCTAAAAATTTTTCTATAGGAAAAATGTCTTAGTATCTAATATTTTCTATGTAGGAAAAATTTCTTCTTTAAAAATCTTCTCATATTTAGACTTCTCTATACGACAAATGTGTTAGAATTTGAGAATTTTTTTGTGTATATTTTCATTTAAAACAAATTGAAAATTCAAAAATTATCTAAACGGATATACATATGATCATGAAAAACAAAACTCTTTTTAAGGAGTTTTGTGATTAAAAACTTTTTTGGGATTTACACTTTTCGATATTATAAGATTTTTTTGTATCACAGTGCAACAACCAAAATTGGAATTGTATGAAAACAAAAGCAAATGAAAGTTGACAAATTCCATAACAAAACTCTCAAGTCTTTTTTAAGCTCAGCGCTAGATTTTTTTACACGCATTTGAAGTTGGTGAACTTTTATTATAACTATAATAATAATACAGTCGAACTCGGTTATAACGAACTGGGTTATAACGAATTCTCGGTTATAACGAACTAATTCTAAAGTCCCGACGTTTTGGCAACAATTTTCACACAAAATACTTCTTTTATAACGAACTCGGTTATAACGAATCCTCGGCTAAAACGAACTACTTATTATGGTCCCACGAGCACAATTTCATGCATAATTACCTTTTTATAAAGAACTCCCATTAATATATTGAAATTTGCGGCAATTATGTTTACCAAACTCACAATTGGTTAGAAATTTTTGGTTTATATTATAATTTTTATAAAATTTATTAATATTTTTAATGTTTTCTTCTCAATAAGTAGTTAACTTTCAAAAAAACGTAAAAAAAACAAAATTATAACTCTTTTTTTTAAATAAAACTAGGTTGATATAAAATATACCCCGCTTATAGCGAACTTTGCTTATAACGAACTATTTTTATTGGTCCCTCGGAGTTCGTTATAGCCGGGTTTGACTGTAACTTGAAAACTATATAAAGTGTCGTATGAATAATTTTGTAGTTACCTTTAAATAACAATCATACGCAACGGTGCACAGTGTTTTTTTTATAATTGGGCTATTCAGTAATGCTTTAAAATCACCAATTTTAAATGCGTTTAAAAAAAATCTAGCACCAAATTAAAAAAAAGCCTCGTGGGTTTTGTTATGTAAAATGTCAACTTTCATTTGCTTTTGGTTTTATCACATTCTGATTTGGAAAGTTCGGTTTTGTATCACTGTGTAATTATTCAAAGAAGCAATGATTTATCAATAAAGAGTATAAATGTGTTATATGAAAATTTTAAATTGAAAAAGTTTGAAAAATCGGCTATAATTGTTCGGCAAAAACTACTAAATTGATCACTTTTTTAGCAAGAAAAAAAAGTATGCCTGTTTTTGCTCGTCCGACAACAGCGAGTTAATATTTTTTATTTGAAGTAAAAAAAAAACAAGTAGAAAAGTTAAATTCGACTTGGACGAATCTATGAATACCCTCCACAATGTCCATTTTAAGAGTTAATAAATTTTTTAACGTGAAAAAAATAACAGTTCTGATTAGAAATATGGGAAAATAGTTCTGATTAGAAGTATGGGAAATACCAGAAATGTCTATAATTTTTAGAAATTCAATTTTTCTTCTGCATTTTTTCAACTTGAACCCTTATAAGAAATATTTGATTTTGTTTAAAAAAATTTATTTTTAGTAATTTTTGAAAAAAAAAAAAAAATAATTTACTAATTTTTTTTTTGAGTGTAAAATTTTTTTCGAGTGTATTTTTTTTTTTGTTTTAGTATAAAAATATTTTTGAGTGACAAAAATACGTTGTAAAATATTTTTGTGACTTACCAATGTTTTTAAAACAGGTTTAACGGGTTTTCAACACGTGAATTTTAGGTGAAGCTAATCTGAAATTCACGGTTTTGCTAATAACTTTTGAACCACTGGACCGATTTGGCTGAAATTCAACACGAACGAGGCTGAAGGAACGCAAAATATATATGCCAAGCTTCAGCATCCTCAGAATTTATTTTCGAAAGTTATAGAGCTTTTTATCTCAAAAATTCACGAAAAACCCTTGCCGAAATTCAGTTGCAACACCAACTTGACCAGGTAAATGCCCAACATATGTGCTAAACTTCAGGAGCCTCCGTTAAGTCTTCCAAAAGTTAGCGTGTTTTCAACAGACAGACAGACGGACTGACGGACGGACATCGCTAGATCGTGTTAAAATCGATCGAGGATCATGAATATATATACATTATGGGGTCCTAGACCAATATTTCGAGGTGTTACAAACGGAATGACAAACTTATATATACCCTCTATCACTAGAGTGGAGGGTATAAAAAAAGCTGGGAATTTTTAACCGCCTTTAAAATAAAATTTCGTTGTGATCTTTCAGAATCAATTGTCGGAACCCCGTATTTTTGAAAAAAGTTTGAAATTGTTGTACAGTGTAATTTGTTCGGAACCAAAAGGCATATTTTTGAAATTCGCTCCACACTATTAAACAATATTCCGACCCGAACACATTTTTTTAGATAACATTACACAACATACTTATCACAAAAAGTTATGGTACACAGGAAAAAATATGAAGGAAACAAATTTGAGTAATCACTTGTTTTAATTTAAAAACAAAAATTGAGTAATTTTTTAATTAACGCAATTAAAAATTTATTAAAAAATTTTAAAAACAATTTAAGTAAATAATTTAATAAAATTTTAATAGTTTTTTTAAATCTCATAGTTGTTTGAATTCTCGTTTAGTTTATAGTTTCTTGTGTATGTACATTAGACTGGCATTTTTCTGTATGGCCAAAAAAAATGTTCTCCAATTTTCAAAGTCCGGGCATTTTTTTTATTCTACTAGGGCTAAAGCGGATGTTCTACAAATTTGAGGTCAATCGGATTAAATTAACCCGTAGCGACCGGCGGTCAAAGATTTGGATTTTTGAAAAATTTAAAAAAAAAAAAAAATTATATTTTTTTCGAACCATCATATTTGTTAATTTTGATGCGGTGAGCACGAATATCAAAAAAAATTAAAATCTGTCGAACGGTTTTCGAGATATCGCCATTTGAAATTTGCAAAAAATTGCGGTTTTTCCTACGTTCGAGAAATTTTTTAAAAAACATTACAATTTTTTTTCCTCGGCCATTTCATAGAGCTTAAGACAGTCTTTCATTTAAATCTAATTTGAGCCAAATCCGATCATTTTATCCCGTGGCGCCCTTTGGTCAAAGTTTTAGATTTTTGAAAAATTTCCACCAAAAATCCAAAACTTTGACCGAAGGGCGCCATGGGATAAAATGATCGGATTTGGCTCAAATTAGATTTAAATGAAAGATTGTCTTAAGCTCTATGAAATGGCCGAGGAAAAAAAAAAAATTGTGATGTTTTTTAAAAAATTTCTTGAACGTAGGAAAAAACGACCATTTTGGAAAATTTCAAATGGGGATATCTCGAAAACCGTTAGACCGATTCAAGTAATTTTATGACATTCGTTTTCAGCATGCCAAAATTAATTAAAATAATGTATCAAAAAGTTTTTTTTTTTTTTTTTAATTTTTAAAAAATCAAATTTTTTTTGTGGAAATTTTTCAAAAATCCAAAACTTTGACCGAAGGGCGCCACGGGATAAAATGATCGGATTTGGCTCAAACTAGATTTAAATGAAAGATTGTCTTAAGATCTATGAAATGGGCGAGGGGAAAAAAATTGTGATGTTTTTTAAAAAATTTCTTGAACGTAGGAAAAAACCGCCATTTTTTGCAAATTGCAAATGGCGATATATCGAAAACCGTTCGACCGATTTTAATTTTTTTTGATATTCGTGCTCACCGCATCAAAATTAACAAACATGATGTGTCGAAAGAAATTTAAATTTTTTATTTTTTTTTTTTTTTAATTTTTCTAAAATCTAAAACTTTGACCGCCGGGGGCTACGGGTTAATTTAATCCGATTGACCTCAAATTTGTACCACATAAGTTTTAGACCTTGGAAAATAAAAATTTGCCCGGACACGTGGGAAAATTGAAAGTTGAGAAAAAAATGCCAGTCTAATGTACATGAAAGTTTGTAATCGTCTTTATAAAATTTTCCTATGTTTTTATGTTAATAAAGTTTGAAAAACAAGATATTTTTTTTTTTTTGTAAAAAAATGTAAAACTTTTTTAAACTTAAAAAAAAAATTGACACAATTAAAAATTTACTCAAATTTTTTTTCAAACATTTAATAAATTTTTATTAAAAATTTACTCAATACTATTAAATCTTTTACTGGTGCAAAATTGAGTAATTTTTTGCTCAATAGTATTAAAAATTTACTCACATATTTTTTTTATTTTTTTCTGTGTATGGTATCAATTATAACAATCATTTATAACAATTTTAAAAACTTTTCCAATTCTGATTATCAAATATTGATACTGACCCTTTTAGAGCCTCTACTTACAATTAGTGATTGTGAGTACATATAAGTTTTTCGTTCCGTTTGTAAATCATCAAAATATTGATGTGCGACCTCATAAAGTATTATTGATCAGTGTTCGATGCTAAGACATTCTAGCAATGAATATATTAAAATGACGGTAGCTACCAAAATGTTACATAGATATGCCCGAGTAAAAATTTTAATATGATGCAATATATAATGATATGTAACACAATATATGTTTATACGCAATTTAATCCGAATAATGGTGGATGTTTTTGCATTAAAAAAGATCAACTTGTATAAAATATGATTTGATTTCATCCGAGTTTTGACCAGACATTGCCATATATTGGTGGATCTAATTAGATCTTATTGCATAAAAACATATAAAATCCTGGTGTTTTTTGGTTTGGGTTGAGATACACCACAGGTCAACGATACATTCACCAAACATATCATTTTCTAAAACAAAAAAATGTTTGGGTACGCTTCGAACCAGATAGGTGATAAACATAACCCTAACAAGGAAATGCTTAGGAACATTTTAAAAAGTTTCTTATACTTTGCCTAAAAACTAAGAAAATTTTTGGTTAATTGGAAACATATAGTTTTATATGGAACAGAATAAGCTATATATAATTTTATGTTAAATTATACAGAAAATCAAATTTTGTATTAACCCTCATATAATTTTATATAATTATATCAACCGTACACCTTTTAATCCGAATCATGATTAAATTATATAAAACTACATATGACTGCAGTTAAAAAATTTAGAAAATATCTCACGCGATGTATAATCATATATGATTTATTATGTTTGCATCAAGTTATATATTATTATATATGTTTATTTTTACTCGGGTGACTATATCTAAGCATATTTAGTTGTAGCTACTTCTAGAAGATTGGTTTTGCTTTTAACCGATATCGGTTCAAGAGTTAAAAAGTTAAGATCTAAAATGTAAGCAGACTTTGAAAATGTGTGTACATTCTACATAACCTAAAAATACAAAATGTTTAATTTTGTTGCTGGTTAACATAGGTGCAGAGAATTGGATACCGAAAGGTATAACCCAAAAAAAAATTATAGGTTTGCTTAAACAAGCAAACCCATAATTTTTTTGCAAAATTTTTTTTTCTCAAAATTATTTAATAAATTGGTAAAAGAACCAATTTTTTTACAAAAATTTTGTTCGCCAACGGTTTTCTGTAATAATCTTTTTAACATTGTGAAAGGTGTCCATACATTCGGCAATGCCGAATTTAATTCTTTTTTCTTGTTTAATATTTATGGCTTTCAAAGTTAGTTTTAAAATTCTCATTTAAAATAAATAACAAATAGGATTAGAATTTATTAGTAAAACTATGAAAAATTTAATATAAAAAATATTTATAATAATCTTATCAAAATGAATTTATTTATTCATTTGAAACATTGAAAACAAATTTATGTAGTCAAACATAAAAAAAAATTAAAAAAGCAAACATTTTAAAATGAAATATATCAATTTGTTGCTGTCCAGCAAAAAATGTGGTAATCTTTACAAACGATTTTATTTCAGAAAGTTTACCAATAAAGTGGAAAAATTTTGTTGGTTTTTTTTTTAGCTTAAAATGTTTATATTTGGACATTATTGGAAAAGTGTTTTTAAATTTTTTTTGGCTCCCTTTTTGCCAAAAAAAAAGTATATTTTTAATTAGTTTTTTGATAAAAATATAACGTTATATTCCCGACTAAAAAAGTTTAGATATAGTAACATATTACTTCATATATTTATGGGGCATTCCATGTCAAATCAGACACTTTGAATTTTTTTTTTTTAGATTTTCCCAATTTGTTTACAGTTTTTAGTACCGTTCGAAAACTCCTTCGTGGTAAATTTTCAGATCTTTTTGATGACCCGTTCAAAAGATATCGAATTTTTAAAAATTGGTAGTTTGTTCCTTTACTCAAACTTCTTTTACTCATAACTTCTTCAATAATGGTCCAAATTAAAATTTTTTTTTAATTTTTTTTTTTACGTACTTTTAAAAAAAAAAAATCCCAAAAAATTCTTAAAAGCGCTCTAGTATGCGATTTTTAAGTTTTAAAATTTAAATCTCATTTTTGAAAATGTTTGTACTCTTCGATTTTTTTGAAATTTTTTTGTGTAAAACTTCTATTGATTCTACAAATTTTTTTCCCAGGAGGATGGTGGGAAAACGATTATTACTATTTTTAAAAATTTTTTGAAAAAATTTTATTGTAATTTTCCAATCTTAGAATCATTTCTACTGCTCCAATGCACATTGGTCTGGTAAGCCACATTTTTTGGCCAAAACTAAAATAATCACTTATACACATAATCTCAAATAAAATACACTATTAACAACAAAAAACATATATTTTATAAAGTTTTGAAAAATTGTAATCTATTTTTTAACCCATCTAGATCCGAGGGAACATATTATTCTCTTCATGTTTTTCTATTTTTTTACTATAATACTGAGCAACACGCTTTTTCTCTTAGATGGGTCCAAAAAAAAATTAAAATATACCAAAACCCGAAAGGTTTAAAAAACTTAGATCCAGTTCATTTTTTATAGCCCACTGAAGTTTTCAAATTTTTTTTAAAGCCGTTTTGAATAATTAAAAAAAGAATTAAATCTAAATCTGAGGTAAATAATAGGCTTGTTTTTTGCAGACCGGGTTAAGATTAGGATTACTTACTTACTTACTTACTTATTCCTGACCTCTTCTACCTTGCAGTGTAGAGGTATGACATAGATTTCGCCAGTAGCGTCTGTCCTGAGCTGCGGTTTTTGCCGTTCTGGGATCGACATTTAGCTTTAAAAATATCTCATTCATTGAGTCCGACCAGGTTGTTCTTCTTCTTCCTCTCTGTCGTGCACCTATTGGCTTAGTCTGTAGTACAAGTTTGGGAGTTCTAGAGTCTTCCATTCTCATGACATGACCGTACCATCTTGTTTTGCATTTGTCAATTTTGTTGTCGAGAGGCTCTATCTGTAAGTTGCCCCTTATAGTGTCAAGATTAGGATTAACTCTATTTAATTAAAAAATGGATCAAATCAAGTCCAGAATTTTTTTTTTATTTTTTTTTTTCTGAATCTACATCCAATTAGTTAATATAAACAGGAAAAACAGTTAAGCGTTGCCCAACATGTAAAATGGTATAAATAAATCTGAGTTAATCCTAGGATTTAACTAGATTTATTTTTCATTCTTTTCATTTTGGACAAAGCTTAATTTGTTTTTTTGTTTATATTTACCAATTGTATGTAATTTTAGAAAAAAATTATAAAAAAAAATTCTGGACTTGATTAGACCCATTTTTTAACTAAATAAAGTTAATCCTAATCTTAATCCGCTATGCATAAAACAGGGCTAATGTTACAAGATGTCTGCAGTAAAATTTGATGGCGATTCTTTTTTTGGAACACATTAACCCTATATCTCTCATTTTTAGGAGTCATATTGCTTCTTTTTTCAATATTCCCATAAAATACCACTAAAACGCGCGTTAAAAGGGTTAAAATGATATACAAAAATTTTCTGCATCAAATTTCACTAGGGGCTGTCAAAGACCAATAGTTCGTGAGAAAAAACGCAAAATGCTTAAAAAAGTAAAATTGTTGAATTGTTTTTCACCCAAGTCGTGTGAAAAAAAATTATAAATCTGCTTCTATGCTAAATAATGTTAACAGATGTCTTCATTGAAATTTGATGTCGGTTCTGTTCTTGTAACATATTACCCCCTATCTTCCAATTTTAGGTGTCATTTTGGACAATTTTAGCACATATTCTCTTAAAATACCACTAAATTTCACTATGGGTTGTCAAAGGATAAAAGTTCGTACAAAAGGTTCAGAAATTTTATGCAACACATCTTTTTAGAACATTTTAACTCTTTAAACGCACGCCTTAGTGGTGTTCTATGAGGATATTTAAAAAAAAGGGCCAAAATGACCCCTAAAAATAGGAGATAGAGGATTAATATGTTTTAAGAAAAGAACCGCCATTAAATTTTACTGAAGAAATCTTTTTGTTTCTTCGATTTTCGCCAAGAAACACGTTCGGTTTGTTCTTGTTTTTTATTTCCACTCAGCCAAACTGTGAGTAAATCACAATTTTTGAAGCAAAAGTTTCCTGAAACAAAAATTGATTTCTTGAAAACAAGCAACAACAAGCAAAAAGTTATTGATGATTTGTAAGTACCAAATATCACTTTAATTTTTTGTCTTTTTGGGTCGTTGAAATCGCTTGAAATTTTATAAGTTTTGTACTATATTTTCTTTTATGAAAAGCAAAAATCACTGATTTTGAGGTCATGAAAGTTTTCCCGTATTTTCCTTTTTCCATAATTTTTATTGTATATTTCAATATTAAAAATTCAAATACTTACCATCGTCATTAATTTTCATAACTAATAGATTGAAAAAGCTTTTTTATTTGCATCTAAACAGCCCTAGTAAAAATGATTTTGTATATATCCATGTATAAATTGATACAAATATATCTATTTTTACATGTAAATATCTAATTTTATAAAATTATATAAAAAATTTCTCAGATAAGACCAAAATTCGTATCAAATTTTATAAAATTTTATCTGGAGTTATATAAAATTTTATATAATTTGATACGAATTTTGGTCTTATCTGATTGATTTTTTATATAATTTAATATAATAAGATCTTAATATGTATTAAAAGATATAATTGTATCAATTTATACATAGCTATATACGAAATCATTTTTACTAGGGAGTGTTCTAAGAAAACAAAAAATTACACCACGTGTGTTAGTTTACCACTGCATTTAAAACATTGAACTTTCTCACTTCATAGAATAACAGTTAATTGAAGTTTGCAAAAGCAAATTATTTTTTTTGTTTATCTGAAGTGTTTACTACAATATTCCAACAACAAATATTGAAATAAAAGTTTTGAGTTTTGGCCAAAAAAATGGGTCTTGGAGACCATTGTGCAATGGTGCGTTATAGAGGGGTCATTTATAAGACTGACCCCCATTAATTTTTATGTCTTAACATTTCTTTGGAACAAACTTATCTCCAATTTCTAAGGGGGCTCCCACACAAAACGACATTTTTTAAAATTTGCTCCAACCGCTCTAACTGCCATAATCAAATGTATGACCGACCCACAATATTTTTTAGTCCAAACATTTTTTCTGAACACACCTACCCTCTATCTCTAATTTTTAAGGCGGTCCCCATACAATTTTTTTTATTTTTTGTAAATTTGTTTTATTTAGTCAGCTTCTACCGGTCCAATAGTGCGTCCGAGAGGGGTCATTAGTGAGACTTACCCCCATTTTTTTTTACCCTACACTCTAAAAACTGCATGTAAACTTACTATTATAAATTGGGTAAATTTTTGTTGAAAAGCACGCGTTATGTGTTAATATAAACACTAAATGCGTATAATAAATTCAAACCAATTAAACACAGCAAATTAAAAATATTATCCGTTAATTCAAATATTTTACACACAAATGCGTAAATAAAATTGTCGAACAACATACACACACACATGTTAAATAACTAAAACGCCAGATAAAAGTATAAGCTTCCGTAGCGTAGTGGTTAAGAAGTGTACTTTCAAATCAGAAGGTGGCGAGTTCGATGCTGGCTGGCGCCGTATGTTTTTTTTTTTTTTTTGTGTTTTTGTTATATTTTATTCACCTCTTTTTTATTTAAATTGACCACATGCGGTCAATTTATTCAATTTACACATTCAGAGTAAAATTACCCAATTTATAGTAGGAGTCCAGTTTCCTACTATAAATTGGGTAAATTTCAACAAATTTCGATTAGAGTGTACAACATTTTTTTAAAACATACCTACGCCCTATCTCCACTCCCTACGTAGGCTCCTATACAAATAACAGTTGGAGCAAATTTTATAAAAGTGTAATTTTGAATGGAAGCTTACTTAGGGAGTGGAGATAGGGCGTAGGTATGTTTTAGAAAAAATGTTGTAGGGTAAAAATATTTTTTGGCAATTTTTTTGCGCTTCCCGAAAAAAAATTATGATATAAAAATCCGTATTTTACACAAAATTCTGCATATTTTATTTTATTTTATTTTGTCTTATGATTTAAAATTATATACAATTAAATCAAATTAGATAAACCCAATATTCGGATCAAAAATTATCATATTCAATCTATTTGTGTAAACGGGCACAAGCGGGCAAGTTTTTTTGTAAAGTAGGGATACAAATTATAAGACAGTTTTTTGAAAGGGCGTGGAACTTTTAATAACAATGAGTATAAAAAGGGGGGTTTCAAAAAAAAATCAATTTTTTTTTCCAATTTTTTATAAACTCTTTTGCAATTCAATTTTTGAAAACGGGCACAAGCGGGCAACTTTAGTGGAAGGTGTGGATTAAAAGAGTAATTCTGGGCCAAACAGTTTTTTGATGGGAGTGGAACTTTTGATAACAATGAGTTAAAAATGTGGGTTTTCACAAAAAAATATATTTTTTTTAAATTTTTAATATTTCAATTCTATTTGCGTAAACGGGCACAAGCGGCTAACTTTTTTTTGAAAGTAGGGATAAAAAAGATAATTTTGGCCCAGACAGTTGGAACTTTTGATAACGATGAGTTTAAAAAGGGGGTTTTCAAAAAAAAAAAAATTGCAATTTTTTATCAACTCTTTTTTTAATTCAATTTTTAAAAACGCGCACAAGCGGCTAAGTTTTTTGTAAAGTTGGCATAAAATAGATAATTTTGGACATACAGTTTTTTTAAGGGCGTGCAACTTTTAATAACGATGAGTTTAAGAATGGAAAAAATATTTTTTTCCAATTTTTTATAAACTCATATTTCAATTCAATTTTTTAAAACAGGCACTGGCGGAAAACTTTTTTTGGAAAGTGCTGATAAAAAAGTTAATTTTGGGATATATAGTTTTTTTTAAAGGGCGTGGAACTTTTGATCACAATGAGTTTAAAAAAGGGGGGCTTTCACAATTTTTTTTATTTATTTTTTTCAATTTTTGGTATTTTAATTCCATTTGTGTACACGGGCACAAGCGGGCAAGTTTTTTGTAAAGTGAGGATAAAATGGATAATGCTGGACCAAACAGTTTTTTGAAAGGGCGTGTAACTTTCATCTATAACATCTATAAATTTTATTAAAAATGAAATGTACACCCTGAAATAGTTTCCTTGTAGGTCTGATTCCAAAAAGTTTCAATGCACTTATTTATTACCTTAATACAGTCAAGTGATTTAAATGAAAATCCCTCAACAATCACATGATTTAAATGATAATTTCTCACGCTCACGCGTGAATCACATGGTTTTTTTGAGTCACGCAAATCACGGGACCAAATACCATCTCCAATTCAAAAGTCAAGTGTCTCTTCATTTGTTTCATCTATAACATCTGTAAATTTTATTAAAAATGAATTGTCCACCCTGAAATAGTTTCCTTGTGGGTCCGCTTCAAAAAAGTTTAAATTCACCTATTTAATACCCTAATATAGGCTTTTTGCACAAAAAATCTTTTATTTCGGGCCAGTGTGCAACGGTTAAAGAGACTGATAAAATGAGTTATATAGCTTAAAGAGCAATGTTTGAGTTTTACCATTGACTTATTTTTAAGTCGTCAGTCAGCACATTGGGTTCATCCGCATGAACGAATTAAAATGGTTTATAAATTTTATCACATAAAAAGTATAATTTTATTTTTATTTTTATACCCTCCACTTAGTGATAGAGGGTATATATAAGTTTGTCATTCCGTATGTAACACATTGAAATATTGGTTTAGGACCCCATAAAGTATATATATTCATGATCCTTGATCGATTTTAAGTCGATCTAGCGATATCCGTCTGTCTGTCTGTCTGTCTGTCCGTCCGTCTGTCTGTCTGTCTGTTGAAATCACGTTTTTGGCAATAATACGGAACCGATTTAAACGCTTCACAGTGGTTCCAAGTCCAAATCTAGCTGGACAAAATTATTTTATCACCGTTTTATATGTTTTTGGGGTCGCTGAGTTCAAAAAACATGTTTAAATTTTTCTAAGTCGATTACACTAATCGACAACTTTTTATTTTTTTTCTAATTTCAGTAATTCATTAATGACAAAAATGGTTTATATGCAGAACAGAAATATGAAATGCAAAAGCTTATTTTTTGAAAGTTTTGTAATCTCTAAAAAAAAAAAAAAAATTTTGTCGAGAAGTGTAATTGAAAAAAAGCAAGTGAGAGTGTTAAATTCAGCTATGCCGAATCTTTTATACCCTCCAAAATGTAAAAAAAAATAAAAAACCAGTGAGAGTGTTACATTCGGCTGTGCCGAATCTCCAAAATGTAAAAAAAAAACAATATAAAAAAAATCCAGGGGCATCTTTTTTTTTGGGGGGGGGGGGGTGGTGGGAGACGTTAGGGAGCACCTTCCCCTTGCGATTTCGAACTTCATCTGAGAGAAGAATGTTGCATTTGCTTAGCAAAAGTACAAAAAACCTGCAAAAAATTCGATTTTTCTTAGGTTGGTTTAGTTCTCCAAGGAGGAACTTTTTTCCCCTTGGTAAGATTTTATCCATTTCCGAACTTAACCTGCCTAGGAATATAAGACATATTCGTGGCAAACATCGGAAGTCTAGCTCTTTTATTTTGGACTGTATCGTGTCCTCTACAGACGGACGGACAGACGGACGGACATTTTTGAATTTAGTCGAAGTGTGTGATTGGCCGCGGTTTAATAGGAAACATCACATTTAGTGCTTTATTTAAGCTAAGTATAATTATAATACTTAAAAGTTATCAAAAACTTACAAAAATTCGATACTTTATTTAGAAAAAAAAATTTAGGCGAAAATCTATTTTCATAAAAACTGTGATTAATTTTAAACCTGCAAAAACCTGCAAGAAATTTCTGCATGCCAACGTTCAGTAATAAATTACCTATAAGTTGAATGTAGTAATTCGACATGATATGCCTGGATTCGGTTTTGGCAAGCTGCGGAAGTTTCATAAGTCCTCAAAAATATTGTTATTATTGACCATACTTCAAAATACAAAAAATGTAAGAAGAAGATCAATAATAAATTTCTTATTAATGTACAGAATAAGTATAAATCTGTAGCTTTCTTGTACATAAACCGTTTTGAAACCATTGATGTAACATGGATAATATGATGTTATTAGTTGAACACTTATAGGTATATTTTTTTTTTTTTAGTATTGGATACCAAAAATGTTATTTCATTCGCATATTTAACAAAGTTGAAGACCTAATTCCAAGAAATATTTATTAGTTTGATCAGAACACACCCTTAGCTTGCCCCTAGCACTATTAATTCCCAATTTTAAGGACACTAATTTTTGGACTTTTGTCCAGCTAGATTTTAATTTGGAACCAATGTGCGCTTGGGGTACCAAAAGTTGCGGAATTTATCCAGGCAGACTCTACTGTATTTTTTTTTTAAATCGGTTAAGTATTTTAAAAGTTATGAGTGAATTCGTAAAAAAAGTCATTATTTTTTTTAACATAACCCTAAATTAACTCATATTTTGTGTAAATACAAACGGAAATGAAAAAAAAAAAAAACTGAGAAAAAGGAAAAAAATCTTTACAAAAAAGCTTAAAAATATGTAAAACAATATTTAAATTTAATTAGAAATGTTTTTTAAGAAAAAAGTTCTTTAAGAAATAATAAAAAAAATATTTTAAAAAGTTTTCATTGATAATCATTTGTATGTACAAAGCATGTGTGTGTGTGTCCCTTTTTTTTGCTTCGTCATATTGACGGGGTTGCCAGACTTTTTTTTGGCTTTGTCGCAAACTCGGATGTAAAATATCGCCAAAATTCAATTTTGTTTAGATTTCTTAAAAAAAAAATATTTTAATTTAAAAAAAATAAATTTTGTTAAATAATAAAAAACAGAAATAAACTTTTTGGCAAAAATCGCCCAAATCCGGAAAATCTATGTATATAAAAGAGCAATGTGACTGACTGACTGGCATACTCATTCATCATCGCCAAGCCCAAACTGCTGAAGCTAGAGACTTGAAATTTGGACTGTAGGTCCAAATATAGATCCACTATGGCTGGAGTTTTGCCAAGGTTAATTCTAAGGCGATAAAGGGGACAAAAACTGTACTTTTGGTACTTTTTAAATATCGTGATTAATGATCATAGAGACTTGAAATTTGGACTGTATGTAAAAAGGGTAAAAATATGTACTTTTATTACATTTTATATTTCTTAAATAATGGTACTAGAAATTTGAAATTTGCAATGTCGGTTCACCTCCCGGAAAAAAGATTCACTAAGGCGCGTTTTTAGCCAATGTTGATTCTACGGGGGTAAAAAAAGTACCTTTGGTACTTTTTTTTTATTTACTGAAATAATGGTTATTCAAACTTGAAATTTAAATGTAGGATCCTTTAGTGAAATAAAACATTCTGGAACAAGTACGTTCCGAAAATTCTGTACCGTTTTCAAAAAGTACCTTTTATAAAAAGTACCTTTTATAAAAAGTACCTTTTATAAAAAGTACCTTTTATAAAAAGTACCTTTTATAAAATGTACCTTTTATATAAAAAAAAGTAAAAAGTACCTTTTATAAAAAGTTCCTTTTATAAAAAGTACCTTTCATAAAAAGTTCCTTTTATAAAAGTACCTTTTATAAAAGGTACCTTTATAAAAAGTACCTTTTATAAAAAGTACCTTTTATAAAAAGTACCTTTTATAAAAAGTACCTTTTATAAAAAGTACCTTTTATAAAAAGTACCTTTTATAAAAAGTACCTTTTATAAAAAGTACCTTTTATAAAAAGTACCTTTTATAAAAAGTACATTTTATAAAAAGTACCTTTTATAAAAAGTACCTTTTATAAAAAGTACCTTTTATAAAAGTACCTTTTATAAAAAGTAGCTTTTATAAAAAGTACCTTTTATAAAAAGTACCTTTTATAAAAAGTACCTTTTATAAAAAGTACCATTTATAAAAGCACCTTTTATAATAAGTACCCTTTATAAAAAGTACCTTTCATAAAAAGTACCTTTTATAAAAAGTGCCTTTTATAAAAAGTACCTTTTATAAAAAGTACCTTTTATAAAAAGTACCTTTTATAAAAAGTACCTTTTATAAAAAGTACCTTTTATAAAAAGTACCTTTTATAAAAAGTACCTTTTATATAAAAGTATCCTTTATAAAAAGTACCTATTATAAAAAGTACCTTTTATTAAAAGTACCTTTTATAAAAAGTACCTTTTATTGAAAGTACCTTTTATAAAAAGTGCCGGAAGTACACTTTTTGGTACTTTGTTATTTCCTGAGGTATAAATAAAACAAACTTTTTTGTTTTTTAAATCATTACATTGGTGGAGGGTATTTAAAGATTCGGCACAGCCGAATATAGCTTTCTTACTTGTTTTTTAATAAAAACTATAACTTGCCAACTTTATTCATTATTTCAATTTGTTGATTTGTTTTTAAAAACGCACTAATATAAGGTGCCACTAAATCTGCATTATTTAAATGCAAATGATGTGTTGTTTTGGGAATGACATAAAATTCCAGCAATGCATTTCTATGTTGAACAATTTCAGCAAGATGTAAAAGTTTGTTTAAATTTAGTACAGGCGATTTATCCGATTTCAGAACCAATCATTTACCACCTCTTATACGCATTGCCAGAGCATCTTCAAAATCTTTATTCACAAATAAATGTTCTATATATTTGACCCTTTTATCAAATTTTAAATAAAATTTATTTTCTTCGGTTGCAGATTTTTCAATGACACGTTCCAGCAAATATTTTGTGTTGTGTGCACCGGTTTTCCAGTTGCTTTGTGAATCATACTGTAAAAAAGGCGACACGAAATAACTCCCACATGAAATAACTCCCACGAAATGACTTCCAATAAAATAAATCCCACCAAAAATGAAATATGTCCCAATGGAAAAAAAATGAAATTAGTCCCAACTGCAATGAAATAACTTCCACCTACAAAATGAAATAAGTGCCAATGAAATAACTCCCATTAATAATGAAAGAAGACCCAATAAAAAATGTAAAAGTCTCAACAAAAATTAAATAAACAATAAGGGAATTTTTGTATGGCCAAAAAATTTTTTCTCCAATTTTCAAAGTCCGGGCATTTTTTTATTCTACTAGGACTTAAACGGATGTTGTTCAAATTTGAGGTCAATCGGATTAAATTAACCCGTGGCGCCCGGCGGTCAAAGTTTTGGATTTTTGAAAAATTAAAAAAAAAACAAGTAGAAAAGTTAAATTCGACTTGGCCGAATCTATGAACACCCTCCACAATGCCCTTTTTAAGTTATAGTAAATTTTCTAAAGTGAAAAAATAACATTTTTGATTAGAAATATTTTATTTTGTGTAAAAATTTTTTTTTTTTAACTAATTTAAAAAAAAAAAAAAAATAATTTACTAAATTTTTTTTTGAGTGTAAAAATTTTTTTGAGTGTAAAATTTTTTTCGAGTGTATTTTTTTTTCTTTTGGTGTAAAAATATTTTTGAGTGAGAAAAATGCGTTGTAAAATATTTTTGTGACTTACCAATGTTTTTAAAACATGTTTAACGGGTTTTCAACACGTGAATTTAAGGTGAGGCGAATCTGAAATTTACGGTTTTGCTAATAACTTTTGAACAACCGGACGGATTTGGCGGAAATTCAATACAAACCAGGCCAGGGAAACGACAAATATATTTGCCAAGCTTCAGCATCCTCAGGATTGCCGTTAGAAAGTTATCGCGTTTTTTATATCGTAAATTCGTGAAAAACCCTTGCCTAAATTCAGTCTTTTGCTCATAACTTTTGAACCACTTTACCGATTTCGCTGGATTGCAATACCAATCTGACCAGGTAAATGCCCAACATATGTGCGAAACTTCAGGAGGTTCTGTAAAGTCTTTCAAAAGTTAGCGTGTTTTCAACAGACAGACAGACGGACAGACGGACGGACGGACGGACGGACGGACGGACATCGCTAGATCGTCTTAGAATCGAACGAGGATCATGAATATATATACTTTATGGGGTCTTAGACCAATATTTCGAGGTGTTACAAACGGAATGACAAACTTATATATACCCTCTATCACTAGAGTGGAGGGTATAAAAAAATAAAAAATTAAAATTTTTTTCGACACATCACATTTGTTAATTTTGATGCGGTGAATATCAAAAACAAAAAAAATTTTTTTAATTTTTAAAAAATCAAATTTTTTTTGGTGGAAATTTTTCAAAAATCCAAAACTTTGACCAAAGGGCGCCACGGGATAAAATGATCGGATTTGGGTTAAATTAGATTTAAATTAAAGATTGTCTTAAGCTCTATGAAATGGCCGAGGGGGAAAAAATTGTGATGTTTTTTAAAAAATTTCTTGAGCGTAGGAAAAAACCGCCATTTTTTGCAAATTTCAAATGGCGATATCTCGAAAACCGTTCGACCGATTTTTTTTTTGATATTCGTGCTCACGGCATCAAAATTAACAAATATGATGTGTCGAAAGAAATTTAAATTTTTTATTTTTTTAATTTTTAATTTTTAAAAAATCCAAAACTTTGACCGCCGGGCGCCACGGGTTAATTTAATCCGAATCGGCGCGGATCCAGGGGGGGGGAGAATGGGATTTCTCCCCCCCCAAAATGATTTCAAAAAAAAAGAAAAGAAAGGAAAAAAGAAAAAAAGGAAAGGAAAAGAAAAGAAAAGAAAAGAAAAAGGAAAAAGGGAGATGAACAAAGATAGAAGGAAAATGACCAGGATGTAAACAAATAGAGGATATTCGTACTGACATAAATTTTTTTTACATCCTTAAAATGATTCAGAATTAAAGAAATTGCATGTGAAAAACTCAAATGACAATAGAGTCGTAGACTTTTTCAAACCGAATATCTTTCCTTATCATTCTCTAAGAAAAAAGTATTATCTCAAATATTTTTATAGAAAAATGTTTCGAAACTGCAGACTTTATTTTTAGAAACTGTTTTGATACTTATTTGACTTTAAATGCAAGAATTTTTTTATTGAAAAATTATCTTAAATTTTAAAACTTTTTTATAGAAAAAATTCCACAGCAACTGAGAATTTTTCCTTTGAAAGAATGCTTCAGAATATACCAAGATTTTTTCTGCAAAAAATTTCTCAGAATCGAAAAAACATTTCTAAAGGAAAAACTTCTTAGAATCTAAGTGTTTCTATAAAGAAATATATTTCCGAATCTTAGATTTTTTATGGCAACATTTTTAAGAATATGAGAATTTCTTTGTTTGAAAAATCTTTTAGCGTCTGCGAATTTTCTATAGGAAAAGTTTATCAAAATCTATGATTTTTTTATAGGATATTTTAGAAATTTTCGATAGAAAACTATATTAGAACTTATATTAGAAGGTAAGATTTTTTTGTATGAAAAGTCTCTCAAAATCTGAAAATTTTTCTGTTGGAAGGTTCTAAGAAATGTGGCACTGAATATGTAAATTTTTCTTTTGAAATGTGTCCAATAATAAATTTTTTTCTATTTGAAAATGTTTCAGAATCTAGATAGCATTTAAACCATAACATATTTCGTATTTTTAGAAAATTGTTTCAAAATTTCTTCATAAAATGTTTTAGCAACTGATAATTTTTTAGTATCTGATAATTTTCTTTTATACGAAAAAGTTCTTAGAATCTGAGAATAACTTTGAAATATGAGAATTATTTCAGAGGTTTTTTTATAAGAAAAATATATCAGAAATTGGAAAGTTTTTTGTAGAAAAAATATCTCAAAATATCAGATTATTTCTATAGAAAATTTAAAAAATCAGAGGCATTTTCTATAAGAAAGGGTTTCAGAATCTGAACATTTTTCTGAAAGGGTTATTTTTTTATATGCAAAATATTTTAGAATCTAAGAGTTTTTCTATAGTAAAATTGTTTCAACATCTGAGAAAGTTTGTGAAGGGTACATGCATAAAAATCTAATACTTTATTAATTTTTTTTTTTGAATATTAATCTTTTAGTATAAAAAAATGTTTTCGAAAATTAAGAATTTTTATATAAAATTTTACGTGTCTATTCACAATTGTGACTAGCTTTGACTGTCATTAGCCAATTTTTATGACTGGAAAGTCATAATATCAATCTTAAAATTTGCAAATGAAATTTAAAATTTTTTAATTTTTTTGTTGGTTTGTGTAGAAAAAATATTTGATATTTGCTGTGTTTTTCAAAAAGTTGATTTATTTTCAGATTAATCTTATTTTGTTTAAAAAAAAAATTAACATACCAAAACAAAATTAGAATATTTTTTTTCCGTATTCTACCATAAATTAGCAATTATAATAAGAAAAAATAATAAAAAAATTTGGAAAATGAAAAAGGTTATAAATAAATCAAAATTAATCCAAAGTGGACTTATTAAATCCTAAAATTTAATTGGATTAATTTTTATTTATTTATAACTTTTTTAATTTGCAAAATTTTTTAATTATTAAAAAAAAAAATATTCCAAATTTGTTTTTGCATGTTAAAATATTTATTTTAAACTAAACAAGATTAACCCGAAAATAAATCCACTTATTGAAAAACACAGCAATTATGACTGTTCAATCATAAACATTGGCTTCTGACAATCATAGTCAGTCATAACTGTGAAATAGCAAGTTTGCAAAACTATAAATGGTCCTATTTTGGAGTAAATATGTCTGACAGGGTCCCCTTGTGAAAAAATTTTTTGAGTAAAAAAAATTCCCCCCAAATCCAAATGCATGAAAAAATATTTTTCTTGGTTGTTAATTTTAAAAATATTAACAAAAATTAACACAATACCCCCCCCCCCCCCCCACCCATCAAACAAAACTTTCTAGCTTTCCGATTTTTTGGAAAAAAAAATTCTCCCCCCCCAAATGAAATTCCTGGATCCGCGCCTGAATCCGACTGACCTCAAATTTGTACCACATAAGTTTAAGACCTAGGACAATAAAAATTTGCCCGGACACTTGGGAAAATCGAAAGTTGAGAAAAAAAATGCCAGTCTAATGTACATATATCAGATAAGTCGAGCATGAGGATCCCGATCTTACTTTGGGTACAATACAAACATGTTATAATAACTGCCGAATGCGAAAGTTGACGGCTGATTTTTTTTCAGAGTTTTTTAATAACATGCAAAAATACACTGATTGTGAGTGTTCTGTTTGACTTGATTCGGTTACCTACAAACATCGCGGCGATGTGCAATTTGCGGCGATTTTTTGTACCAATTTTTCGCTTGCGGTGCTTTTTGCGAAAAATTTGTATGTTACCAAAAATTTAAAAGATTTAATTAGCACTTGTTGTACAAAGTGCCGCAGGCGAAAGTTTGGTACCAAAAATCGCCGCGATTTTTGATACCAAATGATCGCCAGCGGCGCTTTTTGCGACAAATTTGTTTGTTACCGAAAACTTAAACGATTTAATTAGCATTTGTTGTAAAAAGCGTCGCAGGCAAAAATTTGGTACAAAAAATCGCGGCGATTTTTGGTACCAAATTTTTGCCTGCGACGCTTTTTACAACAATTGCTAATTAAATCTTTTAAATTTTCAACTGTGGTTCTTTTTTCAACAATCTTGTATGTTATCGAAAAACTTTCTATGTTATCGAAAAACACAACGCGTTGGATATTTTCACGTGCGGCGTTTTTTTAACAATTTTGTATTCTAACGAAAACTGCAGTACGCTCTTAACTCAAAAATTCTTGCCAGTAGTGGTAGAAAAATTTCTGAAACATACAAATTTGTTAGAAAGCACTGCGTCCAAAAATTTGGTACCAAAATCACAAAGAGTTTTATTTTATTAATAATAATATTCTATAAGACAAAATGTTCCAGATATTTACATCCACCAACAATGAAATAATAGTGGGAGTTATTTCATTGCTATGAATATGAAATTATGAAATAACTCCCAACAAAAATGATAAAAGTCCCACTAAATTGGGAGTTACTTCATATGAAATAACTCCCAACTTTGTATGGAGTTTTTTTTGGGACTTTTTTCATTTTTAAGGTGGGAATTATTTCATGTGGAAGTTATTTCGTGTCGCCGTAAAAAAATTGGGAAAACATAAAATAAAAATTCATTAAAGTGTCCTTCCTATTCAGTATGGAATGTCACATACATGTATATATTTTTTTTATAAATTTGTAAAAAAATCTGGATATGTCTATAATTTTTAGAAATAAAATTTTTTTTCTACATTTTTTTAACTTTAACCCTTATGTATTTCCTATAATTTCCCCTCTTTGTTCATTATTTCAGTTTGACGATTTGTTTTCAGAAACGCACTAATATAGGGTGCCACTAAATCTGCATTATTTAAGTGCAAATGGTGTGTTGTGTTGGGAATGACATAAAATTCCAACAATTTATTTTTATGTTGCAAAATTTCAGCAAGATGTAAAAATTTTTTAAAATTTATTACAGGCGACTTATCCGATTTCAGCACTAAAAACTTAACACCTCGTATTCGCATCGCCATAGCATCTTCTAAATCATTATCGGCAAAGAAATTATTCATATATTTAACAAGTTTATCAAATTTAAAATGAAATTTATTTTCTTCGGTTGCTGATTTCTCGATTGCACGTTCCAATAAATATTTTGTGTTTTCAATATGAACCGATTTTCCAGTTGCTTTGTAAATCATATTTTGTAATTGTTCATAAGTAAATGCAGTTGATGCTATGCCACTTTTTTCCATTGTCATAATTTTCTCACTATCTTGCAAATAATTTTCAATTGAATTGTAAATGTCTTTAATTTGTTCATCAGTGTTCAACTGATAAACACTAAAAGCATCTATGGCTATTATAATGTCTACAAGTCCAGGAAATAGGGCAGCCATAAAAAATGATATACCAGCACCCATTGAATGTCCCATCAGTGATAACTTTGGCCATTTGTAATATAACATTATTTCTCGCAGTGTACTCATGTAACTTAACACATTATATTTAATGCCATGTGGATAAGATGATGAACGTCCATGACCGGGTAAATCTATGGCTAATATTGCTACATCATTTGCTAGTAAAGGTATTAATGGAGTAAATGTTCCAGCATTATCACCCCAACCATGTACGGCTAAGATGGGTCTTTCATGTTGACTACCATACCAGCAACCACTGATATTACCACTTCGCAGCGGTATTGTAATTTCTTCAAACTGTAATAATATTTTTTTTGTGTGTTAGGCGCTTAATATTTCAAGTTTTTTTTTTTTAATTGATTCAATTTGTTTCGATTACCTTATCATGACCCATTTTGTTTGTTTTATTATGATTTTATTGTAATTTTAATTCTATCTGACTGAACTGCTTTCGAATTTTATTCAACTTTAAAATCAAAATGTTAATTGAAATAAAAAATGTAAACATTAAGCAAACAATTTTTTTTAAACAATACCGAATGCATATTCTAATCTATTTAGTTATCACAATTTTGATATTTTTATAACAAACAAAAATAGAGAGCATTTTTATGGTTGCCAGTTGTTGGTGTTTAATTCACATTTGAGTTACCTTCTAGGGCAGGGCTTCTTACTTACTTTTGCTTCGCGATCCTCTTTCAATATCTCAAATTTTCTTCTTTAAATCATGATAATGTTTTGCTGAAGATTTGGGTGTACTTGCTAAAGCAAAGTTTTTGTTTAGAAAAAATAATGGTATTTTCCATTCAATGCAAAACGATTTGAAATATCGGTCGAGGACCCCATAAAGTTTATATACTACACAGAAAATAATGTCGTAATTGTTTAATTAAATTTGTAACTTTATTTTAATTAAAATTTTAATTGTCTTTAAATTTAATATTAATTAAATATTTAATTAATATAATTAATTTTTAAATTAAATTTTTTAGCTTAACTTATTTTTTATACCATACACCGTAGTAATAGAGGGTTCCAAGCCAAATCACTCACTTTTAGACCCGACCCCTTTCGATTTATTTTATTTTTAGATATGTTTTAGTATTTATTAAATGCAACTTGGACAGCAATTTTCAGCTTTTTATTTCAAGATGGTGTTGAGTTTTCAATTTTTCAAAATGGCGATTTTCTCAAAAAAATTAAAAAAATTTAAATTTTGAATTAATTTTGACCATTAAAAAATGTAGATATTTAAAAAAAATCTGGACAACGATTTGTTGGTATTTAAATGTAGTTTTAGAAAATAATATGAAAAAATAATTCGAAGTAATTATCACATATTTTTTGACGTTTAAAAATTATAATCGACTTGAAAAAGTTCGAAACCTTCGATTTTTTTGTAAAAAACTGTAAAAATTCTACTCTAAATTACGCAACTTTTAAGCCATAATTCGAGATGTGATCGCAATTTGTTCTATTTTTTTTTTTTAATTTTTAAAATTGAACCTTTTATTTTTTGGCTCTGATTTATTTTATATGGTGATCCAAAAAAAATGAATTGGTAGATATTGACCCTTACTTACCCTAGATACATTCATTTAGAGGTAAAAATACGTCTCAGAAAAATTTAGGACGATCGGAAATGGGTAAGGCGTTTAGCATGGTCCTTGAAGTTTAAAAAACGGATTACAAGGAAAATATGATTTTTTTTCTGTTTTCTCAATTTTTTTGGTATTTTAAGTTAAGTTTCAATTCAAATGATTACAGAATTATGATTACAGAATTATGAGGTACTAAAAACTAAAATCGGTTGAAAATCAGCCAAGTAATTACAACTTCCCCAGGCATCTAGCGTGTGTCATACCACTTGATTAAAGAATACGAGTCCCTTTTTTTAAATTTATTGAAATTTTCTACTGTAATAACATTTTTCATTATTCATGTTTCAGTGTAATATTTTTTTGGTTTTTCCAAATTTTAAAACAAGAAAATTTTTTTTTTTTTTTAAATTGAGATTTCAAACGCGTGTTGAAAATGCAGGCATTTTTAGCATTAATTTAAAAAATGTTAGCAAAACACAATATAAAAAATACTTGTCATCTAATTACATTTGAACTTGAAGAATAAAAAAATGTTATTACAGTAGGAAATTTCAATGAATTTCAGAAATCGGATTGTATTGCTTAATCAAGTGGTCTGCCATACGTTAGATGCCTGGGGAAGTTGTAATAACTTGGCTGATTTTCAACCGATTTCAGTTTTTGGTACCTTATTAGAGAGGTATTTTACTCCATATTATAATTCTGTAACCACATGCATTTAAAATTAACTTAAAATACCAAAAAAATTTAGAAAACAGAAAAAAATTCATATTTTTCCATGTAATCCGTTTTCTAAACTTCAAGGCCCATGCGGAACACCTTATCCATGTCCGATCGTTCTTAATTTTTGTGAGGTGTATTTTTACCTCAAAATGAATATATCTAGGGTAAGTTAGGGTTAGTATCTACCAATTTAATTTTTTTGGAGCACCATATAAAATAAATCAGAGTCAAAAAATGAAAGGTGCAATTTTCAAAATTTAAAAAAAAAATAGAACAAATTGCGATCACATCTCGAATTATGGCTTTAAATTTGCGTAATTTAGAGTAGAACTTTTAAACGTTTGTAAAAAAAAATCGAAGGTTTCGTACTTTTTCAAAAAGTCGATTTTAATTTTTAAACGTTAAAAAATAAGTAATATTTACTTCAAATAATTTTTTTAATATTTTTTTCTAAAACTACATTTAAATACCAACAAAACGTTGTCCAACTTTTTTTAAGATATCTTTATTTTTAACTGGTCAAAATTTATTAAAATTTTTAAGTTATTAATTTTTTTAAAAAATCGCCATTTTGAAAAATTAATTACTCAACACCATCTTGGAATAAAATGCTGAAAATTGGTGTATTTAATAAGTACTAAAACATATCCAAAAATAAAATAAATCGAAAGGGGTCGGGTCTAAAAGTGAGTGATTTGGCTTGGAATGCCCCATATGCTAGACCGATATTTCGATACTGTAGTTGGAAGGTATAAAAAAATAATTGTTCGATTAATTGACATAAATTAATCGATTATTGTTTTTTTAAAACGGTGCAAAAATTACTTCACCCCGTCTGATCTTCTCACTATTTATACTATTTATTTATTTATCCGACCGAAAATGGAATACAACTCCCATATCTGGGCAGGTGCTTCAAGGTCTATCTTGAAGTTTCTGGACCGGGTGCAAAGGAGTGCGTTGAAGCTCATCAATGACAGTAGGGTATCCAGCTCTATTGATTCATTGGAGCATCGTCGGAATGTGGGTTGTGCGTCATTGTTCTATCGATATTACCACGGTAAGTGCTCAGCTGAGATGGGTGAACTCATCCCTGAGACGCGGGTGCATACCCGTAGTACTCGCCTTTCCAGCAACTCACATCCGTTTGTTGTCGATTGTCCAATCCCAACAAACATCAATTCCAGCCTTTGAAAAAAAAAACAAACTGGCACTAAATATCAAGGGTGTTTTTCAAATTCTTTTCAGTGACAAAAATTTAAACATTTAAACTAAATTTGAAACATGTTGGAAATATTTTTTTTCCTATACTATTAATTCTTTTCAAAAAAATATAAACATCAAATTGATTTGCCATGTTTCTCAAACCTAATATCGAACATTGATTATGGGTGGAAATAATTTTGTTTTCAAATGTTGTTCAATTCCGAATTTCAAATTGTCAGAAAACTTAAAAATTTTCTTTTAAAAATTAAGAAGAAAAATCTAGAAATTTTATGTATTTTTATGCATTTGTGCCAATTAATTGAATGCTATAAGTATAAAAACTTGCATAAACGTTTAAAAAGTAAGTACACATGAAAAAAAAGTTATACATTTAATAACGTCTTTTCTTTTCTTTAAAGATTTCGAATTTTAAAGAGCAGACGGCCGAAGAAGAAGACCTGGAAGGAGACGACCTCAAAAATGACATTCGATGTAATTTTTTCATTAACAATTTTTAGTGCAAATAAATAGCAAATATTATTAAAATTCGTATTTACAGTTTTTTTAATAAAAAATAGTATTGAGGTTCATTTGAAAAATAATGTTAAATTAACATTATAAATAAGGCTGAGAATTCTTTGAAAACTACACTAAAATTCAATTAGATAGTAAGCTAAAAATATTTGTGTACATTGGAGAAACATTATACATTCAAAAAATCTCAAACTATATATCAAATCTAAATAAACTTGAAAATTTTACTTGAGAACTAACATGCCGTTTTCTTTGAGAATGCTATTGTTTTCACGTTGAGAACTATGTTATTTTCAACTGGTTTTCAAGGCTAAGGTTTAAATTTTAAACTTGCTATCAATATAATATTCAATGTATTTCAAAGATAAATGTTTGTTGGGATGTATCGCACAACGCATTACAGAGAAAATTCGTTTCTCGGTCGAACTAGTCGTATGTGGAATAAACTCCCCGCAGAAATCTTTCCAGTAGGCTATAATTTAGAAAAGTTCAAATTAAATGTCCACAAACACTACTCCCTCTTTCCTTCTCCTCATAACCTTTGTTCCTAATACCAACACAATGCATTGCATTAGTAGGGGGCATCCCCTGAGTGTTGGCTCAAAGTAAAAAAAAAAAAAAACAAGTGACATAATTATTTGTCAACAAATATCTTTTTTCATCAAAATTTTTTTCATTATTTTTTTTTTTTTTTCATCAAAAAATTTTGTTTTTTTACATCGATATTTTTTTTTATAATTTTTTTATCAATTTTTTTTTATAAATTTTTTTCCATTTGTTTAATGGTCGAACCAGAATCAAATCGCGCAAGACGTAAAAAAAAACAATAACAAACACATCAAATTTTAAATGTTTACGTTGATTTAGGTACCTCATATTTAAATATTAGAAACGAAAAATTATTGGGCGTAACGCCTTACGCGACGTAATTTGATTCAGGTTGGAGGCTAATAAATGTACAAAAAAAAAGAAAATAAAAAACAAATTTTGACGGACGTATACTAGAAGTTTTCTATAAATTTTTCACACTTTTTATACGAAATTTGATTTTTGAAATTTTAGTAATGTAAGTTAGCAATCCGATTCGAAAACCCCTTAAAACTGCAGTTAGAGGGTTAACTTGGTCAAAGAAAAGAATCTAAATGTAGTTTCTACCTCAGAAGTATATTTACACTATTTTCCCAGCATTAGTACTTTTAATATCATTTCAGCCGCAGCGTTAACATTGTAATCAAGAAAACAGAGTTTTCAGTTGAAATACTGAAAGAAGTCGTTAAGCTCAGCTTAACGAGCCTTTTTTGGTTTTGAAGCACTACGAAGGTCCGACAATGAAAAAGATGCCAAAATGAGGTTATGACCCACGTTTTCGAGAGGCGAAAGAGTGCCAACTTCGTATTTGTCAGGATGCGAAGTTAGAAAAAGGTCGAGGATATTACGAAACTGCCCTTTACCACACGGAATGTGTGTTGCTTCAAAGACATTTTTAGGAAAGGTTTTTTTTTAAACACAAACTTTAAGGTCTTTCTCAAGTAAATTAATTTTTTTTCGCACAAACCTACTCAATGGAAAATCTTAAAGTACCCAAACAAAACATGTCAATCACCAGTATATTTCGAAAGATTTTGTGACTTGATATGCTTTCATGTTAACATCCATTCTACAGTGATTTACAATTTGCTGTAGTGATTACATTATAGTAAATTTGATACAATTTTTTTAATGCAAATATTGAAAGACAAAAGCAACAGTTTTGTATTTACTCGAAATTCAAATTTTATTGTTAAATTCTGCAAATTTGTATTGTTGTTAAATTTCAATATTAAAAGTATTTTCAATGTTTTTGTATTACAAATTTTACTTAAAAATCTTGTTTTCCGGGAATTGCTTAATGTAAATTTATTTTGTCATTGCTACGATTCATTGTTAAAAGTCTAAATTGAAAATATCTACTAAGAGCCAGTTATTCCACATGCACTTACACAGATTTTAGGCTGGTGTCTACTTTTAAAAAAGTTGCAGGACGCCACCTCAGTTTGACTATAGAAGCTAAAAATTAACGAAAAAGAAAATAAGAATTACTATTTTCATTTTCTTAAAACCAAAAATTTTAGTAACTTGGGTTTGTAATATGGATAATAATTCACCTTGTAGTGAATAAAATCGTTTTTCACCGGCAGGTGAATAAAAAGTAACATAATTATTTTTCAGCAAAAAAAAATTTTTTTTCATAAAATTTTTTTTTCATAAAATTTTTTTTTTTCATTAAATTTATTTTTTTTTCATCAAATTTTTTTTTCATCAATTTTTTTTTCCATCAAATTTTTTTTCCATCAATTTGTTTTTTTTTATCAAACTTTTTTTGCATTAAAATTCTTTTTTTTCATAATTTTTTTTTTCAAACTTTTTTTGCATTAAATTTCTTTTTTTTCATAATTTTTTTTTTCATCAATTTTTTTATACCCTCCACTCTAGTGATAGAAGGTAAGATTGTCATTTCGTTTGTAACTCATCGAAATATCGGTCTGGGACCCCATAAAGTATATATATTCATTAGGGCGGGTCGATTTTTTTTGTCAAAAATCGTATAGCAAAAACATAATCTACAAGAAATTCTAAGAACATTTCCCAAAGAAACCATGTTTCTAAAATCAAACCCTATACCGCACCTAACGACATGAAGATTTGTCCGACCATCCTTTTTTTCATAAGCAAAACATAGAACTTGACTCTTTTTTGGAGTTTGTGTTAATTTTTGGCTTTGGTAAGCTCTGAGGTACATAGTAAAATTTTATTGGCAACATTTTTGTAGAACATTTCATCCCCACACTCCCCCTCTTTCGGGGTGTTTTTTGCGATTTGTTAGTATAGAGCCAAAAAATACTGCTATGAGAGGGAGTTAGAGGGTTAATATGTTCCATAAAAATATTTGCCATAATATTTTCTACAAAGTTGCTGAACATACCCTACCCCTCAGATGTAAAGAAAACATAGTTTTATCCGATATGTGCAAGAACATATCCAGCGGCAATGTTTTACTAATTGGATTTGTAATAATTAGATTGATTTTTAATGAAAACGCCACAGACGAAAAATTATAATAAGAAATTTTAACAATAAATCGCTGGTTTTATCGTTAATCCATGATAATTTTACTGGATTATTTATTTTAAATTGGGCAGCAGTATATTAACATGTAGTGTGATCCTCTGAAAGTAGTGCAGGGGTTGTGGGTTCGATTCCCTTCAAAACCTTTGTATGTTAATTACAGCGGAATTTTTCTTAGTAAATAAAAGTATGTTATTGATGATCATAATATTTCGTAAAAAAAAAACACATAGATACTTTTTTGGGATAAAATTGGAGAGTTGCATATCGGAGAGGAAAAAAGCTGTGTTCTATAAAAATTTTTGAAAATTAAATATTTTTTTTACATCAGTATTTGATTTATTTTGAGGATTTTTTTTTTTTTTTAATTTTTGTTAAAAAAAAATCGAGGGTAAATTTTTTTGAGTGTAATTTTTTTTTGAGTGTAATATTTTTTTTTTAGTTTTTTTGAGTGGCAAAAATAGTTTTTTTTTGTTGCTTATCAATCCTTTTCAAAGCGTGTTTAGCGTTTTTTTAATACAGGAGTTCGGGTTAAAACCCATCTAAAATTCCCCATTTTGCTAATAACTTATGAACCACTGGACAGATTTCGCTGAAATTTAGTATTAATCTGACCGGAAGTATAACAAATATATACGCCACGCTTCAGCAGCTTGCCGTATATATATTTCATTCTTCCGCTAACATTTGAAAGTTAGCGTGTTTCACACAGACAGAAAGACAGACGGACGGACGGATTTTCATGTCGTTAGGCGCGGTATAGGGTTTGATTTTAGACCAATGGGTTCTTTGGAAAAGTTTCTTAGAATTTCTTGTAGATTTTGTTTTTGCTATACGATTTTTCAGTTTTTTTCGATCCGTACAAATCGACCCGCCCTTATATTCATGGTCCCCGATCGATTTTAAGACATTCTAGCGATGTCTGTCTGTCCGTCTGTCTGTGGAAATGGTGATCACGGCCAAAATATTACACATAGATTACTGACATATTTAACATATTTATTGGAAGCTCTTCCGAGAAGTTTGGTATTGCATTTGAGCGATATCGGTTCAGCGGTTCAAAAGTTATGAACAAAAATGTAAGGACACCTCAAAAATTTTAGTGCATTCAACATAACCTAAAAATACAAAATACTTTAATTCGGCTGCTGGTTGACTTATGTGAACATATTTGAACACCAAATGGTATTTAAACAAGTACAAAAATATTTTTTGACAAAAAAAGAAAAAAAATCGCGGATTTTTTTTTACCAAATTTTTTTTTTTCGCGAAATTTTTTTTTCTTTTTAAATAAAGTTTTTGCAATAATCTTTTTGAAATTGTGGAGGGTATCACTGCATTCGGCAAGGCCGAACTTAACTTTTTTACTTGTTTTTTAAAAAAAAAATTTTTTTTCATCAATTTTTTTTTTTTATCAAAAATTTCTTTTTCATCATGTTTTTTTTTTGTTTTTTCATCAAATTTTTTTTCATTAATTTTTTATTTTCATAAATTTTTTTGTTATCATATTTTTTTTCATCAATTTTTTTTCATCAAATTTTTTATTATCAATTTTTTTCTCACCAAAAAATTTTTTTTTCATATTTTTTTTTTTCATCAATTTTTTTTACATCAAAAAATTTTTCTTTTCATCAAAAAATTTTTCATCAAAAGTTTTTTCACCAAAAATTTTGGGTTCATTAATTTTTTTTTAACATAATTTTGTTTTTCGTGAAAAAATAACACCGCTCTACAAATCTGAGGTTTGTTGATGCGTTTTAGATGAAACCAAATAAAGTTGATAGGGTTTGGTGCCCCGATTTCAAAACGGTCACTCAAATTTTTCTATCACGTCACAGTTGTGAGAAAATCGCGGTTAAAGTGTCAAAAAATGCCCATTTTTACCATTTTTGAACGCCTATAAAATAAGATCCTGACATACAAATGACTTGGTATCAAGCTCATTCGAAAGTGTTTAATTTTCTCTTTCAGACAAGATCAAATCTTCTTGGAATTTAATTTTCTAAAATGGTAAAAAAATCATTAGCTACAAGTGCTTTAAACCTAAAATTTGCGTATGAATTTGTATGGAAATTTGTTAAAAAACACTGTGTAAATAAACCAAATATTGAAAAAATGGATGATTTTTTGCTAATGATTTTTTTACCATTTTAGAAAATTAAATTTTTAGAACATTTTATCTTATCTTTAAGAGAAACTTACAGGCTTTCGAATGAGCTTGATACCAAATCATTTGCATGTTAGGATCTTATTTTATAAGCTTTTAAAAAGGGTCAAAAATGCCCCTTTTTCGGCACTTTAACCGCGAATTACTCAAAATACTGACGTGATAGACAAATTTGGGGTCCGGATTTGGAATCAGCGCAACAGACACTATCTAAATCACTTACCAGAATCTAATACGCATTTTCTTGTTTAGCTGTGTAATCATTTTTTTTTACCAAAACTACTTTTTCACCTAGTCTAAGCTTTTCGCATAAAAATTTTCCATTTGTTTATCAAATGTACATAAAACATGACATAATCCCCACGTACATAATCCCCATAATGGAGGTGGGGATTATGACCGAAAATAATTTGGACATATATAAATTCCTGCAATTCCTAGTTGGAACAAAGGGCCAGTACAAAAGCTTTCCATTGAATTCTATCTTCGGCTAGTCTTTTTGCTTCTCTCCATGAAGTTCTGGCTGAAAGCAGTTCATTTTCTATTTGGCGCCTCCATGTATTTGCGGGTCTTCCTCTACGTGGGCTGCCCTGGGGACGTCGTCATGGCTTTTTCTAAAGGTATGACCCAGCCAGTTAAACTTTTTCAAACGGATATCTAACATGATCTGATTTTGTTGGGTTTTTCGCCATAGATCATTATTTGAAATTGTTGTAGGCCAAAAAACACGTAAAATTCTTCGCAAACAACGGTTAACAAAAACCTGGAGTGCATTTGAGTCTTCACTTGTTATGTTCCATGTTTCACATCCATATAGTAAAACTGATTTTAAATTTGAATTAAAAAGTTTTATTTTCGTGCGAAGAGTTATACGATTGGACTTCCACACTTTACTTAGTGAGCCAAATGATTGATTTGCTTTAACAATGCGGTAAGCTATATCTTCTTTGCTACCACCGGATGTAGTTATTATACTACCGAGATAGCAAAACTTGTCTACATCTAGTAGTGGGTGCTCTAAAATTTTTAGAGGCTCGGTGTTGTTGGTGTTAATACGCAATGTTTTTGTCTTAGATATGTTTACCTTAAGACCAGCTCTGGATGCATTTTCAACAAGTATATTAAGTTTGGTTTGGATGTTATTGAAGTTATGTGACAGAAGACATATGTCGTCGGCATAATCTAAATCATCTAATCTGCCCTGCAGCTCAAAAGCTATACCACGATCACCACGATCAAAATCTATAAAAAGCAAATATAATGCAGACCTCCACTCGACTGATTCTTCTACTATTATACGAAGACTGCTGATATGGTCTATACAAGATTTACCTCTCCTGAAACCAGATTGTACGTTGCGAAGTTCTGGCTCAATAGTAGCAGATATACGTTTGTTTATTATGTGAGCAATGATCTTGTTTGTCATGTTTAAAAGTGTGAGACCTCTCCAATTTTTTAGCTCAGTCAGATTACCTTTCTTTGGAGTCTTAATTATTAGACCTTCTTTAAGTTCATCCGGTAGATGTTTATTTACCCAGAAATGCTCTATTAGCGGTCTAAGTAACTGGGCTGTGGTTGTGCAATCTACCTTTAGCAGTTCCGGTGGTAAATAGTCGGGGCCTGGAGCTTTATGACACTTCAGAGAAGTAATTGCAGATTGGATCTCTACAAAGTCGGGTGGCTCTATGTCGATATTTTTAATACGCGCCTGATGTTTTGTTTCAGTACAGTTGCATATCATCGAGTTTGTTGTGCTATTGTCGTTAGATAGCATATTTCTGTAATGGTCTTCCCACAGTTTTACTTGCTCTTCTTTAGAGTACACCAGCTCATTCCTAGAATTCTTAAAAGGTTTGGTGTTGACATGTTTGCTGTCTGTTAGTGTTTTTGTTATTTTATATAAGTCTCTTGTTCTCATCGTCGCACTGACCTTTCCAGCTACGATGGCTAGATCGTCTGCCCACTTTCTTTTGTCACGCCTTGCACTTCGTTTGACCTGACGGTTGGCATCGTTATATTTGTTTTGCAACTCCGATTTTAATTGGCGAGTTTTTGCGTTATCGCGGGCAATTTTTAGTTGTTTCCGGCTTTCAATAAGTTCCCAGGTGCACTCCGATATCCATGGCTTTCTGATTTTCTTCACATAACCCAGATGTTTTTGGCCAGTGTCTAGCAACATGGATCTAGCTTGCGACCAATATTGAACCGGATCATGACATCCTATGTTTATGAGTGCGGAACTTCTTGCACGAAGTTCGCTTATAAATGCAGTTGCAGTGGGTTGTATAGACAATTTGTCTGTGTTTAATTTTCTATTTTTATTTTGCTTCTTTTTCTGTTCAACGGCTACGATCTTCAGACATATTTGGCCTTCCACCAAGTGATGATCACTTCCAACATCAGCACCTCTCCTACTACGAACGTCAAGAAGAGACCCACGCCACATACGGCTAATCGCAATGTGATCTATTTGATTTTCAGTGCTGTGATCGGGGGATACCCACGTAACTTTATGTATGTTCCTATGCGGAAACAATGTGCCCCCTATCACAAGGTTGTGGTTGCTGCAGAGCTCTGTGAACAGTACACCGTTTCCAGTAAGGCGGCCCATACCATGTTTGCCCATCACTCTTTCTCTTCCCATATTATCGCTTCCTAGTTGAGCATTAAAGTCCCCAAGAACAATTTTGATGTCCCCGATGTGGATTTCGTCAAGAACCTTCGAAAGATAACTGTAAAAAGCATTTTTATCATCGTCGTTAGCAGCTTCAGTGGGCGCATAGCATTGGACACAAGTAATATTACGAACTCTTGTTCTAAAACGCGCCATGATTATTCGATCTCCAAACGGTTTCCACTCTATTAGTGCTTTGCGGGCATTTTTCGACATCAAGATTAGGCTGGGTCGTATTCCAACAAAGTGCTCAGATCAACTATTAATAGTGAAAAAAAGTTGGTACAAGTAAATACAAGCAATTTAAAAACAAAATGAACAAAATCGGTCCATGGCTTCCGTTCTCGCATCGCGGGTCAAAATTGCGGTTTTTTAAAAAATGGACATAATTTAAAAAAAAAAAAAAAAATATTTAAAAAAAAATTATTTAAAAAAAAAAATTTTTTTTTGTATTGCATTAATTCAAAGATATTTAGAAAAATTTTGTTTGTTTTTTTCGGATATCGATAACCCACCCAAACGTGAGACCTAAAAAAACTCACATTTTTAACATGGAACTCAAAACTACTTTTTCACTATTTTAAAAATTTAGTGAAACAAAATTTTTAAATATATTAGTTTATCCACTTGATATCATTGAATACATCTCAGGGATTGTAGAAAAAAATTCTGAGTTAAATTCCTTCGTCCAGTTGGTGTGTGGAGCGATTTGAATTTAGCGGATTTCCAGAACATGTGTTTTTATCGACATTTTTGACTAATTTGTAGTTGTTAGCAACATTTTACTTAAATAAATCAACTTTTTTTATTCAGATGGTTGTTTTGGACCATAGTAACTCTGCTTTGAAATAATAGGCTTTTTGGACAACGTTAACCCTTGCCGGCACGGGGTTAAAAAATTAATCCAAGGAAATTTTTGAAAATTCCTCACTCTAAAATCGTGTATGTGTTTAAATAATCAACAATTACAAATCTACACAAAGTTTTCTTGAAGGACATCTTTAACCCTTGTTGAACGAACGCCCAAAAAATTTCAAACAGCTGTTTTTTTGCTCATAGTCAAATGGACTTTTTTGACATATTAAATAATATGTTTTCACTTTTAGCTTTACACAGTAAAAACGACGAAGACGTAATGAAATTTCGGATGCCATTTTTTTTATATTTTATTTAGTTTTAAGCATTTTCCGCTCAAGTGCGCAATTGTTGATTATTTAAACACATACACGATTTTAGAGTGAGGAATTTTAAAAAATTTCATTGGAGGAATTTTTTAACCCCGTGCCGGCAAGGGTTAACATTGTCCAAAAAGCCTATTATTTCAAAGCAGAGTTACTTTGGTCCAAAACAACCATTTGAACAAAAAAAGTTGGTTAATTTAAGTAAAATGTTGCTAACAACTACAAATTAGTCAAAAATGTCGATAAAAACATATGTTCTGGAAATCCGCTAAATTCAAATCGCTCCACACACCAACTGGAAGAAGGAATTTAACTAAGAATTTTTTTCTACAATCCCTGAGATGTATTCAATGATATCAATTGGATAAACTAATATATTTAAAAATTTTGTTTCACTAAATTTTTAAAATAGTAAAAAAGTAGTTTTGAGCTCCATGTTAAAAATGTGAGTTTTTTTTGGCCTCACGTTTGGGTGGGTTATCGATATCCGAAAAAAACAAACAAAATTTTTCTAAATATCTTTGAATTAAAGCGATACAAAAAAAAAAATTTTTTTTTTAATAATTTTTTTTTTAAATATTTATTTTTTTTTTTAAATTATGTCCATTTTTTCAAAAACCGCAATTTTGACCCGCGATGCGAGAACGGAAGCCATGGACCGATTTTGTTCATTTTGGTTTTAAATTGCTTGTATTTACTTGTACCAACTTTTTTTCACTATTAATAGTTGATCTGAGCACTTTGTTGGAATACGACCCAGCCTAATCAAGATGCCTACGCCACTGGTTCTGGGGAATTCCGGCTGTTTGCCTGAGTAAATAAGGGACATCCCACTTTCGGTTCTGTATTCGCCATTGTCTGGCCATCGGGTTTCGCACAAGCCTAGGAATTCTAGTTTATAGCGCAACATTTCCTTTTCAACTTGTTCCAATTTTGCAAAATCTATCATAGTACGAACATTCCATAATCCAAATCGTGTTCCTTTCTTCATGCTTAGAGTCGTCGCCAGGGGAGTCCGTTGGTTTCCATTTGTACTGGTTTCATTAATCATTTTGTTTCGGATAAGTGGGAGATTAACCCTCTGCATCCAAGGCTGGTGTTGGGGCTGCCAACTTATTGCCTCCAGCCCGACAGCTTCGTTGCTCACACTAGCTGGTACCATAACGGATGTTATAATACCATTGCCCGGTGTCCACCTGCCCCTAAGGGTCGGAGGTCGTGAGTCTTCTTAGTTGGTTGCAAGAGCAAGGATTGGTTCTGGCCTTTACCAAGTTTGGACATATTTTTATAAAATAATATAAAAAAAAATTAAAAAAAAAAATTTTCGTAAACAAAAAAAAATTTTCGTGAAAAAAAAAAGAACCGAGAACGGATAGAACCATTAAATTCAGCGCAATCAAATTAACTTTACCAGTAGGGTGAAAAGCTTCTTAAAAAAAAAACGTCAAATTCGAAACAGCGAAATTTATACCGGTTATAGCTAACGTAACTTCGAGCTTAATCTTGGACGCTTGACTCTACATGTCTAGTAAAAGCACCACCACTTCAAATGTGTGTAAAAAAAATCTAGCACTAAACTTAAAAAGTCAGTCTTGAGGGTCTTGTTATGTAAAATGTCAACTTTCATTTGCTTTTGGTTTTATACCATTACGATTCGGAAAGTTTAATTTTGTATCACAGTGTTATTTATATTTTAAGTGAAATATTGCATTTACAATATATTAGTAAATATATAATACCTGAATTCAAAATTGACATATTAAAGAGCATAATAAAATCCTATATATTGGTTATTTTAGTGTAAATAAAAAGGATTACAATTTAAGTCTTTTTGCAAAATTGCATCTTTCATAATAATTACTTAAAATCTATAATACTTAATAACAACTAAAACAAAATCATTTTCCTTGGTTTATGTAATTACGAAATTTAAATTATATGTATTTAGAAAATTTAAATAATCATATCATATTAGGGTTTAATCCTTTACGCAACATGAAAATATGACTTATTGCGTTTGCTTTGAACTTTTACAAGTAATTTCAAAAAATAAACATGTAGTTTATAAACCCAAATCAATGGTTGTTAAATTTCTTCCAAAGAGAAAATTTGTATAAACCAATTTGTTTTTCAAATTGACATTTAAGCCATTTTGAATGTCATGTCAGTTTCAAGGAAAAAAAAATACACCAGTATATTTTTCATTCAAGCGTATAAAATACTATCACGTTATGTATAACAAACAAAATGTCATGCTCTACTAAATATTACATGCATAACGAATGGTATTTAATATTTATTATACATTCAAATTGTAAATTTTAAACAACTTTTTTAAAAAAAAAAAACTTACTAAAAGGATTTTATTTTTATTTTTCTGTGTTAATGGGTAACTATGGAAATGTTTTTTCGGATTAAAATGATATATTCGGCGAAAGTTACCTACTCAGATGAAAAAGTGTCAAAGCGATTCTGAGACATGTTTCCTGTAGATTCTTGGAAAATTTTCCCATAGAAAAAATCTCAGATTCTGAGACATTTTTTCAACAGAAAAAATTTTAGATTGCGAGATATTTTTCCTGCACAAAAAGTCGTTTGATTGTAATACACACGGTGAGCCTCAGCTATGTTTAGGTTACCCTTTAGTGTCGACGAAAAGTGTAAGCGCAGTTCGATTTCTACAAGATTAAATGTCACAAAACTGTTAACAGCGAAATCGTAGCTGCTCGCATTCGCGAGATAACACGAAATTAGTGTTTATGTATTTTTTTAAATTTTGACATTGACGTTTTTTAAATATTTTCAAAAACTGAGTATACAGTTTTAATTGTACGTATTTATAGGTCACAAAACAGTAAAGATCAAAATTCTGTCTTCTTTAGCTCGCGAGAAATCGCGAAATAAATTTTTTTCTGTTTTCGTTTTTTATCTTTAGATAGGTTTCTTTAAAATTTCGTTAAAACATGGTATGCAGTTTTACTTGTGCTTGATCAAAGGTCACACAGCTGTTGACACCGAAATTAAAGGTGTTAAATTTCGCGAGATATCGCGTAATTATATATATTTTTTTTATTATTTATATATATTTTAAAACCGGTTCTTTACAAATAATAAATAAAAGAGGTATGCAGTTTGATTTGAGCATGTTGGAAGAAATTAAAACTGCCCACAAAAAAATTATAGCTGCTCACTTTCGCGAGAATTAGCAAAAAACAGCTTTCTGGGGGTATTTCTTGTTTTGATTAATAAAAGAAGTTTCTTTAAAATATTTAAAAACACGAAATGCAGTTTGATTTGCTATTGATTAAAGGTGATAAGGCTGTTAACATTTAAATTCTAGCTGCTCGATATATCGCTAAAAAAACTCGCTAAACTACTATTTATTCATTACTTTGTATTATTTTTGGTCTGTAAACACCTTTACTTCATTTAACGGCAAAAATGTGGTATGCAGTTTGAATTCGAGGTTATTAAAGTTGCAAGCATTTTTATGCTTGCAGTTTGCAAGCATAAAAATTATAGATGATCAATTTCCCGAGAAATCGCAAAATTACTGTTCAAGCTTTTATATTAATTAATTTATTTTTTCTTTAGTGTCTAAAATAAATGAAAAAATCAAGACACGACAAGTATATTGCATGCAGTTTAAATTTTATGTGGCTAAAATTTGGTAAAACTGTTCAAATCAATAATTTACGCGATTTTTTTTTTTTTTTTTAATTTTGCGATTTCTCGCGTATCGATGGTTACCGTTTTCTGACCTGTAAATAAATACAACTAAATCTGCTTATTTAGTTTTTGAAAATATTTAAAAAACTTCATTGTCAAAATTTTAGAAAATACAAAAACACTAATTTCGCTATCTCTCGCGAATGCGAGCAGCTACGATTTCGCTGTTAACAGTTTTGTGACATTAATTCTTGTAGAAATCGAACTGCGCTTACACTTTTCGTCGACACTAAAGTTGAACCTAAACATCGCTAAGGCTCACAGTGTACATTTTTTCTGTAAAAAAAAGTCTCACATTCTGAAACATTTTTCTATAAAAAGTATAAAATTCTGAAAAAAATTTTCTATAGAAAAATTCTCAAGTTCTGAGACTTTTTTCTTTAGAAAAATCTCAGATTCTTACAAATTTTTTCTATAGAAAAAGTCTCAGATTGTGAGACATTTTTTTATAGAAAAAGTCTGACAAAAATGAGACATTTTTTATATACGAAAAGAGCAAAATTCTCAGATTCTGAGACTTTTTTTTATATAAAAAAGGTCTGGGATTCTGAAACATTTTTTACATAGAAAGTGTCTCCGATTTTAAGACATTTTCTCTATAGAAAAAGTCTCCGATTATGAGAAATTTTTTTTATATAAAAAGTCTCAGATTCTGAGAGATTTTTTCTATAGAAAAACTCTTAGCGTTTGAGACATTTTTTTATCTAAAAATTCTTAGATTATGAGCCATTTTTTTCTTTACAAAAAGTCTCAGATTCTGAGACATTTTTTATTTAGACAAAGTCTGAGATTCTATGATATTTTTATAAAGAAAAAGTCACTGATTCTAAGAAACTTTTTTCTATAGAAAGAGTTACAGATTCTGAGACATTTTTACTATAGAAAGACACTGAGATATTTTTTTTATAGAAAATGTTTCAGATGCTGAGACATTTTTTGTATTGAAAAATTCTAAATTTCTAAGAAATGTTTTCTATATAAAGAGTTTCAAAATCTGAGAGATTTTTTCTATAGAAAATTTTTTTCTCAGATAAACAAAATGTCTCAGAATCTGAGAATTTTTCTTTGGAAAAAATGTCTTAGAGTCAGATTTTTTTTTTTGTGTAGAATAAATTACGCAGAAGCTGAGAACTTTTGTATAGAAAAATTCTCAGATTCTGAGACAGTTTTTCTATAGAAAATTTCTCAGATTTAGAGATATTTTTTCTGTGGAAGAATTCTCAGATTCGGAGACATTTTTCTATAGAAAATTTATCAGATTCTGACACAGTTTTTCTATTGAAAATTTCTACGAATCTAAAGAATAGTCTAAGGTTCTGGGACATTTGTTTTATAGAAAAATTTTCAGATTCTGAGACGGTTTTTCCATAGAAAGAGTTTCAGATTCTGAGACATCTTTACTATTAAAAGAGTGTCAGATTCTGAGACATTTTTTCTATAGAAAGTGTTTCAGATTCTGAGACATTTTTTCTACAGAAAATGTCTCAGTTTCTGAGACATTTTTTCTATAGAAAGAATTTCAGGATCTGAGAAATTTTTTCTATCAAATTTTTATTCTCAGATAGACAAATGTCTCAGAATGTGAGACTTTTTCTTTAGAAAAAATGGCTCAGAGTTTGTTTTTTTTTTTTTTGTATAGAAAAAATGACTTAGAATATGAAAACTTTTGTATAGAAAAAATTTCTCGGAATCTGAGATAGAACTTTTCTATCGAAAAAATGTCGCAGAATCTGAGAATTTTTCTATAGATTATGTGTCTCAGAACCTTAGACTGTTCTTCAGAGTCGGAGAATTTTTCTATAGAAAAAATGTCTCAGAATCTGAGAATTTTTCAATAGAAAAATATCTTAGAATCTGAGAAATTTTCTATAGAACAAATGTCTCAAAATCTGAGAATTTTTCTATAGAAAAAATGTCTCAGATTCTGAGATTTTTTTTATAGAAAAAATGTCTCAGAATCTGCGAATTTTTCTTTACAAAAAATATCTCAGAATCTGAGACTTTTTTTATGGAAAAAAATCTCCGAATCTGAGACTTTTTCTAAGAAAAAAAGTTCTCAGAATATGAGAACTTTTATATAGAAAAATTTCTCAAAATCTGAGAATTTTTCTATTAAACAAGAGATCAAAATCTCAGAATTTTTCTGTAAAAAAAAATGCATCAGAATCTGAGAATTTGATATTTTTCTATAGAAAAATGTCGCGGAATCTGAGGATTTCTCTTTCGCAAAAATTTCTCAGAATCTGAGAATTTTTCTTGAGCAAAAAACGTCTCAGAATCTGAAACTTTTTCTATAGATTCAGATTCTGAGACATTTTTTCTGTCGAAAAAGTCTCAGATTTTAAGAAATTTTTTCGATAGGAATTTTTTCTAAGGAATTTTTTCTATGGAAAAATTTTTTTTTTCATCCATTTTTTTTATATTTTTTTTTTTTTTTTCATATAACTTTTTTTTCCATCTTTTTATACCCTCCACTTAGTGATAGAGTGTATATATAAGGGGGTTTTCGTGTCAACTGACACAACTTTTGAAACCGATGTCTTCCGATCGGGATGAAATTTGCACCAAGGTTAGTCCTATTGGATAGTAGTTCAGGCACAATTTTTCAACGACATCGGTCAAGGACTTTCTGAGTTAGAGGGGGTCGAAATTTTACATTTTGGCCAAAGAGGTGTTTATTCCCATCCATGTAACTTCTTACCTATTGTTTTTAGCAAAATGTGTCCCAAATAGTATAGATAGCTATTTCTTCACTCTTTTGAAAAAAATTATAAAAAATTAAAAAAAAATTTTTTTTGATTTTTTTTTTTAAAAATCCAAAACTTTTTTGACCTTTTCCTCAAATTGGGCCCCTTTTTTTTTTTTTTTTTTATTCTAAAAAAAGCTTATTTTATTTCTTTTAAGACCTATGGGGTCGCTTAGTGGGATGCGAGTGGGATATCTATGAAAAAAATTTTTTTGTAACTTTGGACAACAAAAACCGGTTCTTAAATTTGCACTATTAGGCGTGAGAAAGCTAACCAGTTTTCGATTTTCATTCGCGATACCCTCTAATTTTTATAGGTTTGAAAAATAAAGCACGAGCCAAAAAATGAGGGCGGTGGGGTGGGGTCATATGGCCCCACGTCGGGGTCAAAGTTAGGCGTTAAGTGGTAAAATACCTCAAAAAGCCCAACAACTGCCCTACACACGCCCCTGGAGGGGTGCAATGTGAGACGAACCCCCAATAATTTTCAGCCCCCAACATTTTTCTTGAACATACCTAACCCCTATTTCCAATTCCTAAGGGGGCTCCCATACAAAATGACATTTTTTAAAATTTGCTCCTACCGCTTTAACTGTCCATAGGGTGCCCCTAGAGAAGTAAAATGTATGACCAACCCCCAATATTTCTTCAAATCCAACATTTTCTCAGAATATACCTACCCTTTATTTTCAACTCTTAAGGGGGTCCCCATACATTTTTTTTTATTTTTTTATTAGTTTTTAAAGATACATGTTTTTATAACGTATGGGAGCCCCCTTAGGGAGTGGAGATAGGGTGCTATTATGTTCGGACAAAATGTTGGTAACTAAAAATTAATGGGGGTTGGTTGTAATTTTTACCTCTGTAGGAGGCACGGTAGGGGCGGTAGGAGCTAGTTAAATAAAACAAATTTATAAAAAAATAAAAAAATGTATGGGGACCACCTTAAGGGTTAAAGATACATTGTAGGTATGTTCGGAAAAAATTTTGGAATTAATAAAATAATGGAGGTCCGTCATACATTTGGCTCCACTTGGGGCACTTCCGGGTAAGTTAGAATGGTAGGAACAATTTTTTTTTAAATGTTTTGTATGGGAGCCCCCTTAGGAATTGGAAATAGGGGTTAGGTATGTTCAAGAAAAATGTTGGGGGCTGAAAATTATTGGGGGTTCCTCTCACATTGCACCCCTCCAGGGGCGTGTCTAGGGCAGTTGTGGGGCTTTTTAAGGATTTTACCACTTAACGCCCAACTTTGACCCCGATGTGGGGCCATATGGCCCCTCCCCACCGCCCTCATTTTTTGGCTCATGCTTTCTTTTTCGAACCTATAAAAATTAGAGGGTATCGCGAATGAAATCCGAAAACTGGTTAGCTTTCCCACGCCTAATAGTGCAAATTTAAGAAGCGTTTTTTGTGGTCTAAAGTTAAAAAAAAAAATTTTTCATAGGTATCCCACTCGCATCCCACTAAGCGACCCCATAGGTCTTAAAGGAAATAAAATAAGCTTTTTTTGTAATCAAAAAAAAAAAAAAAAAAAAGGGCCCAATTTGAGAAAAAAGTCGAAAATGTTTTGGATTTAAAAAAAAAAAAATCAAAAAATTTTTTTTTTAATTTTTTATAATTTTTTTTCAAAAGACTGAAGAAATAGCTATCTATACTGTTTGGGACACATTTTGCTAAAAACAATAGGTAAGAAGTTACATGGATGATAATAAACACCTCTTTGGCCAAAATGTAAAATTTCGACCCCCTCTAACTCAGAGAGTCCTTTACCGATATCATTGAAAAATTGTGTCTGAACTACTATCCAATAGGACTAACTTTGGTGCAAATTTCATCCCGATCGGAAGACATTGGTTTCAAAAGTTGTGTCAGTTGACACGAAACCCCCATAAGTTTGTCATTCCGTTTGTAACTCATCGAAATATCGGTCTGGGACCCTATAAAGTATATATATTCATGATGCCCGATCGATTTTAAGACATTCTAGCGATGCCCGTCTGTCTGTCCGTCTGTCTGCCTGTCTGTGGAAAATGCTGTCACGGACAAAATATTGCACAGAGATGACTGAAACTTAACATATTTATTGGAAGTTCTCCCGAGAAGTTTGGTATTGCATTTGAGAGTTATCGGTTTAGCGGTTCAACAGTTATGAACGAAATTGTAAGCACACCTCAAAAAAGTTCAGTACATCAACATAACCTAAAAATACAAAATGCTTTAATTCGGCTTCTGGTTGACATATGTGAACATAATTGAACACCAAATGGTATTTAAACAAGTACAAACATTTTTTTTTTGACAAAAAAAAAAGAAAAAAATCGTGGATTTTTTTTTACCAAATTTTTTTTCGCCGATTTTTTTTTTTTTTCAAAAGTAATTTTCTTTTAAATAAAGTTTTTTGCAATAATCTTTTTGAAATTGTGGAGGGTATCACTACATTCGGCAAGGTCGAATTTAACTTTTTTACTTGTTGTTATTAATTTTTTTTTTTTCTCAAATTTTTTTTCATCAAATTTTTTTTTCATCAAAAACTTTTTTTCATCCATTTTTTTTCATTATTTCTATACCCTCCACTTAGTGATAGAGGGTATATATAAGTTTGTCATTCCGTTTGTAACTCATTGAAATATCGGTCTGGGACCCCATAAAGCATATATATTCATGATGCCCGATCGATTTTAAGACATTCTAGCGATGTCCGTCTGTCCGTCTGTCTGTCTATGGAAAATGCTGTCACGGACAAAATGTTGCACAGAGATGACTGAAACTTAACATATTTATTGGAAGTTCTCCCGAGAAGTTTGGTATTGCATTTGAGCGATATCGGTTCAGCGGTTCAACAGTTATGAACGAAAATGTAAGCACACCTCAAAAAAGTTCAGTACATCAACATAACCTACAAATACAAAATGCTTTAATTCGGCTTCTGGTTGACATATGTGAACATAATTGAACACCTAATGATATTTAAACAAGTACGAACTTATTTTTTGACAAAAACAGAAAAAAAAATCGCGGATTTTTTTTACCAAATTTTTTTTTCGCCGAATTAAATTTTTTTTTTTTTTTCAAAAGTAATTTTCTTTTAAATAAAGTTTTTTGCAATAATCTTTTTGAAATTGTGGAGGGTATCACTACATTCGGCAAGGTCGAATTTAACTTTTTTACTTGTTTTTATTAATTTTTTTTTCTCAAATTTTTTTCATCAAATTTTTTTTTCATCAAAATTTTTTTTTTCATCCATTTTTTTAAAATTTTTTTTCATTAATTTTTTTTTATCAAATTTTTTTTTTTCATCAACATTTTTTTTCAATATTTTTTTTTATTATATTTTTTTTCATCAATTTTTTTATCAATTTTTTTATTATCAATATTTTTTCACCAAAAAAATTTTTTTTTTCATAATTTTTTTTTTACATCAAAAAATTTTTCTTTTCAACAAAAAAATTCATCAAAAACTTTTTTTTTACCAAAAATTTTGGGTTCATTAAATTTTTTTAACATAATTTTGTTTTTCGTGAAAAAAAAATATTTTTTTTTACCAAAACTACTTTTTCACCAAGTCTAAGCTTTTCGCATAAAAATTTTCCATTTGCTTATCAAATGTACATAAAACAAGTGAGAGTGTTATATTCTTTGGTGCCGAATCTTTTATACCATCCAAAATGTAAAAGTACTTTTTTGGACTTATTTTTGCACTCACTTACGAAATGTACAGTTTTTTTTGGTTTTTTAATGGGGTCCTCGACTGATATTTCAATTCGTTTTGCATGGAATAGCAAAGTAATATAACATTATTTTTTTCTAAAAAAAACTTTGTTTTGGCAAGTACACCCAAATCTTCCGCAAAACATTATCATGATTTAATGTTTTGGGCAAGAGTACAAAATTCGCAGGCATTTTTGAATAACAGACTACAAAAACCGTACTTCTGTAAAATTATACGGTATAATCAGTCACAAATAATTTAACTGATAAAAATATTTTTCCATAACTTTTGTAGTTTATATTTTTAACAACTGTATAAATCATTCAATATTTTAGGTTCCTTAAAAAACAAACGATAAAACGTTTAAAACAACATTAACTAAAAACTTTTCCTGTAAAACTTTTCTGGGTGTACACACAAAATTGTTTTTTCCAATGAACGATTTTCATAGAATTTATGAACAAATTCATACAATTTATTAACTATTTCATAATATTTATAAACTTTTTCACAGTATTTATGAATAAATCATAATATGTGAAATTTAAGAACTATTTAACATTTTTCATAAATACTATGAAAAATTTATAAATATTATGAAAAAGTTAATAAATTGTATGAATTTGTTCATAAATACTATGAAAATCGTTCAATGGAAAACATTTTTTTTGTGTGTACGAAAAAAATTTTAAAATTATAAAGAAAAATTTAAATTTCGAACGAAAATGTTTTGTTAAAAACAAGGAAAACTGTCAAATATTGGTAATTTGACATTTTTTTTTGCGTTTATCTAATATAAAAATATTAGATATTTATATTAGATATTTCCCCCACTGTACACCGTGCTAAAAAATTTGTTTAAATGCAATTTAGCTAATTTCGTTTGTAGTCTTTTTCTCGTCAAACGCATTTTTGTTTCTTAGACAATTCGCATCATAAGTATTAAAAAAAATACTACCACTTGACACAAACTGCATTCAAAAGCAAGTGCCTTCCTCATGCGGTATGTAAATGTTGGATTTTGTTAGCTGTTTATACTAGAGATGGATACATGAGCAGATTTTGCGTGAGTGTGCGTGAGTTGATTATTTTGTGTAAGTTTGCGTGATTTATTTTTGCCTAATATTTTCTTTTGTTCTTAAAAAAGCAAAAAAAAAAAATTTAAAATTTGGCTAGACTTTAAATTTAGCTAAAAGTTTTGTTATATTTTTGAAATTTTAATTTTTAATTTTTTTTTGTATAAATAAGAGTTTTGTGAGTAGAAGTCAACGTGACTGTGAGCGTAGCTTGTGTGAGTGCACGTGAGTGAAAGTTGTCATAAAATTACTCACGTGATTCTGAGGTACTGCAAGTAAGAAAATGAGCTCTTGAGTGAGTGAGCGCGAGTTTGACTCAAAAATCACTCACGTTCCCATCTCTAGCTCATACACTCAGACACATTTTATTGCTTTTTATTTTTGCATAACCAACTAAACACATTATTTACACAAAGACAAAGGCAGGTGTTACTGATTCATAAACAGCGCTTATTTTTTCATGATAATAATTTTGTATTCAAAAATTATATCCACTACATACTTTACATACATATTTATGTATTCAAACAAATGTACGTACTTCCTCTGCATAGAGATAAAAGTAAAATCTAAGAGTGTAAAATATTTATTTATATACCGCATTGCACAGTGTCGTGTTTGTGGTTGAAAATAATATCAAATGCTATAAAGGAAATTTAAAAATAACGAAGGACCACAATTTTGGTGTATGTTAGCTTAATAAACATTATTCTAAATAATTAAAAAAAAAATAATAAAAAAAATTTTGAGGATGTTTATTCTGGCTCGAGGTCATTATTTTCTTTACTAATTAAAACCACGATATTCTCATAGCATAATATAATACAATAAAAGAAAATTATTTTTTTGTTTTAAATTTATTTATGTTGGTCATTTTTGCAAGACTTAATCGACACGTGTTTCGGGATTTGTCAAGATTCCATTGTCAAGATTATTTAGCAAAAATATAAACGATTTACTACAAAGTAGCAAACGAGTCTAATGACAAATCATTTGTGTGCAAACTAAAATATTAATACATATTCGTCTCTATTCACAATGAGAATTAGAAAGGCGAAGAAATTGTACCATACTAATAAGGCAACGATTGTCAATAACCAACAAAAATATTTAAAACAATTTTACATACGATAATCCATTGGACTACAACAATATGTGTTTTGTGTTGTTGTTGTGAGAGTGGTGTTGTTAAAGTTTAGATGTTTGTCCATCCACACAAAAAAATTCAGACACGCGTTCGTCGTTTTTTTTCGAGAAAATCGTATTTGAATTTTAAATTTCATAACGATTAGTAATTTGCTTGTATTTTCTTGTTTTAACAGAGCGTGTGAGAAATATTTATGCAATTAATATTACTCATTCGCAACGGGACACATGTTTTTCTGTAGCGGGACATTTGGTGTGGAATGCCTCATATGTTTACCTGCCAAGTTTCAAAAGGATACCTATTACAATTACACTGTGCTCGAATTTGATACTTTTTTTTGTAACAAGCTGGGCATCCTACTGGTAAAGTTAATTCGAGTACGCTAAATTCATTTTTCGAAGTTCGCGCGTATATTCGCGATTTAAAATTTTGATGCTCAAGTACAATAAAAACGATATTTTTAAACTTTTGCTATAATTTTTAATTTAAAACCATTCAAGTCTGCTAAACTAGCATAACAAACCATAATATCGTAATTTTTTGTCTCGAAAAACATTTTTTGGTCGCGAAAATTCTTGTTTTCTTGAAATAATTGGTTCAATATAAATATTTGAAATTTTATTTGAAATTACGACATCCATCTGGTAAAGCTAGTTCATGTACACTAAATACCATTGTAATATCAGTTTTTTTCAAAGTTAGCGTATGTATCAGCGATATTCGCGATTAAATTTTTGTTTATTTTGAAAGTAAAAAAAATATTTTGTTAGATTATTTAGACAATTTCCATATTTTTATCATCTCAACTCTATTGAATATACAAAACAAAAAAAATTATTCGCGGAAATTTTTTTCGCGAAATTTTTTTCGATTTTTTTTTTATTTTGCCATTTATTTATGAAAAAGTCTAGAATACGATACATTGCAGACACAAAATTTTTCGAAATTTTTTTTTTCCCGGTTTTTTTTTCTTTTTTGCGGAAATATTTTTTTTTCGCAAAAAAACGCTGCATTCATTAAATTTATATTTAAAAACTATCCCAAAAGCATAAATAATTAATTTTTGTAGTACTTTAGCTTTACAATTTTACATCGCGAATACGAGCGCTAACTTCGAAAAACGGCTAGCACGCACCATTGAATTCAGCGTAACCGAATTACTTTACCAGCAGGGTGCCCAGCTTGTTAATTTTTGCGACTAGCACAGTGTTATTATTAGTGTCATTTAAGCCAAATTATAATGGGACGTTTGTATGGGGGCTATTTCTAAACATGGACCAATTTATTCCAATTTTTATAGGATTCGTGCTTGGGCCAAAGAAAGCTTAACCCATTTCTTACCCGCGTGTGTTTTGAACACACGCCTAAAATTTCTTGAATGAAAACAATAGAAAAATATAAATAAATAATTAAATTTGTTAGGTGTTTTTGATAAGGTTTGATCTAATACTAAAGAGAGATGATATTTTTGGGCAATTTTCATAAGACCGCTATTTACAAGGGTAGGGGGAGCCGTTCCTAAAAAAAATTGTCAACAAATTTAAACAAATTTTAATTAAAAAGAAGTCGTTTCTAAAAGTTTCGTCGAAAAATTCCAACGGTTAAATTTCCGGTAAGAAATGGGGTAAGTTTTAAATTTCATTCAAATAAATTTATAATTGCGAACTGTATTGTGCTCACAACGTTTACATGGACAGACGGACGGTCATCACTAAATCTTCTCAGAAAGTCTTTCTGAGTCTATCGGTATGCTTGAAGGTTGGTCTATGACCATTATTTCGGAAAGTTACAAACATCAGCACAAACTCATGATACCCACAGAGGGGTGTAGGGTATACAAATCAATGAGTAAAAACATTTTCAAAAATTTAAGTTTTAAAAAATAAAAATCGAAACACTTTTAAAATTTTTTAGTATTTTTTAAACGAATGTAAAGAACACAAAAAATTTTCGAATCAGACCAATCGGTCTAGTGCACAATGGATCGTGTAGAGTAAACACCCGGTAATTTTTTATTTGCTATATATTTTTTAAATTTAAGTCTTTAAATATGTTTTAGGGTCTCTGATTTCGAATTTGACAAAACAAAAAAAAAATTTTCTTTTTGCAATTTTGCAACATTCGCGATCATTTATTACATTAAGTTTTTTCATTTCTGTTTTTCGCGGTATATCGCGTTTTGTGAATTTTGCTATAAACGCATTTTTTTTGCAAACCAAGCATGCAAAGTTTTAAAATAAGTCCCTATTATCATATTAGCATAAAAAATAAACGTAAATTACACATCTTTTATGAAAAATTATATAAAAACTAAAAAAATCCAAAATAAAAAAGTTTGGATCCCAATATCTCGTAAACCATTACAAATTTCAAAATTTTAAGAGCTCATTTGAACTCAGCTATCCTAAATGCATATGGAACACAAATTTCAAGGAGTTTGGTTGATTATTTCTACCCTTTGACCGGGACTTTTGATTTTTGATCCACTGTGTAGTGGTTCAAAAGTTATGAGCATAACCGTGAATTTCAGAAAAGCTTTAAAAACATTGGTAAGCCACAAAAATACAAAGTATTTTTACAAAGTGTTTTTGTCACCCAAAAAGTTTTTACACAAAAAAAAATATTACACTCAAAAAAAATTTAGTAAATTTGTTCTTTTAACAAAAAATTTACTCAAAACAAAACATTTCTAATCCAAAATTGTTTGCTGTCACTTAAAAATGGTATAGTGGAGAGCGTTCATGGATTCAGCCGAGTCGAATTTAACATTTCTATTTATTTTTTTGTGTGACTAGTTAAATATTTTCAAGTTATGCCACTGTGAACCGTTATATTATTATTATTATTATACAAGTGTTTAAAAAGTAGCAAAATTATGTTTGTGTTTTTGTGACAACTTTTAAGATCTTCATTTTAAAACTGTAACAATTAAGATGTAAAGATATTTATGTATATTTTTCTTCATTTACAACCCAGCAAAACTTTGGTAATGGGTAGTGATTATATAACACATTACCAGGTAATGTATATACCTTATTTGTAGCATTATTTTAGGATGTCTTACCAAACATTTGTTCCACAACGTATTATTTTAAAGTTAAAAATAATGCATTATTGATAATTGGAAAAAATGTATTTCATATTTATTACTTCTAAACATTAAATCATAAATGACTTATATTTGGTTACATTATGTATTATTTGAAAGTTTGAAATAATGCATTATTTATAATTGGATGCATAATGCATTACAATAACATAAAAAATAATTATTTTATAAAAAAATGCATAAGTTTAAACTAGAGATGGGCTCATGACAGGAAATTTCTAACGACACACACTCACGAGCATATTTTATCTACTTACACTCACTTACAATAACGTGAGTAAATTTAATACAAAATTACTTTTTCACTACTCGTAACTAGTGTATTCAAAAAACCGGACATTTTTAAAAACCGGTTTTCGGTTTATTCGAAAAAGGTTATTTTTGAAAAACCGGTTTCCGGTTTCGGTTTTAGCAAAAAAACCGGTTAAACCGGTTTTTTCGGTTTTTAAATTTCAGGTTAAAAATTAATTGAACTTAATTATATTTTTACAAAACAGGCATAACCCAATAAACACAAAATCGATAAGTCATAGCGAAAATAGTATCATCTGTATGACACCGTTTACATCGCACAATTTTACTGGAAACTTCGACAGGAAGTAAAAGCTAAATTTGAATTCTTTGCATTTGCGAGCGGAAATCCGTAGAGATTTTATTTACAAATTTGTTTTTAAATTCAGACATCGGAATTTGAAATTCCGATTTCAATAATTTCAAAGGAATAATTTAAAAAAATGGTTTGCCATAGAACTCCAAGGCGCCAAATTTAAAAAATATATATTAACTTCAATATTAAAGGAAGAGACGGACTTCCGGAACTCGTTGATTGATATTGATATTTACATACCAACATATCCACAAGCTGATTATGGAAGTACCACTAAGTTTTGTGAGTGTTTCTAAAAAACTGTGTAATGTCAAAACATATTTTAACTTATTATAACTTTTTATAAAAACCGGTTAACCGACACAAAAAAACCGGTTTCTCGAATATTCGAAATTCAAAACTATTCGAAACCGGTCGAGTTTCTAAAAATGAAAAAACCGGTTAACCGGTTTTCGGTTTCGGTTTTGAATACTCTACTCGTAACACCTTATATATTATCTTCTGGTATGCTATATTATTTCATTTCTCGTAACCTATAAAATATCATATATTTTACACCTTACTCGTGTTCTTCGTTATAAATTTATGACTTATTTTATACCTTACTGGTATTCCTTGTGATAATGTGGATGCATTACTTTGAGTCTCATCGCCTGTTAAAATCATCAATGCTGCAATATATAAAATAAGAGATCATATACCTTATTTTATACCTTATTTGGTAATCTAAGTTTTGCTGGGAAGTTTCTACAAAATTGCTCCAATTTTTTATAATCTAATTATAATAAACTCGTTTGTTTTAGGTACTTTAAAAGAAAATGCATCGGCATACATTATCTTCATTGTTCACAATTACTTGGATTATATCTTTTCGAATCCTACACTCAAAATAATCACTCTGTTAAATTACAGAGATACTCTGCTGAGCCAGCAGAAAATACCATAGATTTCCAACCAGCAAGATTTTTTGTTATTTTACGAAGAAAACTCTGTAAAATGATTTCGATAAAAAAAAACCTGTAAATTTACAGAATCATCTGTAAAATATTGATAAAAGCGACCAGAATTTTACTATTTTATTTACTATTTGTTTCTGATCAATTTCTCTTTCCTTAATGTGTAAGTAGTGTTGACAATTTGAAAATGCCACCGAGTAAATTTGCCCGCTTTAATGCTTCCAAATTGTAAATTTCCTTTTTTTATTTTTGTGAAAATTACGATGTATTTTACGAGTACCTCCAATTTTACCCGACATCCTCGTAAAATTTACCAGGTTTTATTGTAATTTAAGACGCTTTTTAAAGAGCGGTTGAAATATTTGGGAGTTTTTTGAAGAGCTTTTATTTAAAAACTGTATTACAGAGCACTAAGTTAAATTACAGTTGAAATTTAGTATTTTGGTTACGAGAAAATGTATAAAATCTGTATTTTACCAAAAAACTCTGTTTATTATCTATAAAATAGAGATTACAAAGTAAAAACTAAGGTTAGGTTAGGTTAGGGTGGCGGTGCCAGATGGGCACTCCGCATAGACCAGTTGGTCCATAGCGATACCACAAAACTCTTTCCGCTTATCGATGTAAACTAAATACATTGACCTTCATCGCGAACTGTTTCAAACTCTTCAGGTCTATCCTCGTAATTTCCTCCAAAGTCTCGAACTGTGAACTTCCCATAATTGATAGTCGAGTTCGTGCCAAAGCCGGGCAGTGACACAGGATGTGTTCAATGGTCTCCTCGACGTCTGGTGTCTCGCACCTTTTACAGCTTGCGCACTCAAAAAATTATGTTAGTAAAATCAACTGAAAATGTCAGTTAAAATAACTACTTTGTAAGTTGTTTTGGGGTCAACTACTTTTTCAGTTAAATCAACTAACAATGTTAGTTATTTTAACTGACAAAAAACAACTGATTTATGTAGTAAAAACTACTTACATTTGTAGTCAAAACAACTAAAATGTAGTAAAAATAATCAATAGATAATTTTTTTTTCAAACAATTATTCAGAAAAAAAGTTAAAGACCAAATTTTTCCGAAGTTTTTTTTTTTTTTTTTTAAAAAAAAAAAGTTGTGAAAAACAAAAAAAACTAAAATTTATATTTATTTTTTGGAAAAAAAACTTTGAAAATTTTTCAGAGATAAAAAAATAAAATTAACTACTTTAAATAACTGTGACTACATCACAGTACTTTTTTGTTAGTTGTTCAAAAAAACGACTTAAAATAACTAACAGAAATAGTTGTTTGATATTTTTCATACAAAAACAACTGACTTTGTAGTTGAAAACAACTAACTACTGTAAAATATACAAACAACTAACATGTAGTAACTTACATAATTTTCTGAGTGCGTCCGTAATAAGATTCATGTTCTTGGCATGTTTTCCGACAAGACAGTGTCCCGTTATTAGACCTGTCAACATACGACATTCTATTCTCGTAAGTGTTAGTAAGAATTTTGTTCTTCCTAAATCATAGCGTGGCCATAAAATTCTGCTTATACGACTTGTCCTAAGTTCCTTCCATCTTCGATTTGCCTTGGCGACAGTAAGGGTATTTCGTTTTAGTTTGTAATGCTGGAGTGGCGGTGAAAGCATTATGGTGGTACCTATGCCATCTGCTCCAAGTTTCGCGAGTTCATCTGCTTTCTCGTTTCCTTCTATTCCTTCGTGCCCTGGTACCCATAATAAGGTAACTTCATTATTCAAGCAAAGTTGTTTTAAATTCTCGTAACACTTTAAAAATTTTAGTAAAAACTAAAATTACAGATAAAATTTTGTTTTTCGGTTACAAGAAAATACAAAGTATATTCTTAAAATCTGTATTTCGACAGATAACTTTGTCAAATGTCTGTCGAATTAAGATTACAGTCATTTTACAGAGTTTTTAACAGAGTAATTATTTTGAGTGTATAATAACAAATGTTTCTTCCTTGAACTTCAAACAAAAATTTTACAAAATAAAATTATTCTCCCTACATTTGCTCTGACTTGAACATCTGAATTAATATTTATTCTTTTAAACATTATTTTTTCTTTGTTTTTTATTTTAACCACAAAGTATTTTTTAAATTATACCAAAAACTTTATGACCAGAGGTAAAAAGTTTCAATTATTTTCATAGAAAAACTTTACTTTATATTTTTAGGTGTCAGAAAGTAATTTCCTTATAAAATTTAAAACAAACAAAAAAAAGAAGAAAAAAAAAAACAAAAAAGAAAGAAAAACTAGAAAAACTTTTTCTAATAAGATGAAGGAAATATATGTCGTCAAATTTGGTCAAAATGATGTTCCGAAGGTAAACAGTTTCCTTTCACTTAAACAAAAATGTTTCATTATATTGATGAATCGGTTTCATCACTAGCTGTCAACAATTTTTATTACAAAATTCATCATATTGATGAAACTTTTTTTAATATGATGAAACATGTTATCAAAATTGAAGAACCAAGTGATAACTGACACCTTTAATCAGTCGTAAAAAAAAGTCGTCAATATACCTTTTATTTTTTATACCCTCCACTCTAGTAATAGAGGGTATGCACTCAAAATAATACATTAATAGTTTAACAAATTTTTTTTTAGCAAATTTTTAGTTGAGATTAGCATGTTAACAAAAATTTCTTGTAAACTTCATTTAGCGCATTAGCAATTTTAAACAAAATTTGAACTAATTTTTTTTTTGCTAAATTTAAAATTGAGTTGACCAAAATTTTATTTTACAAGCTTTTGTGCTAATATTAGCAAAAATAAATTGTAAATTTAAAAAAAAATAATTAAATGGCGCTATCTCGGAAACTAAGCCAGATAGAGCAAAATGGAGTCCATTTTTGGTTATCGGACTCTTTAAGTATCGACGGTGCCCTTCACATGTGCGGACCCTAATGGGTCCTATCTTTTGATCCAAAAAGTTAGCATTCCCGAAAATTTTAAAATGCTCATATCTCGGTAAATATTACCGACACAACCAAAAGCTCTCCGAGTAATATTTTTGAAGTTATCGAGTTTTTAATTCTCAAAACCCCAGTGGTAACCTAAAATCACATATCTCAAAAACTAAGCAAGGTAGAGCGAAACGGACACAAATTTTGGATAAAAAACTATGACGATTTTTAAGGAACCCAACTAGGTCTAGGACCATCGGGGTCTGGACCTATCGAGTCCGAACTAAGTTGATGAACTCAGTTGAAATAAAAAAAAATTTCAGTTTACTAATTTTGTGATTCCCCTAAAGTTTTTTCCCTACTCTCCTCTGATATACAAAATTCTACCTCTCAAACCACACCGAGTCTCCAGGTATTCTGCTAGAGATGTCAATGGGACACTGTTTAGGCAATCCAGGTCATCAAAAAATCGCTGCCCCAAATACTTAAGACGACGTTTCATCAGACCCGAACATTCATACAACAAGTGCTTCACTAACTCCTCCTCCTCCACTTCTCCACAACTTCTACAAAAGTCCCCGTCAGAAATTTCCATACGGCCATTTGGCCGATTACACAGTGTCCTGTCAGTACTCCTACTAATAGGCTAACCGTCCGTTTGCCAAAGGTAAGACGACATTCTGCCCTCTTAGGATTTGGCAGTGGCCACATGGTTCGCGATATCCCGCACGTGGTCAGCGATATCCACCTATCCTTCATCCTATTCTCTGATATCCTATCAATTTCGTTCATCAACTCCACTATAGGAACCGAGATATCATGTTCGACACGTTCCCCCACCGACTCGGAGCCATTTCTTGCACATTCATCAGCTAATTCGTTACCATCGACCCCACATGTCCAGGGACCCAGATTAGCTTAACTGTGTGCTGACTGATTCGATGAAGGGATTGTATACAATTACTAAAAATTCTCGATTTTACAGTGTTTGACTCTAAGTCCTCCAGAGCTGCAAGACTGTCCACAATAATGTTGATGGCGCAAGGACTTAGGTCCTTTGTCATAATCATCTGCGCGGCTTTGTCAATTGCAAAAACCTCGGCCTGGAAAACACTACACTTGTCCGGGAGCCTTACTGAGGCCCTGATTTCGAGGCATTCAGAGCATACCTCCGAACCTGTACCCATCTCCATCTTCGATCCGTCCGTGAAAATTGAAATCGCATTCCCCGTTATAACAGAGTTTTCCGCCCAGTCTTCCCTAGTTGGTATTTGGACTTCGGAGTTCCCCAGCAAAACTTAGATTACCAAATAAGGTATAAAATAAGGTATATGATCTCTTATTTTATACATTGCAGCATTGATGATTTTAACAGGCGATGAGACTCAAAGTAATGCATCCACATTATCACATAGAATACCAGTAAGGTATAAAATAAGTCATAAATTTATAACGAAGAATACCAGTAAGGTGTAAAATATATGATATTTTATAGGTTACGAGTAAGGTATATAATATAGCATACCAGAACGTAATATATAAGGTGTTACGAGTAGTGAAAAAGTAATTTTGTATTAAATTTACTCACGTGATTGTAAGTGAGTGTAAGTAGATATAATATGCTAGTGAGTGTGTGTCGTTAGAAATTTTTTGTCGTGAGCCCATCTCTAGTTTAAACTTATGCATTTTTTTATAAAATAATTATTTTTTATGTTATTGTAATGCATTATGCATTTAATTCTAAATAATTCATTATTTCAAACTTTTAAATAATACATAATATAACCAAATATAAATCATCCATGATATAATGTTTAGAAATAATAAATATGAAATACATTTTTCCAATAATCATGCATTACGTAGCAAATTATTAGTAATGCCTTATTTTTCACTTTAAAATAATACGTTGTGGAACAAATGTTTGGTAAGACATCCTAAAATAATGCTACAAATAAGGTATATACATTACCTGGTAATGTGTTATATAATCACTACCCATTACCAAAGTTTTGCTGGGTCCTATTAAAGTTCGTCTGCGGTGAAATATAGTCGGTTTTCGGTTCTAATTCCGACCCGCCCACCGTACTTAATATGGTCGAGTGTCCCCAAGAGCGTTGCTTAAGCATTTGTGACTCTCTTAACCTAAGAGCCGATTTTGATGCTGTGCTCTTGATGTATATATCTACGGGCTGAATGTTTAGTATCACTTCCAGACCGGCCTGGGGTGCTGACCTAATAGCAGAGTTTGTAACATTTTTGTTTTTTCGAAAATAAATTTAACAATTTTTATACCCTCCATGCACAGTATGGGGGTATACACTCAAAATAATTCTACAGTAAAAGGTATAGTAAATGATTTTGTACCAAAATCTACTAATTATTTATTAATTTTAGTATCTTCAAAGTACTAAAATTGGTAATTTTTACTGGTTTTCAATAATTTTAGTAAAAAATGTTGGTATTGGTTACCAATTTCTGCACTAGGTCCTTTTGGACTAAAATTTAGTTAAATTTTTAGTATTGAATACCCACGTTTTTCTTTGGGTGTACTCACTTTGTCATTCTGTTTGTAACGCATCGAAATATCGGTCGGGGACCCCATAAAGTATTTATATAATTGATCCATGATCGATTCTAAGACATGCTATGAATGTCCGTCTGTCCGTCCGTCCTTCTCTCTGTAGATAACACAATGCAGTCCAAAACAAAACAGCTAGACTCCTGAAATTTGACGCAAATATGTCTCATGTTCATAGACAGGTTAAGTTCGTGAATGGGTAACATCGGGCCAAGGGGAAAAAAGTTGAAGAACTGAACCAGCCTCTGAAAAAATACACTTTTTCTAGCATGTTTTTTTGTATTTTTGTTAAATAAATGAAAAATCGCGATGGGAAGGTGCACTCAACGCCAGTGGCGTATACAGGGGGGGGGGGGCTGGGGGCCCGGGCCCCCCCGAAATGATTTTACAAATTTCAGGGACTGGTATCAAATAACCAGTACAATCCCAGCAAAACTTTGGTAATGGGTAGTGATTATATAACACATTACCAGGTAATGTATATACCTTATTTGTAGCATTATTTTAGGATGTCTTACCAAACATTTGTACCACAACGTATTATTTTCAAGTGAAAAATAATGCATTACTAATGATTTGCTACGTAATGCATGATTATTGGAAAAAATGTATTTCATATTTATTATTTCTAAACATTAAATAATGGATGACTTATATTTGGTTACATTATGTATTATTTGAAAGTTTGAAATAATGCATTATTTGAGGAGCCGCAGAACAAAACGTACTTTTTCGCATATTAAAATTTTTTGGGAAATTGAGGTTTATTTATTTCGCCCCTTTAAAAAACTGCATAAACCTGAATATGGTAACAAGTTTTTTGATTATCAAGAGATGCATCAAACTGCCATAAGTAACCTCATTATATGTTAAGGATGTTTAATATAAAACCACTTTTACTTTGGAAAAAGTACGTTTTGTTAAAAAATAATGAATAAAGTACATTTTGTTTAAAAAAAATTGAAAAACAACGTTTGATGTGCGTATTTTTTTAGACGATACTATTTTGATCGAGTGTTTTAAAAATGTTCTTATTTATTAAAAACTACAAAAGAGCCTCATTGGCCCATATTTAGATACGTTACACACGAATTGGCAAAGTTAATGTAACTCCCATACTGTGGTTGTGGGGTGTAAATATACCAATAACAAGAATAAGGGGGAAATCCTTCACTGGCCTGCAAGAAGGCCTCAAAAAATCTTGGTGGGCATTTATATGTATATGGAATATAAGAGTAAAATGGCATATTATAAAATTATGAAAAATCTTGAATATGAAATACAATGAAAAAAGTACGTTTTGATAAAAAATTAACAAAAAAGTACGTTTTGTTACACACCAATTTTTAAGGAATCCATTTTCTTGATGAAAAACAAAAATAATTCACGCTATGGAAATTTTTTCTGATATATTTCGAACCAAATAATATAAAAAGAACAAAAAATCAATTTGTCAAAAAATGCGAAAAAGTACGTTTTGTTCTGCGACTCCTCATTTATAATTGGATGCATAATGCATTACAATAACATAAAAAAAATTATTTTATAAAAAAATGCATAAGTTTTAACTAGAGATGGACTCACGACAGGAAATTTCTAACGACACACACTCTCGAGCATATTTTATCTACTTACACTCACTTACAATCACGTGAGTAAATTTAATACAAAATTACTTTTTATACCCTCCACTCTAGTGATAGAGGGTATATATAAGTTTGTCATTCCGTTTGTAACACATCGAAATATTGGTCTAGGACCCCATAAAGTATATATATTCATGATCCTTGATCGATTTTAAGTCGATCTAGCGATGTCCGTCCGTCCGTCCGTCCGTCCGTCCGTCTGTCAGACATGGGGGTTAATGATTACATTGTGTAATTGATTACAGTTTCAATTACAATTACATGTAATTAGTAATTGAAAATTTTCAATTACTAATTACATGTAATTATTGAAAAAACTCAATTACAAATTACATGTAATTGTAATTGAAAAAACTCAATTACAAATTACATGTAATTGTAATTGAAAAAACTCAATTACAAATTACATGTAATTGTAATTGAAAAAACTCAATTACTAATTACATCTAATTGAAAAATGTAATTGATTTTAATGTAATTGTAAGAAACATGTTTATAATTACATTTAGTAGTTAATTACTAATATTGTCAATTACACATACATATTTATTCAAAAATCTTTATGCATAAAATCGTTAGTGCAATTGTTTGTAACGCATGATCTCTGGAATCATAAGAACTACCAACCTAAGACATACATATTAGATACTGATCAAGGTTTTAAAGATTTTATTTTTTTCGACCCTGCAGGTGGCGCTGGCCTCAAGTTGTAAACAGAATTGTGGGTGCCATTTACAGCAGTTCAAAACAGAGTTAAAATAACTAAACTGCCACTGAAATTGTTAAACTCCTCAGTTGATAGTTTTTGAAAAAAGCCAGCAAATGAAAATAACACACAATACTGTAGTCATTCGCAACAAACTGGAAGCAAGAACTCCAAGTCAAACGAAGATAACGAGAGTTTTTGTGGTAGTCTTTAAAAAAACTTAACAATGACTACAGACGACACAAAAGAAATACACAAAATAGACCGTACAATGCGAGTAATAATCACCACATTAATTGGAATGCAAACATTTTAGTTAAACAAATTAAATTTAACACATATTTAGGTAAAAAATCGTTTAACTAAATTTGAATTCATAACTGAAATAGACAGAAAATCTAAAACTGATAGGGTTTAAATTCAGACAAGGGAAAAGTGTAAAACTTAAAACTCCTCAATGAAAAAAAACCAAAAGTATTTTTTTCAAAAAAATTTAATTCAATTTTTAAATAAATTTCCTACAATTTTAAAATAAAACTCGGTACTAGAGTTTCTGAATAACCGATAAATTTGGTAACCGCGGTTACGGTTATAAAAAATTGAATAACCGATCGGTTTCGGTTATTTTCGGTTATCAGTAAAAATGTTATTTCTGTTGAAAAACTTCATTTTAAAATAGTTTTTTTGTTAGAATCGAATTCAGTTTAAATTCCCATTTTGGCTTAGCTTACGCTTATGTCTTTTAAACAGAAGAATTCAGTTCATCTTCCAAAGATCCAGTGGTTCCTTAACTTCAGAACTGGATAATTCTTCAACTGGATATAAACACTTAAGTTATCTCAATAGTAAAGCAAAAATTTTAAATTAAAAAGATTTTAAATTTGCCATTATAAACCGTATTTTTATTGAGACGAACAATCTTACAATAAGTTATCTGAAACTTCAAATTTCTAACATTTGTCTACACTAGTTAGATGTTTTTTTTCGAATTGCGTAAACCAAAATAAGTCAATACCCAAAATTGGAAAAGTTGTCGTTGGATTCATGGATATTCACAGTTATATTTCGCCTACCTCTAGTGCTTGTCCATTCATAGTTATGCTAAAATTTTCCCATTTTGAATCTCAAAAAATTAAGAGGTATTTTAAGCTATATTCACAACAAAAAACGGGATACACTCAAAATAATTCTACAGTAAAAAAATTAGTAAGTGCGTTGGTAACCCAAATCTACTAATAAGTTACTAATTATCAGTATTACAGTAGTTTTTTTAGTATCTTCAAAGTGCTAAAATTAGTATTTCTTACTGTTTATGAGTAATTTTTGTTGGTAGTTGGCTTTACTAATTTTTTTACTATTTTTAGTTCGTAAAAACACTAATATACAGTAATTTAATAGGTTTTTAATTTATTTTTGTTAGTAATTATTCCGTAAGGGGGCGCTTGTTTTCAAGAAGAGCTACCAACTGTTTATTTTTTTAGCAAAATCGTTAAATTTGAATTCAGTGTTGTCATTATGATACATTTCGGGTATTTGCTGGTGCCTTTTTGGTCTTGCCGTTTTTTAAATACGCGTTTTTAAAAATAGGGTATTTATAGTGTTTTTCCATTTTGTCGCAACATTTTTTTTTTTTTAAATTTGTGATTTTTATATTATCAATAGATTTGAAATTTAAAACTTAAGCCCAAGACCTAAGGAAATTGGGAAAAATCGGTCCGTGTTTGGACCTTGGCCTCATACAAACAATTCCTTTAAATTTGACTCAAGGTATCCTTTCAAAATTTGCAAGTAAACGTGTTTTGTGTTCACAAATCAAGATCCCAAATGTTCTCTCAAAATTTATGAAAATAGAAAATAAATGATTTATGCTTTATTAGTAGGCGTGAGCAGGTATTTACAAAAATTGATATAGGTAATAATTTTATTAACTAAAATTAGCAATTTTATTTACTAAAATTAGTAATTTGTTTTACTAAATAGGGCAAAAATTTTAAATATTTTTGATTTTTTTAGTAATTATATTTACTAAAATTGTAGTAAATTGCAGTAATATTTACTGTTTTTTAGTATTTTTCATGTACTAGATATTAGTAAAAAATTTTAGTATTGATTAGCAACGCCTGCACTAGATCATTTTGGACTAAAACATTAGTACTCGTAGCTAAATTTTTAGTATTGAATACCCACGTTTTTTTTTGAGTGTATTAACTTTTTTACTTTCATTTTGATTAAAAGGGAAAACTTGACACTAAATTTAGGTTACTTATTTCTTTATTATAAAAATAAAACGACTGCCTTACTTTCCCTTATTAAAAATTGCGAGCTAAAATGTTAGCTGGCTTAATTATAGTTAATTATTCTAAATGTGAATATAATATGAATCGTACAGTCACTGCAACATTAAAATATTAAAGTGACTGGGTAGCAGTGAAATTTCGCTTATGCAAAAACGAAAAACATATAAAATATATATGTAAATACCCAGACAGAAACTGATGTTTTTCTATTTAAATCCGTTCAAAGTATAAACTTTTTATTAAAATTTATTAATTTTCATAACAATTGGCATATTTTTTATTTCCCTGCAGGATAAGTGGCCGGTCCTTCCTTGATAGTTCTCGTAATATTTCACTTATACACAATGACCTACATATTACAAACTTGACACCTTTTATATAAAAAAACACCTGTTTCTTTCGTGAGGAAGTGTCTTAAACTCCGGATACGTCACCCTTAAACTTCGGATACATTCCCGTTTCGGTTCAATACACCACTTTTTTCGGGACTTTTCCAATTTTTTTCCTAAAAGCATTTTAATAAATTTTTTATTCTAAAACGCAAAGAAACCCGCAAACAATTTTTTTCCGGGACTAAGGAAATTGTTCAAAGTTTGTTCAAAATTTTTTTATCCTAATAAATAAGTCAAAAAATTTTTTATCCTAATTTAATAAATTTCTTTATTCAAATAAATACCAAAAAAGTTATGTCTTATGGACTTATGTATACAATTTAGATACGTCCCATTTTTTTGTTCTAAAAGTGCTATAATAGTGCCATTATTTTTGTTTTTAAAGCGCTTTAAAATAGCAACGGCATACCGTTTACCGTGGTTATCATTTTGGACGCTGGGAGAGTACTAAACTGTGAGGCTTTCCCAGCACACAAGCGACCATAAAAGGTACTTTGCCAGCGCTCTCCCGTTTGTATATTTCTGCCTAGGTAGTTTTTTATTTAAATTAATTTTTCTAAATGAAAAAAAAAAAAATATAAAAAATCTATTCTATTATTAAAAAGCGGATAACCGAAAATATATGGGTCGGTTTCGGGTTCGGTTTTTGGCTTCAATAACCGCGGTTTCGGTTACGGTTTTAACCGAAACAGAAACTCTACTCGGTACCGAGTTTTAAAAATAAAACTCCGAAATAAAAAGAGTTTTATTTTCATACAAATAATTTTATTTTAAGTAAACAAAAAATGTTTTTGGTTTTTAACATTTTTATGTAAAATAATTGATAATATGATAAAATATGACCTCACGAAATAGTAAAATTAGTTGAAATTAAATTCATCTTATTTAAATTTATTAAAACTCCTAATAGAACTCTTATTTGTGAAAAAAAACTTTTTATTAACGAAATATTGCACTAAAAAGTGTTCTCTTAATATTTTGTTGGTGTTTTGCATAAAAAATATTTTTGCAAAAATCGCGTATAAACTTTAAAAAATAAAAAAAAACACTCTGCAATTTAAATGTATGAACTAAATAGATTTTGCCCTCCTAATTCTAAATCTTCTTTAAATATTTCTAGCGTTTACCGTTTTTAAGATATTCGCGTTTGAAAATTCGAATAAGCGATTATTTAGTACTTTCTGTAGTTTCACTCTTACTTATTCGAAAATTGGAACCAGAAAATTTTGTGGGTACTAATAGACCTCGTGAACCCAGATTATTTCGATCCAGATGCACCGTGTCTTTAATATCTAAGAACTCGCTAGTTTTGAGCAAAAGGTTCAGCATTTGTAACTGTTCCAAACCAATAAAAGGAAGATTTAAATAATATTATTTTTCTTAAGGGGGATTTAAAGAAAAAATAAACAACCTTAAACAGCGATAAAAAAATAAATACGCGAAATTTTTTAATTATGTTTTTTGATTTGAAAAATAATTTATTGTAATATTTTTAAAATTTAATAACACAAAATTTGATGAACTAAAATTTCCACTTATTGAAATTTCCACTTAAATATTTTTTTAAAGGACAAAATCGGCTGCAGTTGTACAGCTAAAAGTACTGGACCGCTTTTGATGAAATATTTTTGATTTGTAGATTATTAAATTCTCTAGTACTTATCTTGGACATTTTTTTTAAATTTTGACCTAATTATGTTTTTTGAAAGAAGAAAAGTAAATTTTTTAAGTTTATATTAGCATAATTTCAACAAAAATCAATATTTTTCAAAAATGGCTACGGTAAGTACTAGAGAATATAATAATCTACAAATAAAAAAAAAACTCATCAAAATCGGTTCAGTAGTTTTTGCTGTTCAACTGCATCCGATTTCCTCTTTAAAAAAAATAAATGAGTGGCAACCCTGGAAATTCTTGTTGACCAAATTTTGTGTAATAAAGTTTTAAAAATATTACAATAATTCATCTTGCAAATAAAAAATCAGAATTAAAAAATATTGATATTTTTATAGCTGTTTGAAAATTGCTCACGTTAAGACTATTTTTTTCCTTTATACCCCCCTTAAACCTAATGAAAATATTTAAGATGAGATACATTATTTTTATCTAAACTCTACTATACATATATTCATATTATTTTCAAAAATAATACCAAAATAAATTTCTTTTTATTTTTAAGGTAAAGTAAAACTCTTTTTTTTGAGAGAGTTTTATTTTTGAAATTATAAAACTCCAAAATTTTTAAGAGTTTTATTTTTTGAAATTATAAAACACCAACATTTTTAAGAGTTTTATTTCAAATCAAAATTAAATTTGAATAATTTAAACATTATTTTAATAAAGTACGGAGTTTTTCCTTGTCTGGTTTAAATAAAACCAGATCTTTTATACAATGAATTTATTCATTAAATTTTTAGTTTTGAAATAAAGTTTAAAGTATTCATTTTCAACTGAAACATGAATCAAATTAATTTTTATTATTATGCATCCGAATACCATGAAAAAGAATAGTTGTATGTTTTTTTTTGTCTTTAAAAATATTATAAGTAGTTATTTATTATGATTTTTTTACATTACACTATGCTACAAAAAACACAAAATCGAATATACTTTTGAAATGAGGTTGTTAAGGTTGTAGGTCTCGTTGGAAAGATCACAAAAATGCCCATCAAACTTGCCGGACACCCTCAAATTCTAAAGTTATTGTCAAAAAACGATTTTTTGGGACTTTTTTCACTAAACCACGTGTAACTTAAACATTTTTCAACCGATTTTCAATTTTTCAACTGTTTTGGATAGAGGAAGGATAGGGCTTTTTATGTGTGAGAATTGGTCTATACATATAAGAAAGATATGTATTGATTTTTTAAACAATATCTAATTTTTTTGTTATTTTTTGAAAATTTTTTGAGTTTATCGATTTTTTTCTGCTATAGTTCGTTCAACAACATTTATTTTTAAAAACGTATTCTTAAAGAAAAATTAATTGTGAATACGATGAGCTTTATGCCGAAAAAATCGGATAACAATTGACAGAGTTGTGATAATTTTTCTAAAAAAGAAAATTAAGATTTTGCTCGAAATTGCCGTTCGGATAACCCAGGCAAAAAAAATAAAAAAATAAACGAACATAGTAAGAGGTCACGTATCATTATTTTAAAGGTTTTTGGCCTCCTGAATTCGAATTTGACCTTGAAATTGCGCTATCTTATTTAGTTTTTGATATATCAGTTTATGTTAAATATATTGTACATGACCTTTTATGATAAAATTATTTTTTTTTGCCTGGGATATCTGAACGGCGATTTCCTGCAAAATCTAAATTTTCTTTTTTAGAAAAATTATCACAACTCTGTCAATTGTTATCCTATTTCTTCAGGATAAAGCTTATCGTATTCAGAATCAAATTTTCTTTAAAAATGTTTTTATTAATATAGAGGTTGTTAAATGAACTATAGCAGAAAAAAATCGATAAACTCGAAAAATTTTCAAAAAATAACAAAAAAACTAGATTTTATAGAAAAAATCAATAAATATCTTTCTTATATGTGTAGACCAATTCACACACATGGAAAGCCCCATCCTTCTTCTATCAAAAACAGTTAAAAAATTTAAAATCGGTTGAAAATTTTCTGAATTACAAAAGGTTTAGTGAGAAAAGTCCCAAAAAAACGTTTTTTGACCATAACTCTAAAATTTGAGGGTGTCTGGCAAGTTTAATGGGCATTTTTGTGATCTACTCGACAAGACCAACAACCTACACTATGTCACATCAGAAGTATTTTTTCACTGTAGCACAGTGTTATTAACCGTTTTTTTACAATTTGGAAAGAAAAAATTATTTTATCAAAAATTTTTTTTTTCCTGTAAATTTTAATATAATTTTACCTAAGTATTTTTCAAAGCTAAACCAACATATTGTCAATGATATGCCCGTCCATCTGCAACATATTTACACAGATTAAAAAAACAAGTGAGAGTGTTAAATTCGGCTGTGCCGAATCTTTTATACCCTCCAAAATGTAAAAAAAAAAAAAAAATTGACAGCCCGAGTAAAAATTTTTATATGATGCAATACATAATGATATATAACACAATATATATTTATACGCAATTTAATCCGAATAATGGTGGATGTTTTTGCATTAAAAAAGATCAACTTGTATAAAATATGATTTGATTTCATCCGAGTTTTGACCAGACATTGACATATATTAGTGGATCTAATTAGATCTAATTGAATAAAAACATGTAAAATCCTGGTGTTTTTTGGTTTGGGTTGAGACACACCACAGGTCAACGATACATTCACCAAACATATAATTTTCTTAAACAAAAAAATGTTCGGGTACGCTTCGAACCAGATAGGTGATATACATAACCCTAACAAGGAAATGTTTAGGAACATTTTAAAAAGTTTCTCATACTTTGCCTTAAAAACTTAGAAAATTGTTGGTTAAATGGAAACATATAGTGTTATATATGGAACAGAATAGGATATATATAATTTTATATTAAATTATACAGAAAAACAAATTTTGTATTGACCCTCATATAATTTTATATAATTATATCAACCGTACACCTTTTAATCCGAATCATGATTCAATTATATATAACTACATATGACTGCATTTAAAAAATTTTGAAAATATCTTACGCGATGTATAATCATATATGATTTATTATGTTTGCATCTGGTTATATATTGTTATATATGTTTATTTTTACTCGGGAGAGGCGTTTCTTTTTTTTTGGGGGGGGGGGAGTTCATAGGGTCAGTGGGGCACGTTGAGAGCACCTTCCCATCGCGATAAGTATACCAAATGTTTCATTTATTTAACAAAAATACAAAAAAACATGTAAAAACGTGTATTTTTTAGAGGTTGGTTTAGTTCTTCAAGGGGGAACTTTTTTCCCCCTGGTCCGATTTGGCCAATTTCCGAACTTAACCTGCCTAGGAACATAAGACATATTTGTGCCAAACTTGAAGTTCCTAGCTCTTTTATTTTGGACTGCATCGTGTTAACTACAGACGGACGGACGGACAGACAGACGGACGGACGGACGGACGGACGGACATCGCTAGAATGTCTTAGAATCGATCACTGATCAATAATATATATACTTTATGGGGTCCCCGACCGATATTTCGATGCGTTACATACGGAATGACAAAGTGAGTATACCCCCATACTGTAGTTGGAGGGTATAAAAAGTAATTTTGTCGTTTTTTAGCGTCCCAAAAAAGTGTAAATACAACAGTTGTTAATACATTAGAATATTTTTTTTAAAACAAAAAGTCACAAACAACTGTTATATTTGGTCTCTGAAGAGAAATCATAATGAAATTTATTTGTTACGATTTCTATTTTTGTCGACCATCCAAATTTTGATTTAATTGCTCAAATAACGTATTTTTGTCATAATATGACATATTATGTATGCTAATTAAACGTAATCTTATAATTTGATTGGAAATTCTCTTTAACATGGATTTTATCGCGAGTAGATCGGATGTAAACAACGCGAGGTATAACGAAAATAGTCGAAAAATTTAAAGAAACGCTAAACAAATTTTTAATATTACTGAATCCGTGAAAAAAAAATTTTGATATTTTAGTTAGTAGTCTGTAATATATAAAAAAAATATAGTCACGTTTCGTGCACAGAAATTTTTTTTTATTTTGTAAACCAGTGTTATTTATCAAGCACAACAAAAAATCTTTGAAAGAATATAAATTTGGCTGAAAACCACAAATTTGCTTTAAAAGATAAAATAAAATAATTCAGGTAATAAAAATTTGCAAAAGGGAAAATTTTATCAAAAAAAAAGGTCAAAATTTTTTAGGATCTGCTTTTATGGCACATATAAAAGCAGATAATAAAAAAAATTAGACCTTTTCTGTAATAATAATTTCACTTTTGGAAATATTTATTGCGATATGCAGCCGCTCCATTAAATGATAATGCAATGTCTTTAAAAGGTAGTTTCTTTACATATTTCGCGTTGCAAAAAAATAAATTACTAATGTCTTTTTGGAAATCCCGATATTTTTAACCCAACTTGATTTTTATGACCACACATATAAAAGAAGATCCTATAAAATGTAGACCTTTTCGTGCCAAAATTTTCAATTTTTCAAATATTTATTGCGATGTACAGCCACTCCATTGAATTTCAATGCAATGTCTTCACATATTTTGCGTTGTAAAAAAATAATAGTGTCTTTTAAATTCCTTTTGGAAATCCCGGTTTTTTATGTCTTTATGACTTTGTAGCTGTTTCCTTTTTGTTATATGTTAAATTATGCAAGCGATCACTTATGCAGGTAGGATTTTGCTTGCTGCTGGCATGCTTTAAAAAAATCCAACAAATGCGTGTGTATTTTCTGATTTCACTGTACCTGCGAAATATTAATAATTTTTAAGATAATAAAAAAAGTCGTTAGATTTCCTGCTAACAAATAAAATAATTTTTTGACCGCTAGATGCAAATAAAAAACGCAAAATTTAGTCGAAAAAACACCAAATTACAAAATTTTTTCGAATTTATTTATTATATTAATATATTATTTTCTATTAGTACCCCTTGCTGTAACTACTTGTAAAAACAAAGATATCACTACTTACCATTACAATTTTGGCAACACTATTTTTATACCCTACACCACTCTGTGGTACAGGGTATAATGAGTTTCTGCTGATGTTTGTAACTTCCCGAAATATTGGTCCTAGACCCACCTTCAAGATTGACTCAGAATAACTTTTTGAGTCGATTTAGCGATGTCCGTCCATGTAAACGTTGTGCGCACGATACAGGTCGCAATTTTTAACCGATTTATCTGAAATTTGAGACTTAAGCTTCTTTTGACACAACGACGGACGCTATTGAAATTTGCAAAAATCGGTCCATGTTTTGACCTAGCCCCCATACAAACGTCCCCTTAAAATATGAGTCAAATGACTCTAACAATAACAATAGGTATCCTTTCGAAATTTGGCAGGTAAACGTGTTTTGTATTCACAAATCACCATTTCACATTTTAAAGCAATCGGACCAGTTCTTCTTGTAGCCCCCATACAAACCACCCTCCCGATATTCACATAAATCGCTAAAATTTCATGAAAATAGGAAATGATTTATTAAAATTTTGTTTATTTTTAACACGTACTTTAATTACCCAATCAAAATTTGATTATAATCACACCATTTTTGGACTTAGGTCCCATATGAAAATTTCGCCCGCTATTCACTTAAATCGGTTAATTTAAAAACAAATAGAAGACTATTTCACTCAGATTTGGTTTGTGTGTTATTAAAGATTTGACCTAAGATAAACCAAATCGGTGCATGTTTGGACTTGGGACACATTTTCCGGAAAACACTGGTGTAGGGTAGTATATGGTCGGTCTTGACCGACTATTATTTTCTTACTTGTTTTTGTATGTAGTTGGTATCACTTATTTATTATATTTTATTAAAATTATTTAATTAATATTAATACATATAATTATTTTATTAAAATAAATATTACATAATTTCGGTGTTAGTTTTAAATCATGTGACATGTCACCAGTAAAAGCCATGGTAACGTAGTAGGAAAAAGAAAAGTTTAGTTTAGTTTCAAGTTTAGAATCTGCCACCATAACTATACACAAAAATTATATATTTATGTCACAAATTTTATGTTATATTTTTGACTTATATTTTTTTACACTAGTTTTAAATATCATATTTAGAATCGACCGCAATCACTTAACTTGTCCAAAATGCTTCTGATGTTGAATTTCGCCAGTCACTATTAATTTGTTAAAAATAAAACTTTGTCAGTTGTCAGATTTTTTTTTGCATGTAATGGAAAACACTGTAATTTGAACGTTTTAATTACGATTACATGTAATTAGTAATTGAGTTTTTTCAATTACAATTACATGTAATTAGTAATTGAAAAAACTCAATTACTAATTACATGTAAATGTAATTGAAAAATTCAATTACTAATTACATGTAATTGTAATTGAAAAAACTCAATTACTAATTACATGTAATTGTAATTGAAAAAAATGTAATTGGTATCGCCCATGTCTGCCGTCTGTCTGTCTGTCCGTTGAAAACACGCTAACTTTTGAAAGACTTTACGGAGGCTCCTGAAGTTTGACATATATGTTGACCATTTACCGGGTCAGGTTGGTATTGCAATCCAGCGAAATCGGTCCAGTGGTTCAAAAGTTATGAGCAAAATAGTAAATTTCGGCAAGGGTATTTTGCGAATTTACGAGATTAAAACCACTCTAACTTTCGAAAGACAATACTGAGGATGCTGAAGCTTAGCATATTTATTTGTCGTTCCCCAAGTCTGTTTGGTTTTGAATTTCGGCAAAATCGGTTGAGTGGTTCAAAAGTTATTAAGAAAACCGTGAATTTCAGATTGGATCCACCCAAAACCACGTGGTGATAAAAACGGTAAACAAGCTAAAAAACATTGATAAGTCAGAAAAATATTTTAAAAAGTATTTTTGTCACTCAAAAACGTTTTTACACAAAAAAAAAAAAAAAAATACACTCGAAAAAGTTTTACACTCAAAAAAAAATTTTGTAATTTTTTTTTCAAAAATGACGCAAAAAAGGTTTTTATTCATAAAAATATTTCTAATCAAAATTGCTATTTTTTTTTCACTTACTATTGTATGCATACATAAATTTGGTCAAGTCGAATTTAACTTTTCTACTAGTTTTTTAGGTAATTACATTTATATTATCGTTGTTATTGTAGTGTAGAAAAAAAGCCGTTAGTTTTTTGTCTTGTTTGTCAATCAAATATTGAGGTGAGTTAAAGTATAAACAACGCCATTTTGCGTACATTGTATAGTTGTTGTTTTCTTGTATCAATTCTTTTATTCTGTAGTTTTTTGTTGTTGTTTATATTATTAGGAGTAAAAAATATGTACATAGAGACTTAAAGCTACGCATTATTATCTGTTCGAAGAACAAATATGCAAATACATATGTACATTAAGTTTAATCTCAACCTCGGTTACTATTGTGGAGGGTATTCATAGATTCGGCCAAGTCGAATTTAACTTTTCTACTTGTTCACTACTCGTAACACCTTATATATTATCTTCTGGTATGCCATATTATTTCATTTCTCGTAAGGTATAAAATATCATACTACTATATTTTACACCTTACTCGTATTCTTCGTTATAAATTTATGACTTATTTTATACCTTACTGGTATTCTTTGTGATAATATGGATGCATTACTTTGAGTCTCATCGCCTGTTAAAATCATCAATGCTGCAATGTATAAAATAAGAGATCCTATACCTTATTTTATACCTTATTTGGTAATCTAAGTTTTGCTGGGATATTAAAAAACTTCTTAAAAAAAATCGAAAAACATTAAAAATCTAAAATTTGTTAAAGAAATATGTTTTGAAACTAAAAATTTTTCTGTTAAAAAAATCTCAAAATCTGAAAATTTTTTCTTAGTATTTGAAACTTTTCAACTTAAGATTCTAATGAAAAAATATCTTAGAACCTGAAGTTTTATGTACACAAAAAATGGACCTAATTGTAAGTAAAATGTAGTCAAATCTTAAAATGCGACTTTGTCTTTTAAAAAAATGACTCAGAACGGGACTATTTCTTACAAAAAAATGTCTCAGAATCTAAAACTTTCGATAAGAAAAATGTCCTAGAATTTAAGACTTTTTCTTTCTGAATCTGAAAAATGTCTCAAAATCTCAGATTTTTTCCATAAAAAAAATCTTAGAATCTGAGGCTTTTCCTTATGAAAAATGTTTTAGAATCTGAAAACTTTCTATAGGAATAATTTCTCTGAATTTTTCTTACAATCTAGGAAAACGTCTCAGAATCTAATACTTTTTTAACGAAAAATGATGCAGAATCAACGAATTATTATTAAGAAAAATTATCTCTTGTTTATAGGAAAAATGTCTCAGAGACACAAGCTTAGACTTTTTGTATAGAAAAATGCTCAAAATCTCAGACTTTTTTTGTAAAAATATCTTTTTCTATAAGAATAATGCCTCAGAATCTGAGTATTTTTCTATGGGAAAAATATTTTTCTTTAGAAAAAATGTCTCAGAATCTGAGACTTTTTCTATATAAAAAATGTTTCAGAATCTAATAATTTCCTATAAGCAAAATGTCTCAGAATCTGAGACTTGTTCTGTAGGAAAATGTTTAAGAATTGTAACTTTTTCTATAGGAAAAGTGTTTAAGCATCTGAGACTTTTTCGATAGGAAAAATGTCTCAGAATCTGAGATTTTTCTATAGGAAAAATGTCTGAGAATTTGAAACTTTTTCTATAAGAATCTAAGACTTTTTCTATAGGAAAAATGTCTAAGAATTTTAGGATTTTTCTATTTGAAAAATTTCTCATAATCCGAGAATTTTTCTCAGAATCTAAAACTTTTTGTGTAGCATGTTTCAGAATCAGAAAAAATGTGTTAGACTAGAAATATCTCAGATTCTGGGAAAATGTCTTACAATCGGAGTCGTTTCTTTTGGAAAAGTATTTTATGAATATGTTTCATTTTCTAAAGTGACTTTTTTCTGAGAAACGTTTTCCATTGGAAATATGATTAAGAGTCTTTGACTTTTTCTATAACAAAAACTGCCTTAACTGGAAATTGTCATAGAATCTTAGACTTTTCTTCGAAAAAAAAATCAGATTCTGATATTCTTCTTTGTAAAAATGTATCAGCATCTGAACAATTCACATTTTAAAAAAAGGCTTAAGTCTCTCAAAAAATGTTAAAATTTAAAAAAAAATTTAATTTTTTTCCCCGCAACAGTTTTAAACTTACACAAAAATGAAGAATCTGATTAGGTTACATATAGTTCAAGGAAAAGATCGAGAAAAGTTCTAAAACATGTGCTGTTATGTAAATTTTTTGTAAAAAAAATTGAAAAAAAAATGTTGGGCCCCCACCGAAATAAAATCCTGGATACGCCCCTGCTCAACGCCCCCCCACTGACCCCATTTTTTAAAGGATAATACATTTTTTAACGTGAAAAAATTAACAATTTTGATTAGAAAAATTTTATTTTGAGTAAAAAACTCTTTTTTTTGTCATTTAAAAAAAAAGAAAAATTGCAATTTTTTTTTGAGTGTAAAACTTTTTTCGAGTGTAATGTTTTTTTACTGTAAAAATATTTCTGAGTGAATGCACGTACGTATGTTCACAAAATATTGTCATTTATGTAAAAAAAACTTTTTTTTTTTTGAGTGTAAAATTTTTTTGAGTGTAATTTTTTTTTCGAGTGTAATTTCTAAGCTACCAATGCTTTTAAAACTAAACAAGTTTAAAAAGCATTGCTTTAAAACTAAACAAGTTTGAAAAGCATTGATCAGTTACAACCAATGCTTTTCAAACTTGTTTAACACGTGGCATTTAAAATGAAACCAATGTGAAATTCAGGGTTTTGCTTATAACTTTTGATCCACTTGATTGATTTCGTTGAAATTCAATACCAAACATATCTAGGGAACGGCAAAGGTACATGCCGAGTTTCAGCTGTCTCGTTATTGTCTTCCGAAAGTTATGGTGTTTTTTATGTCGTAAATTCGCGAAAAACACTTGCCGAAATTTACTCTTTTGCTCATAATTTTTGAACCACTGGACCGATTTAGCTGGAATGCAATACCAACCTGACCAGGTAAATGCCCAACATTTATGCCAAACTTCAGTAGCCTCTGTAAAATCTTTCAAAAGTTAGCGTGTTTTCTACGGACGGACAGACAGACGGACGGACGGACATCGCTAGATCGACATAAAATCGATCGAGGATCATGAATATATATACTTTGTGGGGTCCCAGACCAATATTTCGATGTGTTACAAACGGAATGACAAACTTATATATACCCTCTATCACTAGAGCGGAAGGTATAAAAATATTGCGTATTTATATTTTTATAGCTGTTTTAAAATTTCTCACGTTAATACTGTTTTTTCCTTTTTGACATTGAATTTTAAGGTCAAATTTATATTTTTTTAAAATACCACCAGTGCCATTGACACGGTGAGCCTCAGCGATGTGTAGGTTGAACTTTAGTGTAGACGAAAAGTGTAAGCGCAGTTCGATTACTACAAGATTAAATGTCAAAAACTGTTAACAGCGAAATAGTAGCTGCTCGCATTCGAGAGATAACGCGAATTTAGTGATTTTGTATTTTTAAAATTTTAATATTGAAGTTTTTTAAATATTTTCAAAAACTGAGTATACAGTTTTAATTGTACTTATTTATAGGTCACAAAACAGTAAATTAATTTTTTGCTGTTTTTGTTTTCGTTTTTATACCCTCCACTTAGTGATAGAGGGTATATATAAGTTTGTCATTCTGTTTGTAACTCATCGAAATATCGGTCTGGGACCCCATAAAGTATATATATTCATGATGCCCGATCGATTTTAAGACATTCTAGCGATGTCCGTCTGTCCGTCTGTCCGTCTGTCTGTCTGTGGAAAATGCTCTATCGGACAAAATATTGCACAGAGATGACTGAAACTTAACATATTTATTGGAAGTTCTCCCGAGAAGTTTGGTATTGCATTTGAGCGATATGGGTTCAGCGGTTCAAAAGTTATGAACGAAAATGTAAGCACACCTCAAAAATTTCAGTACATTCAACATAACCTAAAAATACAAAATGCATTAATTCGGCTTCTGGTTGACATATGTGAACATAATTGAGCACCAAATGGTATTTAAACAAGTACGAACATATTTTTTGACAAAAAAAAGAAAAAAATCGCGGATTTTTTTTTTTTACCAAAATTTTTTTTCGCGGATTTTTTTTTTTAATTTTTTTTTTAAGTTATTTCCTTTTAACTAAAGATTTTTGCAATAATCTTTTTGAAATTGTGGAGGGTATCACTAAATTCGGCAAGGCCGAATTTAACTTTTTTACTTGTTTATCTTTAGATAGGTTCCTTTAAAACTTCGTAAAAACATGGTATGCAGTTTTACTTGTGCTTGATCAAAGGTTAAACAGCTATTGACATCGAAATTGTGGGTGTTAAATTTCGCGAGATATCGCGTAATTATATAATTTTTTTTATTACTTATTTATATTTTACAACCGGTTCTTTAGAAATAATTAAAAAAAGTGGTATGCAGTTTGATTTCAACATGTTGGAAGATATTAAAACTACCCACAAAAAAATTATAGCTGCTCACTTTCGCGAGAAATAGCGAAAAACAGCTTATTGGAGGTATTTCTTGTTTTGATTAATAAAAGAAATTTCCTTGACATTGTTGAAAAACACGAAATGCAGTTTGATTTGATATTGGTTAAAGGTGATAATATTGTTAACATTTAAATTCTAGCTGCTCAATTCTTCGAGATATCGCTAAAAAACTCGCTAAACTACTATTTATTCATTACTTTGTGTTATTTTTGATCTGTAAAAACATTTACTTCAATTAATGATAAAAATGTGGTATGCAGTTTGAATTCGAGGTTATTAAAGGCGACAAAACTGCAAGCATAAAAATTATAGATGATCAATTTCCCGAGAAATTGCAAAATTACTGTTCAATTTTTTATAATAATTAATTTATTTTTTCTTTAGTATCTAAAATAAAGGAAAAAAATCAAGAAATGACAAATATATTGTATGCAGTTTAAATTGTATGTGGTAAAATGTGGTAAAACTGCTCAAATCAATATCTTGACTGCTAATTTACGCAAAAATCAATTTTTTTTCCATTTTTTTTTCCAATTTTTTTTTTTAATTTTGAGATTTCTCGCGAAATTGAGAAGATGTGTTTCGATGTTAACTGTTTTGTGACCTGTAAATAATTACAATTAAAACTGCATACTCAGTTTTTGAAGATATTTAAAAAACTTCATTGTCAAATTTTAGAAAATACAAAAACACTAATTTCGTGATATCTCGCGAAGACGAGCAGCTACGATTTTGCTGTTAACAGTTTTGTGACATTTAATCAAGTAGAAATCGAACTGCGTTTACACTTTTCGTCGACACTAAAGTAGAACCTAAACATCGCTGAGGCTCACCGTGTTCAAAAGGCCGTCAAAAATACTTTAAAAATCGTTTTTTAAAAATATGTTCTTTGCGAAAAAATTAAAATTTCCCATCTCTGTAACTCTAAAAATATTTCAACAAAATTTTGACACTTTTCTCAATTCAAAAACCATATATAACAAATCGAAAAATTATAATACATAATTATAATTAGAGCCTGAGCTCAACTGTCTTTACAGAAACAATAATTTAAAAATAACGACTATAAGTCGCCCTAAGTGGCAATATCAGTATCTTTGGAAAACTGGCAACACCTAACATTTGTGTCTAAAATATAGACCATGTCTGGCAACGTTTGCAAAAATAAGTACTTAGATCAGAATTGATGAAGGAGAGGAAGAAGAATAATGATTACTAAAAAATAAAAAAAAGTTTATTTACATAAAATAGCAATAACAACACTTCTGTTAGAAAAAACTACAGCAACAACACCACTCGAATTGAAAAAAAAAATCAGATTTAGTTGATACTTGCTTAACAGCCTTCGTGGCGTATCGGTCTAGAGCAGTGATACGCATTTTTGTAATTCCTATTCCCGCGGGAATAGGCGCTGCTTGTGCGCTGTCAACACACATACACTATAAAATTCTGTTGCTTAAGCAAATTTGTTGACTTATCGCTTGCTACTACCCACACAAGCATAAATGTTATAGTATGTGTCTGCGTATCGCTGGTCTAGAGTGATTGTACGTTACAAGCAGTTAATAGCAAAGTATTACAGATGATGATGGGTTCAATCCTCGGCGGCTGCGATCTGTAAATAATTTTCACATATAGAGTTCTATTGACTATTAACTAAATAAATTTGACATTAAAAGTTTTTCTGAAGATTATTATAACTGGATAATATGAAACTAGTAAGAAACAAACCAGGATGTCTTAAATTTTTAGAAAAATTAAATTTTTCTTTCACACTTTTCTCAATTCAAAAACCATATATCGTTGGCTTAGTCGGCAAACCTGTCAAGTCCAATTTTTATGCAAATTGAGTTTTTGATGTAGTATGCTAGTATAACTCAAAACACATCATTTACAAAAAACAAAATGCCGTTATGTTGTTTTTTCTTCTAGTTATGCGGTGGTAAGAAATTCTGTCAAGTCCAAAAAAAAAAATAAAACATCGAAAGCCACGTGCTAAGTCCAGCTGAAAACAACACACATTTTGTATCAACAAATTTCTTCAATAGATTTAAATTCGACGTTTGTTTATTTTATTAAAAGGATTCAAAAAGAGGACTCGTATCAAAACACATGCTTGTTTTTTGTTTTTTTTTTTGCAAAATATAACTTATAAAAGCAAAAATTCCAAAAAAAAAAAATTTCTGATGAGTTTTGGTACATGATGGCATTTCCAAAGCCAAAAAAGTTAGATTTTTTATATAAAACATTTTTTTTCAAAATTTCATTCAAATGGTAAAATTTAGTAAAATAAAGCGCATTAAGAAAAGAAAATTTGGCTTTTTATGTGCTTCTATGGACCAAAATTTATCAGCATTTTTTTTTGGAATTTTTTATTTCACAAAATTGTTTAAAGTTCTGAATATATGACCTTTAGTTTAGTAGTTTGTTGATTTTGTTCGACATTAGGTCATGAGTTAATAAATTAATTAAACAAAAACATAAACATATTTTATTTTAAATTTTTCTTTTATTGTCCCAACATTTCAGTCAACATTGCTGACCATCTTCAGAGGGATATTTAAAAATTAAATAAACAAAAAAAGAAAAAAGGTCACTTTTTGTAGCTGTTGTTTAGATGAAAGCTTTTGTCAACACAAAATTTTTAAAATATTTTTTAAATAAAAATGTTTTTTTTTTTTTTCAAAAACCGCGAACTTAAACCGCTTGTAGAGGACTAAAAGTAGCCTGCATTTTTTTTTATAATTTTTACCGTTATCAGCTCGAAATGCGCACCGACTTTTTGCTATTAGTTCACGAGATCCGCAAATATCCATATCATCGACCCACCTTACGATTTAGGTTATAAATAATTTCTTTTTTTTTGTCAACAACAATGAAAAAGTATGTAGTACTACTATTTTTTATTATAAAAACACAAAAAATCAATAAAAATAAAAAAAAAGAATACAAGAAAATCTGCTAAGTCCACAAAATGGAAAGAAAATGTGCTAAGTCCACATTTAAAATAGAAAATTATAAAGAGCAAATGTGCTAAGTCCAAAAAGAGCCTATAAGTGTTACTTTCTTTTACTTTAGAGTTCTATGATTTTTTGGGGTTAAACAAGATGAACTTAAGAAAAAAACTGCGTTTACAGATTTAAAAAAAGTTAACCCAAAAAAAAGTTAGACAGTTTTTTGTCTCTCCTGAAAAATTTAAAAAAATGGACTTGACAGGTTTGCCGACTAAGCCAACGATATAACAAATCGAAAAATTATAATACATAATTATAATTAGAGCCTGAGCTCAACTGTCTTTACAGAAACAAAAATTTTTTTTATTTGACCTTTAGGATACCTACTATTATCCAAACATTAAAAATTATACTTAAATCGGTTTTTTGGTGTGGACCGTTGACGCGTTTCGCCCCATATATTATCCTCCCCTACCACACTTACAAATTTCAAAGCAATCAAAGTCATTCACTTATGATGCTTTCATTTTTATCTCCCATTTATAATTGCAATAATTACATGTGCACTTTTTATAATTAATTAATTGTTAATGTTTAACACTAAATTACAAATAACAAAAAATCATGCAGCATGTAATTGCATTACAGATTTAATCCGTTTTTGTAGTTATTTTAAATTAATTTCATAAATAATTTTTATGATTTATTAATACTTAAAAGCTTATTGCTATTAAATGTTTATCAGTCTTTGCATGTTAATGTTATTAAAAATATTTAATATTTATTTAATAAGTCTAAATGTTTTATGTAGAATTCAATCCTTCAAAGATTTTATAAAATCTGAACGATGGTCTTTAAATTTATCTAATTTTTTGCCAGTATTTTTTTTCGAAAAATTTTTTAGAACCGAAATATTAACACCTCCAAAATCAAATTTTTGGCCCGCTCTTTAAGGTCTCGTCGCTTGGGGAAGGCGTGGTCGTAGGGGCGTAAAATGACTCATAAGTTACTTTCACGTCAAATGGAAAAAAATGGGGGGTACCGTCTCAACATTTCCAAAATTAAGGAAACTCTAATATGCACATAAAAATAAAATTAGGATAGTAACGACCGATAATCCCAATTTTTAGAAAAGAAGTGACTCGTGAGACCTCTAAAACTTTTCCGAAAAATCTTAAAAAAATCTAAAAAATACCTTACCCTAAATGCTTTCAAATTATTCTTAAAAATAAAAAAATTAAAAAAGAATTTAAAAATTATTTTTTTTAAGTGAAAAGATATTAAATGAAATTTAAAGTTTTCGCAATAACTTGAAAACAGGATCAGCTAGGAGATTCGTGTAAAACATCATGTTTTTTAGTTTTAAGAAAGATCACACAATTTTGGATTAAATATTAAATTAAGAATAAGAACTATTATTAAATTTAACGCTATAAATTTTCTTCGTATAAAGATTCTTCTATCAACATTATTATTTAAATTCCAATGAAAACCATTTTTATCGTTAATTTTCTGCACATTAAATTCTGTTTAAATTACAGTTGTATTTTTTTAATACAGTCAATTAATTTTAAAAATAAAATTAAACATTTTCTTTTGGAAGCTTAAGTAGAAAGAAAAAGTTTTTTTTCTTATTAAATAAGCAATAAATTGTCACCTTTTCTTTTATAAAAAAAAAAATAGCAAAAAACCCTCCTGCTTCCCAAAATACAAATGACAATTTGTAGATGTTTATTGTAACAAATCTATACACAAGTGTGACATTTATCTCAATAATCAGCCATTAACTTTTTTTTTTGTTCAATAAAAGTTTCTAACGCCAACACAAGTTGGCAAGAGTGTTAGATTTGTTTGGCTTACAAAATACACATGTACCTTTTCACCACATACTCACACACGTAAACGCATATACACAATAGAGCGACTCAAAAAAAAAGTGATTTAGTTACCCCTCTGAAAATAAAGATTGATATGTTTTATGATGATTCCCAAAATATTTGGGTTTTAGCGTTGATCATCCGTGAGCTGGACCATTTTTAAAAAAGGTATTTTTTTCAGTTTTTCGAATTTTTTTGTACTTTGCTCCAAGACGACATAAATAAAAGTTGGTATCATCGAAAAGAGTTTTTGACGCAGCATCCAATGGTATATAAAACTTGACCACTTGCGACCTACTAATTGAGATATTTAACTAATACATATTTTCGTTGCGGGTTTTCATACAAATTCTACGTCTTTGAAAATAATGTTCTGCTTTTCAAATTGAATCTGATTTAAAATAATGTTAATTTATTTATTTTTTGTAATTATTCTCATAAAACGCCAAATTCGCGATAAATTTTATCTTTTTTCAAATATAGGCAATATGGGTATCAAAATTTTTCATTTTTCAATTATAATAACCTGGTGATAAGTAAAAGATCTGTTTTCAAATCTAGGATGCTGTGAGATAAATTTAAGTTTTTAAATGTTAATTTTTTAACAATGTTCTGCTTTTTAAATTGAATCTGTTTTAAAATAATGTTTATTTTTTTTTTTTATTATTCACATAAAACGCGAAAATCGTGATATATTTTTTCTTATTTTAATATAGGCAATATGGGTATCAACGTTTTTCATTTTTCAATTATAATAATCTGGTGATAAGCAAAAGATCTGTTTTCAAATCTAGGATGCTGTGAGATATATTTAAGTTTTCAAATATTATTTTTTTAGTTGAATACATATATGAAATAAGAAAAATAGTTACTAACAGAACACCAGATTATTGTAATTGAAAAATGAAAAAATTTGATACCCATATTGCCTATATAAAAGAAAACCTAAGTATATCGCGATTTTCGCGTTTTTTGTGAATAATAAAAAAAATAAAAAAATTAACATTATTTTAAAACAGATTCAATTTGAAAAGCAGAACATTGTTAAAAATTAATATTTACGAACTTAAATTAATCTCACAGCATCCATGATTCGAAATCAGATATTTTACTTGTCACAAGGTTATTATAATTGAAAAATGAAAAATTTTGATACCCATATTGCCTATATATTAAAAAAGATAAATATATCGCGATTTTCGCGTTTTATGTGAATAATTACAAAAAAAAATAAATTAACATAATTTTAAAACAGATTCAATTTAAAAAGCAGAACATTATTTCCAAATACGTAGAATTTGTATGAAAACCCGATACGAAAATTTGTATTTAGTTAAATATCTCAATTAGTAGGTCGCAAGTGGTCAAGTTTTATATACCATTGGATGCTGCGCCAAAAACCCTTTTCGATGACACCAAATTTTATTTATGTCGTCTTGGTACAAAGTACAAAAAAATTCGAAAAACTGAAAAAAGGACCTTTTTTTAAAATGGTCCAGCTCACGGATGGTCAACGCTAGAACCAAAATATTTTGGGAATCATCATAAAACATATCAAGCTTTGTTTTCAGAGGGGTAACTAAATCACTTTTTTCTCTTCCATACAAGTTGAGTCGCTCTAATACACAATATAGTATAATATGTGTGGTTTTATAGTTTGCTTAAATGCTAGAGGGCGTAATTATGTTAAGTTTATTAGTGAAACTAAAATTTGATACCATCTATTGAGTGAGAATGGATATTATATTGTTTCCGGTTAAAAATGTTTATATATGCACATTTTTCTGAAACTTTTAATTTTTCAAAATGTTAGGGCAAATTTTTGTTCTACTAGACCTAAAAATCAAGCCTTTTTGACAATTTTGATTAGAAATTTTTTATTTTAAGTAAAATTTTTTTTATCGATTTAAAAAAAAAAATGCAAAATTTTTTTTTGAGTGTAACATTTTTTTCGATTGTAATTTTTTTTTACATGATAATGTTTTTAAGCTGGTGTCTAATTTAAAAAAAGTTGCAGGACGCCACCTCAGTTTGACTATATACCCACCAAAAACTACTGCTTCGCCGTAAGCAGGTTTGTAAGGGAATGTTGAGTTGACATTCCCTTACAAACCTGCTTACGTATGGCATGATATTTGGTCGCAATGTCCCACTTTAGAGCATTTCATCCGAGCGCTTATTTCAGCGCAATAAAAATGTAATGAAATCATACCTTCTTAGAAGCTTACTAGGTGCATTTTTGTAAGCATATTGGATGCTCAGAAATCATTGCTTTAATAAAGCACAAAAATAATGTATTACCATCACTAAAGTCTGCATGCCTGAAAAGTTTGTATGAAGGAAGTGCTCCTCGTAAGCACACAAATAATACTACAGTTTTAATGTCTACAGTTTAATAGTCGCAACTTTTGTTTTCACTTTTGCACATGCGTACACGTCCGTTCAAAAAAAAACAGAACATCAACTGAATTAAAAATATATTTTTTTATTGCGTCATCCAAATTTTCGTTTTGCTGTTTGATGCTCGTAAGTCGTCATATAATTTATAGTTTTTTCGCTCTGCCTTACGGTAGTGCATACTAGATGCACTACTGTAAGCGAATGTATTTAAAAATGTCTGTTTATATTTGTAATTTATCGAAAAATGTATATTTCTATCTCTGCCTTACAGTAGTGCATCTAGTATGCACTTCTGTAAGGCAGAAATATCTATGTGCTGAAGACGAAGCGCTTGTGTATGCCAGAAAAATTATGAACTGCTTCCACCATTTCGATTATTTTTTGCTGGGTAAGCTAACAACGAAAAAGAAAACAAAAATTACTATTTTCATTTTCTTAAAACCAAAAATTTTAAAAACTTGGGTTTGTAACTTGGATAATAATTCACCTCGTGGTGAATAAAACTGTTTGTCACCAGCTGGTGAATAAAAAGTAAAAAAAATATTTTTCAACAAATTTTTTTTTCATAATTTTTTTTTCCCATCAAATTATTTTTTTTCATAAAATTATTTTTTTCATCAAACTTTTTTTTCATCAATTTTTTTTTTCATAAATTGTTTTTTTTTTCATCAATTTTTTTTATCAATTTTTTTTTTATATCAAATTTTTTTTTCATCAATTTTTTACTCATCAAATTTTTTATTTTTTTTCATCAAATTTTTTTTTTCCTTAATTTGTTTTTTCATCAAAATTTTTTTTTTCATTAATTTTTTTTTTTCATTAATTTTTTTTTCATAATTTTTTTTTTTCATTAATTTTTTTTTTTTCATTAACTTTTTTTTCATCAAATTTTTTTTCATGAAATTTTTTTTTTTTTTTATTTTTTTTTTTGTTTTTTCATCAAAATTTTTTTTTCATAAATTTTTATTTTCCCGGTTAGAAATAGTCACATATGCACACATATGAACACATATGATCATCCATACATGTTCATGGACGAAAATTGAGGTAATATGTACATTAGAGTGTCCCTTATTTTGGAAATGTTGGAAATCTTGAGACGGTACCCGCTCATTTTTTTCCTTTTGACTTAAAAATAACTCAGGAAAAATTTTACGCCCCTAGGACCACGCCTTCCCTACGCGACGGGCCCTTAAAGAGCGGGGCCTAAAAAATCATTTTTCCATACAAACCAAAAAATTTTTTTTTTGATTTTTAATTTTTTTGTTATTATTTATTATATTACTTGGTTTGCTTATTCACAACAAAAAATTTGATTTTGGTGGGATAAGTCTTTCAGCGCTAAAAAATTTTTCGCAAAAAAAAATTTTGAGCCGCCGGGGTCCTACAGTAAAAAATTTTTAAAAAATATTTTTTTTTAGTTTTGACCAGCAACGGTTTTAGCTGCTATGTTGCTTTAAATGATATATATTCATAAAAAAATATTTTTTGTATCTGTGACATCTTAATCGTGTTCTAAAAAAGGGTAAAAAATGCATTGATGATTTTTTTCGATACACGATAAAAATGTCACAAATATGAATAATATTTTTTTTGGAATATATATCATTAAAATCAACATAAAAACTAAAACCATTGCTTTTCAAAACTAAAAAAAAATATTTTTTAAAAATTTTTTACCGTAGGATTCCTACGGCTCAAAATTTTTTTTTTCGAAAAAGATAAAGATGTCACAGATATGAATAATTTTTTTTTTGGAATATATATCATTTAAAGCAACATAGCAGCTAAAACCGTTGCTGGTCAAAACTAAAAAAAAATATTTTTTAAAAATTTTTTACTGTAGGACCCCGGCCGCCCAAATTTTTTTTTTGCGAAAAATTTTTTAGCGCTGAAAGACTTATCCCTCCAAAATCAAATTTTTTGTCGTGAATAAGCAAACCAAGTAATATAATAATTAATAACAAAAAAATTAAAAATCAAAAAAAATTTTTTTGGTTTGTATGGAAAAATGATTTTTTAGGCCCCGCTCTTTAAGGCCCCGTCGCGTAGGGAAGGCGTGGTCCTAGGGGCGTAAAATTTTTCCTGAGTTATTTTTAAGTCAAAAGGAAAAAAATGAGCGGGTACCGTCTCAAGATTTCCAACATTTCCAAAATAAGGGACACTCTAATGTACATATATGATCATACGTGTTCATATTTGATCACATATTTTCATTCATATGTTTTCATACATTTCAGTAATTCGTATTTCCTTGTCATTAAAAAACACTTTTATTACTAATTTTGATATTTTATTTAAAAAAATTATAAAGAAGAAATTATAAGAAGAACACTGTTAAAAACATGGTTGAATTTATGTGTTGGAACCGAAAAATATCGGACAATTATTCTTAGCTCTTTAATTCTTATAATTAGCGGTGCGTTGAATACGATTTGCTCTCCAACATCAGGCTTTCTGTGTATATAATACAAAACAAACGTCGTTTTTATCCAAATATTCCGATTTTAATCCATTATTCGAAAATCCATTATTCGAAAAAGTCTACATTTTGTTGCGACTATATATCCCTTATGTAACATCAAAAATCTTCTTCAAAAAGGTTTAGTTAAAGGGGGTTTTCTTGATTTATGCTCGTAATTTCAAGGAGTCGGTAACTACTGGTGTAAAATACCTAACAGATATCTTTACCTAGCCGGTTAATTAACATTGAAAAATATGGTTACCTAAGAGGTAAGTTTTCGAAATTTTTCTTACACGGTAGATATCTATGCACTGATAGTTATCTGCTTGTTGAAATTACGGCTATTAATTGATAAAGCACGTTCTTTGTTGCCCACAACCATCGAAGATTTTGATATTTCTGGAAAAGAAAGAAGAGATTACAGGACATACAAAATTAACAACGATATTAATATGTATAAGAAAATGTTTTCTTACTTACTTGGACAAATCACATTTTATATTCCAGAACGAATTGGCTTATTTAAAATATTTTTGTAAAATCAAACTGAAAAAATTCTTGAAAAAAAAAATGTACAAAAAAGGAAAAATAAAATTATGACATTTTGGTTTTGAAGTTTGCATCAAATCAAATAATTTAGAAACTTTCAAAACTAAAACAAATAAAACGAAGCATATGAAATGCAATTTGAGAAAATGAAAAGTTTTATATTCCATTTCCAGAAAAACCTTAAAAATGGTAATGGTTATGTAATGCATTATCATGAAATGCATAGCCAAAAATATGTATTATTTTTTCACTACGGCTTACTATATGCATTACTTTTTTTGTATTTTCCATGCATTACGTAATACTTACCCATTATTTTGGTGTCATCCCCCCCAAAAAAAACATCATCAATTCTGTATATCATCAATTAATCTATTGCCATTAGATATAAGACAATTTGGGGTTAGGCTAAAAATAATGAGTGCGTAAAACGTAATGCATGAAATATACTAAAAAGTAATGCATATGGTAAACGGTAGAAAAAAATCCATATGTTTGCAGTTTTTTTGCTATGCATTATTGGATAGCCATGGTTATGGTAATGCATTACATAACCGTTACCATTTTTAAGGTTTTGCTGGGTTTTGTTAACTTTCAAAAGCCAACAAATTTGAAAAGGAACTAAGAAAACATTCAAGATGAGATCTTGCAAATTATGCAATTCCAAAAGTGCATTGTGTTTTACAAATACTTTATTTAAAAAAAATACCACACTTCCCATTAGTTTTTGCGAATTAACCGCAAATATTTCCATATATGACATCAAACAGTACTATATATTCGCTCGTTGTATGGATGTATAATTCCATACATGCTATCATATGTACCGAACATGTGCATATGTGTTCATTAGAGTGTCCCTTATTTTGGAAATGTTGGAAATCTTGAGACGGTACCCGCTCATTTTTTTCCTTTTGACTTAAAAATAACTCAGGAAAAATTTTACGCCCCTAGGACCACGCCTTCCCTACGCGACGGGCCCTTAAAGAGCGGGGCCTAAAAAATCATTTTTCCATACAAACCAAAAATTTTTTTTTTTGATTTTTAATTTTTTTGTTATTATTTATTATATTACTTGGTTTGCTTATTCACAACAAAAAATTTGATTTTGGTGGGATAAGTCTTTCAGCGCTAAAAAATTTTTCGCAAAAAAAAATTTTGAGCCGCCGGGGTCCTACAGTAAAAAATTTTTAAAAAATATTTTTTTTTAGTTTTGACCAGCAACGGTTTTAGCTGCTATGTTGCTTTAAATGATATATATTCATAAAAAAATATTTTTTGTATCTGTGACATCTTAATCGTGTTCTAAAAAAGGGTAAAAAATGCATTGATGATTTTTTTCGATACACGATAAAAATGTCACAAATATGAATAATATTTTTTTTGGAATATATATCATTAAAAACAACATAAAAACTAAAACCATTGCTTTTCAAAACTAAAAAAAAATATTTTTTAAAAATTTTTTACCGTAGGATTCCTACGGCTCAAAATTTTTTTTTTCGAAAAAGATAAAGATGTCACAGATATGAATAATTTTTTTTTTGGAATATATATCATTTAAAGCAACATAGCAACTAAAACCGTTGCTGGTCAAAACTAAAAAAAAATATTTTTTAAAAATTTTTTACTGTAGGACCCCGGCCGCCCAAATTTTTTTTTTGCGAAAAATTTTTTAGCGCTGAAAGACTTATCCCTCCAAAATCAAATTTTTTGTCGTGAATAAGCAAACCAAGTAATATAATAATTAATAACAAAAAAATTAAAAATAAAAAAAAAATTTTTTTGGTTTGTATGGAAAAATGATTTTTTAGGCCCCGCTCTTTAAGGCCCCGTCGCGTAGGGAAGGCGTGGTCCTAGGGGCGTAAAATTTTTCCTGAGTTATTTTTAAGTCAAAAGGAAAAAAATGAGCGGGTACCGTCTCAAGATTTCCAACATTTCCAAAATAAGGGACACTCTAGTGTTCATACATGATTCATATATGTTCGCATATGCATCCATATATCCTCATATGTGTTCATATGTGACTATTTTTACCTGGGTTATCATATTTTGTTTCATAAATTTTTTTCTCACCAAATTTTTTTTTCATATTTTTTTACATCAAAAAATTTTTCTTTTCGTCAAAAAAATTCATCAAAAACTTTTTTTCATCAAAATTTATTTTTATCAAAAATTTTGGGTTCATTAAATTTTTTAACATAATTTTGTTTTTCGTGAAAAAAAATAATTTTAATTTTTCACCAAGGTAAGCTTTTCGCATAAAAATTTTCCATTTGTTTATCTAATGTACATAAAACAAGTGAGAGTGTTATATTCTTTGGTGCCGAATCTCATATACCCAGGCAGAAACTGCTAACCGTTCCAAAGAAAAAGTCTCGGTAAAGCACTTTATTTTTTGTGTAAATGGTAGTATGAATTCGAAAAAGTGCTTTGCAAGCGCTTTGTCAATGTTTTTTTATTTAAATCCGTTCAAAGTATAAATTTTTTATTAAAATGTATTAATTTTCGTAACAATTGAAATATTTTTTATTTCCCCGCAGGATAAATGGCCGGTCCTTGATAGTTCTCGTGATATGTCATTTAGACACAATGACCTACATATAACAAACTTGACACCTTTTATATAAAAACACCTGTTTCTTTTGTGAGGAAGTGTCTTAAACTCCGGATATATCACCCTTAAACTCCGGATACATACCCGTTTCTGTTCAATACACCACTTTTTTTCGGGACTTTTCAAAATTTTTTCCTAAAAGCACTTTTAATAAAATTTTTTATTCCAAAACGCAAAGAAAACTGCAAACAAATTTTTTCCGGGATATGGAAAATTGTTCAAAATTTGTTAAAATTTTTTTTATTCTAATACATTTTTAATCCAAATTTAATCACATGTGAAATGTCACTGGGCCTATACCTTTGGACCACTACCCGATTCGGTTCAATACACCACTTTTTTTCGACAAAAAAAAAAATTTCCTTCTTCTTCTTCAAAAATTTTCCTAGAAGCATTTTAAATAAATTTTTAATTCCAAAACGCAAAGAAAACTGCAAACAAATTTTTTCCGGGACTTAAAAAATATTTCAAAGTTTGTTCAAAATTTTTTTATCCTAATAAATTAGTCAATAAATTTTTAATCCTAATTTAACAAATTTTTTTATTCAAATAAACACCAAAAAAAGGTGTGGCTTATGGACTTATACATTTTTGATACGTCCCATTTTTTTGTAGTACCATATTTTTTATAATAGTACCATATAATAGTACCATATTTTTTGTTTTTAAAGCGCTTTCAAAGCGCTTTAAAATAGCAACGGCTTACCGTTTACCGTGGTTATCATTTTGGACGCTGGGGGAGTACTAAACTGTGATGCTTTCCCAGCACACAAGCGACCATAAAAGATACTTTGCCAGCGCTTTCCCGTTCGTATTTTTCTGCCTGGGTACTCTCCAAAATGTAAAAACACTTTTTTGCTCTTATTTTTGCACTCACTTACGAAATGTACAGCTCTTTTGGTTTTTTAATGGGGTCCTCGACTGATATTTCAATTCGTTTTGCATGGAATAGCAAAGTAATATAACATTATTTTTTCTAAAAAAACTTTGCTTTGGAAAGTACACCCAAATCTTCCGCAAAACATTATTATGATTTAATGTTCTGGGCAAAAGTACAAAATTCGCAGGCATTTTTAGAGTGGCACCCAAATATTAAATTTTTGGATTTTTTAATTTTGATGTGTCTGGAGACAAACTTTCGTTTAAGATTAATTTAATCCAAATAGATAATTTTAACCCGTGGAGCCCTTCGATCAAAGTTTCGGTTTACTTTAGAAAATTTTCACCAAATCTTTAAAATTTATTCGAATGGCGCCATGGGTTAGTATATATGGACTTTTGTCATTAACTTTTAACGCTTGTGATATTTTACTAATTTCGCAATAAAATTTTTATTTGTAAACTAGGTGGTACCTGTGAATGTAGATATGTTAAGGGAACCATAATGAGTAATTCTGCAAAGGCACAGCGCAAATAGTCTCATTATCTCATGGTAAGGAACGTGCAAAGTTGAAAAATGTAAAAAAATCGCTTGATAAATACTCTCATGAAATTTTTCGTTCAAAGTTCCATATTGTTGGGTGCGTTAAAGCTATTGCTCCAAATTTAATACCGTTTAATCAGTAGACTTGGGCAATTATTTGGTGTAGGTTCAGTGGATGTGCCATCAATAAGAAAAAAGTTACATGGACCTAAATCTTTGATACCAATTTTTTTCAATTTTCAATTTTTCGAGGTTTTTTGATTGTAGCTTTTGGTGCAAACTGTAATTTTAAAATTCAAATACACATGGTAAAGGCCCTTGTAAATATCTGTGGCCGTACGAAAAAACTAGTTAACTCCACTTTTTGCGAAAATTGAGATAACACCAAAAATAGAAAGTGCATTCCATTTACTATTACTCTGTCAGATCGAAATTTCAATATATGTTCCCATTTTTATTTGGAAAACAAAATATTGGAAAATACCAATTTTTATGTAAAAACTAGATAACTCCATGCATTTTTTGAAAAACTAGATAACTTCATAGTTTCTTAAAAAACATAAAAATTGAAAGTTTAAAACGATGTTCTTTCGAAAACTATGGGAGAAAAAGCTGAAAGAACAAGTTTTAGTCACGAGTCCTTTGAGTCCAAATTTTGAACCTAAAAATTTTAACTCCCGAGAATTCAAAGATTTTTTTTTGCACATTTTAATTCATAGAGAACATGATATATAAGGTGTTACAAGCAGTGAATAAGTAACGTTATTGAATTTACTCACGTGATTGCAAGTGAGTGTGAGTAGAAAAAGATAGGCTCGTGAGTGTGCGTGATTTTAAAATTCCTGTCGTGAGCCCATCTCTAGTTTAAACTAATGCATTTTTATATAAAATATTTATTTTTTATGTTATTATGTTATTTTAATGCATTATGTATTCAATAACAAATAATGCATTATTTCAAATTTTGAAATAATACATAATGTAACCAAATATAAGTCACCCATGATTAAATGTTTAGAAATAATAAATATGAAATACAATTTATGCAATATTCATGCATTACGTAACAACCCAAGTAGAAATTCATGACGGTTATAAAAAAAAGCGTTTTTAAAGCACTCCAAAGTAGAAACTCATGACGGTAATAAAAAAATAGAATTTTTAAAGCACTTCGAAGTGAAAATTCATGACGGTAAAAAAAAAAGTCATGACTTATCAAAAATAAAGCATTTTTAAAGCATTATTTCATAACGCTTTATGAACGTTTTGAAAAAGCTTTTTGAGATTACTTTTTCGCCAAATTTATGTTGGTTTATGAATACAATTTTTTTTACAACATTTTTTTACACTACTTTTTAAATATGGTTTACGACGACCAAAAAGCCGACATTAAAAGCGAATTAACTCTAGACGACCCCATAACAGATTTAGTTAAGTTTGAGGAGTTTGACAACAAGGTTAAAACTGATCAGCAATTTTGCAATTCACTGGTATGTATTTTTCTATACTTACATTTGAATCAAAATTACTAATTTTTATTTTGTTATTCAGCGTGACCTGATGCGGTTAAAATGTAAGGCCTACTCATTATATGAGGCATACATGGGACTATTTAAATAAATGGACTAATTAATTTACGATTTCATTGGCATTATATTGAAACTAATGCCAATGAAATTTTTAGCATTAGCATTGTTTCAATCAATGCCAATGCCCGTTAAGGAATTAGTAGCATTAGTAATGCCAATTATGAAAAATTTCATTGGCATTAATAAATGTCTTAATGAAAACAAAGCATTAGCAATATTAAAAGTCGTATTTCCGTCAACCAGTTGTGAAAATTTTTTTTTGGTTAAAACTTAAAAGCTATAGATCTGTTTGTTTACCCAAATTTCTTACTTTTACTACAACTGGAAAGTTTTGTTTACTTTTTGTATTACAAATTTCCAGCTTTATTACAAGTAGTAAAAATAAGATGATTGTAGTTAGGTAAACGAACAGGCATAATATCTCGAAAACTAAGTTAGAAAGAGCAAAATGGAGGGCATTTTTGGTTCTTAGAATCTCCATAGTTTCGCCGGTCCTCTTCACATGTGTGGACCCTAATAGGTCAAAATTTAGAATCTAAAAAATTGGCAGTCCCGAAAGTTTAAAAATTCACATACCTTTAGCATTATCTTGCTTATTTTTCCAGGTACTGCAATTTAGGGGCCCAATAGGGTCTTGAGAATTTTAGAAACTGAATAACTAAAAAACTATTGCTCTGAAGGTTTTCTAGTATTGGCAGACGAGTTCTAGAAACCAAGAGCTACAAAAAAATGCTTTTGGACTTTTTGTTGTGTCACCAATATTTACCGAGACATAAACATTTTAAAATTTTCCGGAATTCCAAATTTTTTGGATTCAAAGTTGGCACCCATTGGGGTTAACATATGTGAAGAGGACCCGCGAAAGTATGGAGATTTAAAGAACCAAAAATGCCCTCCATTTTGCCCTATCTGGCTTAGTTATCGATATATCGCCATTTTTAGTTTTTAAAAAAATATATATTTATTGTAAAAAAATGCTTTTTTTTTATCAATTGTAAATAGTTTTTTAGGCATTTGTGCCGTTTCATTGGCATTAGTACAAATAATGCCAATGCAAAAAAAATTTCATTGGCAATAAATTTTAATGTTTTTTTTTTTGGCACTAATGCCAATGAAAATTCAATGCCAATTAAAAATTCCCATGTATGATATAAGGCCATTGGAAGTATCCTTTCCGTTATAATGTCCCCAGGCTTACAGCAAATGTTTAGCGGCGTTTGAAAACCGACTAAAGGAGTTTCGAAAAAATTTTTTGGCACCATTAAAGTTTTTAATGAATTGAAAGGTAATATTATGCTGGCCAACAATCAACCTAATTTCGTCCCTTCGCGTGATATATTTAAAGTAAAATTTATGTTAATAGAAACTTTTCAATTTTTTTTTATATTTGTGAAGTTTGCCTTACCGCTAAAGCATCAAATTAAGCAAATTTCTAGATCTTTTCAAAAGATTTAAAAAAAAAACACATCGTTTTCGTCAGATCAGAAATGCTTTATACCTATTATATTAATAAACTCATTTTGTTTTCCCGTTGCAGAACACCTTCTTCTACAATTTGAAAATGAGTCCGACAAGTCTATCGTGACCAAAACAAGCCGCTGGCTAGCGGCAGCAGAAGAGAGAATAACTAAACGAAATTCTATTTAGTTTTTGGTATAAAGAAACAGTTATTTTTTATAAAAAAATAATATATTTATCTTTTCTTAAAACAACAAAAATTAAAACAAAAATAAACTTTCATTTGGTTTTTAAATTGATGGAAAGTTACTTTAGGTTTTGTATCTGAAATGCTTGTAAATTGCTTTTTTTTGCATATAAAGCACTTTAAAACTGCTTTACATACCGTTTCAAAAGTGATAAATTTTTGGTTTTTGCAATGCTTTAAAAGCGCTATAACGAAGCGTTCTAAAATCATTATTACAAATGTCTTTAAAAACGCTTCAAATAAACCGTCTAGCGGTGTTATCATTAGGACAGTCTGAAAGCGCTCTGATGATGGTTTTCAGTATGGTCTGAGAGCATTCGTACTACCATACAAAGCGCTTTTAAAGCGTTTTAACGGTTGTATTTTTCTACCTGGGAAGTTATTCGTAAAATATTATTTCTCACCTTGAAATAATATGTTGTTGAACAAATGTTTGGTAAGACATCATAAAATAATGCTTCAAATAAGGGATATACATTACCTGGTAAGGTGTTACATAATCAACACTCATTACAAAAGTTTTGCTGGGAATTTTATGTATAAAAACATACAAAAACTCGGCTTATTTTCGAAATACATAAGAAAAAAAGAAAAAAAATTTTTTTTTGTAAAAACTAGTTAACTCCACTTTTTCGTAAAAAATGGGTTAATTAATGTGCTGAGTCAAAAAGTTAATATTTTTCCACATATGATTACTAAAATTGCCTTAATTTCATAATATATAAGAATTAATTGAAAAAAAAAGTTTTTTTTGGAAAAACTAGTTAACTCCATTTTTCGAAAAAACAAGTTAACTGACATCGATTTTCGGATTTAGTGTCCAAAAATGAGTTCAATGGAACCAGAAATCTTTAGTATTATTAAAAATTATGTTTTGTCTAATGCGCATGCATAACAACATATATTCATAATAAATAATAAGTGAAATATGTTGAAAACTTAAAGTGTGTTTTTCTCCTGTTTTCAAAAAATGGAGTTAACTAGTTTTTTCGTACGGCCACAGATATGCACAATTTGAGACTGATTCGAGTGATGTGCTCGCAATGGTTACGAAGCTGCAGCTCTCCAAAGATGGGAAGAAAAAACGTGAATTTTTTAAAAAGTCTGTTTTTTGCGAGGCACACTCCCAGTTTTATTCCGAATGGTTCCGAATGCTTTGTGAACTTTATAATTTACCATTTCCCACTTGATTTACAAACGCACCCAAAAAATATTCAATTGCAAAAATTTTATGAACTATTTAAATTTTTTGCAAAATTTCGATATTTTGGTTTTGCATTATTTGACAGCCAAATGTGCATGGCTGAAAGTTGAACATATAGAAACAATGGTATGTGCAAATATAGTAAATCATGGAAAGCAACATTGATCAAAAGTTAATATTGGCGAATTCCGCGGCGTTTTTCTGTTTTTCGTTTTTTGTAAGGCACATCCAGGCCGCATATCGAAAGTGGTCAGTGAAAAGCGCGTTTGGTAGTATTTTTAATGCTTTATCTTCAATCCATTCGCACCCAAAAACAATTGACGTTTTAGTGGTTTTTGGTGGTTTTAAATTTTTGATACCTTTAAATTTAATGGTTATATAAAATCTTACATTACTTAAATAAAGTAGAAAAGAAATGTATTTTGATAGATTTTGACATGTCTTATTCAAATAATATTTCAAAATTAGTCCATTGATTTTTGCAGTCGCGAAAATCGCGAAAAATCCTTAAATTTTTTATAACCTTGATAAAGTTAGTAATAACGTTAAAATATTTCGTAATAACCTTAATATTAGCATTATTAATCATACTTTGAATAGTTACAATATTCAGTGAAGGACAACACTGTAAAATCAGACATTTAATATTAAAAAAAAAAATAAATTCAAAATTATTATATTTTTTTTTCAAAAATGTTACCTTTAAACCACTGCTGTTTCTTACCTAATATCTCGATATTTAGCAAAGATTTTATGCATCTTTGAATATGTATTTTAGCTCTGGGTAAGCATCATACAAAATGGTACGTTTGGTTAACTTCGGATAAAAAATGTAATTTTGACAATTTTTTTAAAAATTTTAACTTTAAACCGCCATAGTTTTGGGTGCGATCGCTCAAATTAATGCAAGCGGACGGATTTGAATTACTTATTTATAATGTTATTTACCTACAAAGTCTTATCAATGTGCCACGAAAAAATAATCGCAATTTTTTTTTTCTTAAATATTAAAAGTTAATGACAATTGCTCATATATATTTTTTTAAATTATGTTTAAATGCAAACCTGTTTTAATCTCAAAGGAAAAAAATTTAGATTTTTTTAAAATTTTTTGACCGTAGGAAAAACCGTAATTTTTGAAAATTTTTTGACAAATTTTTAACGGCAAAATCGTAATAACTGCCCTATCAATTTTAGTTTTTTTTTCATATTTGTATCCATCATGTGAAAGTCAATAAAAATTATGTAATATATTTTTTTTTCGAAATTGGAAAAATTTAGATCCAGTTCTGAATTTTTTTCAAAAAACTCTATTTAAAAGATGTGTTTCCGAAAAAATGTTATGTTGGTAATTTATAAAGATAATAAATGTGATACGAGGGTCGATGTGAAAAATTAAATTATTTATAAACATTTTTCAGAAAATTTTTTAAAAATACTTCGAAGTCGTTTTTTTTTCAATGTTAAAACACTAAAAAAATAAAAACTGATCCAGTAGTTTTAACATGACTAACAAAAAAGAAAATAAAAACAAGTAAGAAAGTTATATCATATATACATATGATACCCTACACCAGTGTTTTCTGGAAAATGGGTCCCACGTCCAAACATGGACCGATTGGATCTGTCTTTTGTTATTTCTTTATTTAGTGTAGAAAACACACACTGCTCAAATTCTAGTTTCATTGGTTTATTTTTTTGTCAATAGACCGATTTAACTGAATATCGGTCGAAATTTTTATATGGGGGACTAACAATAAGTCCAAAAATGGTCCAATTATATTCCGATTTGAAAAGGTTACTAAAGCTCACGTTTAACACCTAGAAATACAATTTTTATCAAATATTTAAATTTTTAAGAATTTTGAGGGAATTATACACAGAAAAAAAAAAATTGTCAATACAATTAATTTCATTGTTAATACAATTAAACATTTAATTGAAACTGAGCCTACATTGGATTTTGTCAATACAACATTGACTTTTGTAACTTTTAAAAAAAATATCAACTCATTTTTGTCAATTAAATTCATTGTTGTATCAACAATGAAATTAATTGAAAAGTTTGTAATAAATTATATTAACGGAAATAAGCATGCTTTAATGTCATTTTATAAAAAAAAAATCTAAAAATAGAACAAAAAAAAAAATCTAAAAAATTAAAAAAAAAAAAAAAAAACATTAGCCGGCAGCTGGAATCGAACCCGCAACGAACATGATACGAGTCTAGCACACTACCACCGTGCTATTCCTTGTATATATTTGTAGTTGACTATACGCGTATATTAAAGGAAATAAACCGGTTTTAATGTCATTTTATTTAAAAAAATATATAAAAAACTAAAAAAAAAAACATCTAGCGGCAGCTGGAATCGAACCGGCACCGAACATGGTACGAGTCTAGCACACTACCACCGTGCTATTTCTCATATATTTTTTACTTGACTTAACGCGTATAAAAGGTGTTGCAGAATAGCAAAACAAAAATAATTTAAAATAAAAATAAATAAAAATAAAAAAATGTTTCCGCCAGCTGGCAGCGAACCCGCAATGTTCATGATTTGAGTCTAGCACACTACCACCGAGCTATCGTCATATAAATTTGAGCTTTATCAAATGAATTTATAAGGTGTCTGTGTTATCAATGAGCATTTTGTGCGTTTTTTAACAATGATTTTAATTGATGCATTTAATTAAAAATTAAATTGGATTTTTGTCACATTAACTATATACATTGTTGATACAATTAAAAACGTTGTTGAACTGGAAGTTAGTTGCTAACAATTTGTTTTGTTACTTTTGATTTCACGATATTTTTTTCTGTGTATGAATATCGGGAGGGTGGTTTGTATGGGGACTACCAGAAGGATTGACCCGATTTCTTTGAAATTTAGAATGATAATTCGTACATACAAAATTTGTTTACTTGCTAAATTTCAAAGCGATATCTATTATAATACGGTTGTACGAGCCATTTAAGCCGAATCCAAAGAGGGCGTTTGTGTGGGGGCTAGGGGTTCACATGGACCAATTTTCTACAATTTCAATAGGCTTGTCCTTGGACCAAAAGATGCTTAAGTTTCAAATTTCAAGTCAATTGATTGAAAATTGCGACCTGTATCGTGCTTAAACCGATAGATGGACAGACGGACAGACAGACGGACGGACGGACATCGCTAAATCGACTCAAAAAGCAATTCTGAGTCGATCGGTATGCTTTAAGGTAGGTCTAGGACCAATATTTCTGGTAGTTACAAACATCAGCACAAACTCATTATACCCTGTACCACAGAGTGGTGTAGGGTATAATTACTATAAAACTTGGATAATAACTCACCTGCTGGTGAATAAAAGCGTTTTTCACTAGATGGTGAATAAAACGTAACATAATTATTTTTCATAATTGTTTTATTCATAAAATTTTTTTTTGGTGTATCAAAAAATTTTTTTCATTGGTTTTTTTTAACAAAAAATATTTTTTTCTTTCAATTTTTTTTTCATTAAATTTTGTTTTTTTCACCAATATTTTTTTATCAAATTTTTTTTTCAAAAACTTTTTTCGTCAATTTTTTTTTTCATCAAAACTTTTTTTCTATAATTTTTCTCCATTTTAACAAAAAAATTTTTTTTTTTCATCAAAATTTTTTTGTGGGATTTTTGTTTCATTAATATATTTTTTTCCTTAATTTTTTTTTTCATAAAAATTTTATTTTTCATCAAAAACATTTTTCCTTCAAAAATTTTTTTTTTTCACAAATTTTTTTTTTTCATCAACACTTTTTTTTCTTAAAAATTTTATTATTCATCAAAAAAAATGGTCTTTTATCATTTTTTTCTTATTTTTTTTCTCCAAAACTACTTTTTCACCATGTCTAAAATTCTGATTAATGGGGTCCTCGACCGATATTTCAATTCGTTTTGCATGGAATGGCAAATACCATTATTTTTTCTAAAAAAAAAAAAAATCTTTTGCAAGTACACCAAACTCATCAGCAAAACATTATCATGACTTAAATGTTTTGGGCTAGGGTTAAAAGTTGGTGAATAAAACGTAACACATTTTTTTTTATCAACAACAAATATTTTTTTTTTCATAATTGTTTTATTCATAATTTTTTTTTTTTTTTATCAAAATTTTTTTTTTCATTGGTTCTTTTTAACAAAAATTTTTTTTCTCTCAATTTTTTTTTCATTAAATTTTGTTTTTTTCTCCAATATTTTTTTTATCAAATTTTTTTTTCAAAAACTTTTTTCGTCAATTTTTTTTTTTATCAAAACTTTTTTTCTATAATTTTTCTCCATATTTTTTTTTTTATGAAAAAAATTTATTTTTTCATCAAAATTTTTTTTGCGGGATTTTTGTTTCATTAATATATATATTTTTTTTTTTTTTTTGAGAAAGATTATTCTAGCTCAAGGTCATATTTCTTTTACTAATCATTACGATGATATTGTCAAAGTAACAATTTTCAAGAAACTTTTTATAAAGTCGTTTGTTTTAAATTGATTGGTTTGGTCATTTTGCAAGACTTACTCGACACGTGTTTCGGAATTAGTCAAATTCCATTGTCAAGAGTATTTAGCAAATTGACAATCGTTTGTGGCAAAACATAAAGTCTTATATTCGTATGTTAATAGTCATAATGAGAAATGTACTAAATACACAACACAGCTCTAAATTTCAAACGAAAAGTCATAACCAAACCATCACTATTTAATTCAAACATACCTTCATATATACAGCTTGTATTACAGGCAAAGGTTCGAAAGAATTAATTCTTTAATTCAATTTCCTAATTCGAATTAAAAAAATAGAATTTGGCATTCCCTAAAATCATTCAACTTTCATAATCATTGAATTAATTCTTTCAAGAATTCATTCCTTAAGAATGATCATTCTTAAGGAATGAACTATTTTTTTATCCAAATCAATCTACTACAAACTGAATGGTGAAATTTTCTTATCATTCAATTTAAAACAGTGAAGCGCAACACACATACACACATATTTATGCTTGTGTGGGAAGCAGCAGACGAGACGTCAACAAAACAACAACCGATCGTTTACACACGAAGATGCTTAAAATGCACACAAGCAACACATTTTTGAAAATATAAAGGGAATGAAATAAAAAAATCATCATTCAATTTGTAATAGATTTGAATGATGAAAAATTTTGTTCATTCAATCGAATGATTGTTTGCAAGGAATTAATTCTCTTGGGAATTAATTCAATTTGATTTAAGCTTTGAGAATTAAGCCTTTGAATTAATTCGTGTTGAATGCTGGTAAGGAATGATAATTCAAAACTTATTAAAACAGAATTAAACTTTTGATGAATTAATTCTCAATAGAATTAATTCGTTCGAAGCTCTGATTACAGGCTAGTATATACATACAGACAGTAGATTTCTTACGCGAGTAAGATGTTCACTGCTTTTGTTGTATTCCCTCTTATTCATAATATGAACAGAAGGTGAGGCGTGCTATCCTTTTGTTTAAATTCTGTTTTAATTTTTAAATTAATAAAAATTATTTATTATTCGACCTTTAAAATTCTATTTTTGAGAAAGATTATTCTAGCTCAAGGTCATATTTCTTTTACTAATCATTACGATGATATGAAACACGTGTCGAGTAAGTCTTGCAAAATGACCAAACCAATCAATTTAAAACAAACAACTTTATAAAAAGTTTCTTGAAAATTGTTACTTTGACAATATCATCGTAATGATTAGTAAAAGAAATATGACCTTGAGCTAGAATAATCTTTCTCAAAAATAGAATTTTAAAGGTCGAATAATAAATAATTTTTATTAATTTAAAAATTAAAACAGAATTTATATTTTTTTCCTTAAATTTTTTTTTCATCAAAATTAAATTTTTCATCAAAAACATTTTTCCTTCAAAAAATTTTTTTTCACAAGTTTTTTTTTTCATCAACACTTTTTTTTCTTAAAAATTTTATTATTCATCAAAAAAAAATGGTCTTTTATAATTTTTTTCTTATTTTTTTTCTCCAAAACTACTTTTTCACCTGTGTAACATTCTGATTACTGGGGTCCTCGACCGATATTTCAATTCGTTTTGCATGGAATGGCAAATAACATTATTTTTTCTAAAAAAAAAATTTCTTTTGCAAGTACACAAAACTCATCAGCTACCCAGCAAAACTTAGATTACCAAATAAGGTATAAAATAAAGTATAAGATCTCTTATTTTATACATTGCAGCATTGATGATTTTAACAGGCGATGAGACTCAAAGTAATGCATCCACATTATCACATAGAATACCAGTAAGGTATAAAATAAGTCATAAATTTATAACAAAGAATACGAGTAAGGTATTAAATATATGATATTTTATAGGTTACGAGAAATGAAATAATATAGCATACCAGAAGATAATATATAAGGTGTTACGAGTAGTGAAAAAGTAATTTTGTATTAAATTTACTCACGTGATTGTAAGTGAGTGTAAGTAGATAAAATATGCTCGTGAGTGTATGTCGTTAGAAATTTCCTGTCGTGAGCCCATCTCTATTTTAAACTTATGCATTTTTTTATAAAATAATTATTTTTTATGTTATTGTAATGCATTATGCATCCAATTATAAATAATGCATTATTTCAAACTTTCAAATAATACATAATGTAACCAAATATAAGTCATCCATGATTTAATGTTTAGAAATAATAAATATGAAATACATTTTTTCCAATAATCATGCATTACGTAGCAAATTATTAGTAATGCATTATTTTTCACTTTAAAATAATACGTTGTGGAACAAATGTTTGGTAAGACATCCTAAAATAATGCTACAAATAAGGTATATACATTACCTGGTAATGTGTTATATAATCACTACCCATTACCAAAGTTTTGCTGGGAACATTATCATGACTTAACGTTTTGGCCACCAACCTAAGTGCAAAGTAATTAATTTTGTACTTTCGCCCAAAATATATTTTTTGCTGAAGATTTAGGTATACTTGCCAAATCAGTTTTTCTGAAAAAATAATTTTATATTCATTTGACATTCCATGTAAAACGAATTGAAATATCGGTCAAGGACCGATATTTCTAGCTATATACATCCGGCCATATGACTGTAAATTTGGTTAATGAGTGTAATTAAGTCCAAAAAAGTATTTTTTTTTATTTTTGAGACTATAAAATATTCGACACAGAAGAATTTAACACTCTCACTTGTTTTTTGTCCGAAGTTTATACATAGTGAAAAAATAGTTTTGTTAAAAAAAAAATTAGAGCCAATTTGGAAAATTCAGACACAGCTCTGAATGAAACAAAAATAAGCTAAAAATTTCGACAGCTTTGATCATTTTAATTTAATGGCAATCGATAAATACATACCGAAAATCGAGTTATTTGAAAAATATATGACTTTTTTAAAGGACCTCCATGGGGACCGCAACTTGTTCTATGTAAATATCCCAATCCCTTTTAATAAAATAAAATAATAATCTACTCCATTTTACAACTCTCGCTACGATATGTACATAAAATATATATAACTAATATAAAACATTGTTACTTTTTCAACTGCTGGTTTGCTTTGTCCCCTTTCTTTTAATTCTGACAGAGAAAAAAACTAAATTTTTATCAATTCTTGTGCAAATTACTCATCCTTAAACAAACTCACAAAACGAAAAAAAAAATCTTTTCTATACTTTTTTATAAAAACCAACAACTGAATAAGGAAGTAAATTCTGATGTTTTTTTTATCAGCTTTACCGCAAAAAAGAAAATTTTTTCAGTACCTTCAAAAGTGTATGTAATTCCACATGTTCATAAAATCAATTTAGCAATTTATGCTACATTTTTTTTATATGAGTTTATTTTCTCAGCATTCCTATTCATCTTTTTGTACTCTCTATTACACAAGTTTACAGAGATTTTGATTAACGACATTTGGTATTTATGTATTTTCCATGTAAAATCTTGCTCTGAATCCTAAAATGAAGTCCCAAGGCTTTAAAGTTAGTAGAGTTTTCGAAACTTTATAAATTTTTAACTTTTTAAAAAAGAGGTTTTACTTTAATTAAAATATCTCCGCATAAAATCGAAGCACTTATTTTTTATTTAGTTTTTAATTTAAGGTAATAAAGTACTGCTCAAAATTATAGCGCACTTTAAATTATTTTTTACAACTTATTGTTTCTATTCAAAAAATCAAAAAAATGTCAAGTTTTTTTGTGTCAATTAAACATTTTTATTCAAATTTATTTAATTAAAGTCACAATTCAGTTTTAAATTATAAAATAAAAATATCAGAGGTGGTTTTATAAAAAAAGTCTTAAAATGGACTGTTCATAATTATAGCGCACTAAAAAAAATCTAGTCATTAAATGAAAATTTGATCAAATTTCAAACACAGCCTGTTGAAAAACTTGTTCCTTCAGCTTTTAAAAATACATTTAATCCTATTTGAAATCGATTTGACCGATTTGGAGCATTCATTTATGGTTGCTTTCGATTATATATCCTTCATAGCGCTGATCAATTCACTTATATAGTTATTTGGTAGATTTAAGGGGCACGATCGCTAGGAGACCCAATGTTTTCAATTGGGTTAATGTCTGGTGATTATTTTAATATCTTTTGTCCAACATATTTGGGGAAAACTGTTGTTTCCGAACCAGTCCATCGAGAATTTCGCCTTATGACAGGGGGCATTGTCACTTTGAATGCAGGCCTGGGTCGATTCAGACCCAAATATTTGATCAAAATATGATGGAAATTCTTCGGAAATTGAATTGATATAGCTGCTAGCATTTAAAAGTCCTTCTCAAAAGAGTAATAAGGCGGTACCATGGGCTGTAAAACATTTGCATACGCTAACAGAACCACCACCACATTGTGTGCTTGGCTGGAACCATTATGATTGATCCTTATCTTGCATTGTACATTGAAAAAATGAAAAAAGATCAACTAATCAGTTATTCGTCATGAATAATTTTTTATAATGAAGTAATAAATGGTTAAAATCCATCATTTGTTCGATGTACAATGCAGGATAAGGATCAACCATAATGGTTCCAGCCACGCGCACAACGTGGTGGTGTTCTGTTAGCGTATGCAAATGTTTTACAGCCCTTGGTACCGGCTAATTACTCTTTTAAGAAGGACTTTTAACTATTAGAAGATATATCGATTGAATTTCTGAAGTATTTTCTTTATATTTTGATCAAATATTTGGGTCTAAATCGACCCAGGCCTGCATTTAAAGTGATAATGCCCCCTGTCATAACGCGAAATTCTTAATGGACTGGTTCAGAAACAACAATTTTCCCCAATTACATTGGCCAAAAGATATTAAAACAGTCACCAGACATTAACCCAATTGAAAACCTTTGCTCTACTACCGATCGGGCCCCTTAAATCTACCAAATAACTATAAAAGTGAATTGATCAGCGCTACGAAGGATATCTGGTCTAAATCAACCATAAATGACTGCTCCAAATCGGTCAAATCTATTTCAAATAGGATTAAATCTATTTTGAAAGCTAATGGAACAAGTCTTTCATCAGGCTGTGTTTAAATTTTGATCAACTTTTCATTTAATGAATTAATTTTTTTTAGTGCGCTATAATTATGAACAGTCTATTTAAGACTTTTTTTATAAAACCATCTCTGATATTTTTATTTTGTTATTTAAAACTGAATTGTGACTTTAATTAAATAATTTTGAATAAAAATGTTTAATTGACACAAAAAAACTTGACTTTTTTTTTGATATTTTGAATAGAAACAATAAGTTGTAAAAAATAATTTAAAGTGCGCTATAATTTTGAGCAGTACTTTATAATGCTTTTTCAATTCTACATACAATATTTTTAATCTAATTATCGCCTTAAAAGCTATTAGTCGATGTATCGACAGTTTTGCTTTAATTTTAACGAAATTTGGAAAGTTAATTCTATTGTAAATTTCACAAAGATTTTTTTTTTTTTTTAAATTATTTTTTCTCAGTGCTTGCGAATTTTGTACTCTTCCCCAAAACATTTAATCATGATAATGTCTTGCTGAAGATTTGGGTGTACTTGCCAAAGAAATTAGTTTTTTAGAAAAAAATATGAATTTTTTTTTTCCATTCCATGCAAAACCAATTGAAATATCGGTCGAGGACCCCATTAAGTTTTGCTATATAGATATGCATTCCAACCCAAAAGGGCTGCAATTTTGATAAATGAGTGTATTACTTAAGTGCAAAAAAGTATTTTTACATTTTGGAGAGAAAAAAAATTCGGCACCGAAGAATTTAGCTCTCTCACGTTTGTTTGTTCATTTGTTAAACAAATGGAACATTTTTACGTCAGAAGTTTAGACTTGGTAAAAAAGTTGTTTTTATGAAAACAATGAAAAAAAAGTAAACAAATTTTGATGAAACTTTTTCATGAAAAAAAAGTTATTGATAAAACAAAAACAAAATTATGAAAAAAAAGTTTTTTTTGATGAAATCAAAAAAAAAGTTAATGGAAAAAAGCAAAAATTTGATGAAAAAAAAATTATATATATTTTGAGTAGGTTTATTCTTGCTCGAGGTCATTATTTCCTTTGCGTATTAAAAGTATGAGATTCTCATAGAATAATTTTCAAGAAATAATTTTTGTGTTTTAAATTTATTTATGTTGGTCATTTTTGCAAGACTTTGTCAGATTCCATTGTAGAGATTATTTAGTAAATATAAAATCCCTATACTATAAGTAAAAAAGGGGACTTAAATGATATTCGACTCTACACCCATTGGGAATTAGAAGAAGAAAATTTTACCATTGTAGTAAGATCACGATCATCAAACACCCAAGAAACAAATATTAAAAACAGACCTTCATATGATTACCCTTGGTAATAATATATGCTTTTTTGTTGTTGCAAATGCTGTATTTGCGAATGTAATGCCATATTAGTTTGATCATAAACGAGTTGTCATTAAAATCCCTTTTGCTACTTTTGGTATAGGGTTTTTATTAGGGATGTAGCGAATAGTGTATTCGGCATTTTACCGAATATTTACTATTCGGTATTCGGTTTGAACCGAATACGAATATTTGCCGAATAATTTAATTATTCATACGCCTGTATTTTACCTATGTAAAATATTAAAAAAAGTACCAGACTTAAAGGCAATAACGCTGTTGTTGACACTTTTTTTCTGGTACCTTAACAATTCGAATTTTAATCAAGTGCTCAAGTTTTTTTGTATAAAAACCAAACTGAAATGACTACAAAAAAAAAGAGTCAAACGTTAATAAAAAGTGTTTTTTTAACTAATTTAAATTTTGCCGAATATTCGGCAAACTGTTGACGAATATTTATTCAACCGAATATTCAAAAAACATGCCGAATATGCCGAATACCGAATAGTGACGAATATTCGCGACATCCCTAGTTTTTATATTTGCTAGATAATCTTGACAATGAAATCTGACAAATTCTGAAACACATGTCGATTAAGTCTTGTAAAAATTACCAACATAAATACATTTAAAACTAGTGCTTACGGTAAGTACCGTAGTACCGGGAATACAGGTATTCCCGGTTCTCTGTATTACCGGGAAATGGTACCGGTTTCAAGGTAATTATTTCATTCCCGGTATTCCAGGGCTTTAAGTATTCCCGGTTCCGGTTCTTACCAAAAAAAAAAAATACAAAACATGTGAAAAATACCATTTTATTTTATTTTTTGAATTTAAGAAAAACTAGTTCCATGATTTTCCAATAATTTTACAAACACAACTAAATACATCTGAAATACTGATTTAATAGTGTAATTTAAATATTTTATGGTATAGTGTTTTTTTGGTTTTTGAGAACCGGTACCAGGATCAGAACCGGGAATACCGGTATTCCCGGGAATATATCTAGAACCGGTACCAGAAACGGGTACCAGAAACGGGAAATGGGGGGCACTATTTAAAACAGAAAAATAATTTTCTTGAAAATTATTATGTTTTAATTAGAAAAGGAAATAATGACTTCAAGCTCGAATAAACCTACTCAAAATATTTAAAAATAAAATTTTTAACTTTTATTACAATTATAATAATAACACTGTGCTAGTCGCAAAAATTAACAAGCTGGGTTAATTAAAATTGTAAAGCCTAAGACCAAAAAAATTAAATTTTTATGTTTTTGGGAAAGTTTTTAAATATAAATTTATAAAATGCATTGTTTTTTCGCGAAAAAAAAGTTCCATCAAAAATATATTTTTTCCGCGAAAAAAAATCTGCGAAAAAAAATGGAAAAATTTTGTGTCTGAAATGTATCGTATGCTACTAATTTCCATAAATTAATAGAGAATTTAAAAAAATTGGAAAAAAATTTCGCGAAAAAAAATTTGCGAAAAAAAATTTGCGAAAAAAATTTTTCGCGAATAAAATGTTTATTTTTTGTATGTTCAAAAGAGATTAAATGATAAAAATTCAGCAATTGTCTAAATAATATAAAAAAATATTTTTTTTTTACTTAAAAATAAACAAAATTAATCGCAAATATCGCTAATACATACGATAACTTTGAAAAAAAAAACTGATATTACAATGGGATTTAGTGTATACGAACTAGCTTTACCAGATGGCTGTCGTAAATACAAATCAAACTAAAAATATTTGTAAATTATTGTTTTTCTGTAAAGACAGTCGAGCTCAGGCTCTAATTATAATTATGTATTATAATTTTTTGATTTGTTATATATGGTTTTGAATTGAGAAAAGTGTGAAAGAAAAATTTTAATTTTTCTAAAAATTTAGACATCCTGGTTTGTTTCTTACTAGTTTCATATTATCCAGTTATAATAATCTTCAGAAAAACTTTTAATGTCAAATCTATTTAGTTAATAGTCAAATAAAACTCTATATGTGAAAATTATTTACAGATCGCAGCCGACAAGGATTGAACTCATCATCATCTGTAATACTTTGCTATTAACTGCTTGTAACGTACAATCACTCTAGACCGATACGCCAAGTAGGCTGTTAAGCAAGTACCAACTAAATCAGATTTTTTTCAATTCGAGTGTGGTTGTTGCTGTTGTTTTTTTTTTTCCTAACAGAAGAGTTTGTTATTGTAATTTGTATTGAACCAATTTTTTCACGAAAATAAAGATTTTCCGCGAACAAAAAATTTTTTCCCAAAAAAAATTCACGGTATTATGGTTAGTTATGTTAGTTTTACAGACTTAAATGGTTTTAAACTTAAAAATTATCGCAAAAGTTAAAAAATATCGTTTTAATTGTACTTGAGCATCAAAATTTTAAATCGCGAATATCCCGAATACGCGCGCTAACTTTGAAAAACACCTTGAATTCAGCGTATCTCGCCTAGCTTGTTAAAAGAAAAAAAAAACTTTCAAATTCGAGCACATTTTAATTGATTGAAAACTGTATGCGTGCGTAATACGCACTGCGTATGCTTGATTTTGTAATTGCCTTTGAATAATAATCATACGCAACGGTGCACGGTGGTTTATTTTTAATAATTTAGCCATGCAGTAAGTAGGTACCAGTGGCGGGTACAGCTTTTGGGTTTTGGGGGGGGAAATTTTTTTATTTCGAAAAAAATCATAAATTTACCTTTGTTGACGAGCAAAAAAAGGGATACGTTTTTTTGCAAAAAAGTGATGGGAAATCTATAAAATCATTAAATTTTTTAGTTTTTGCCGAAGGAGGTTTGTTTTTCACGATCATTTTTCGTTTAGATCAATTTTTTTTTAATTTGTTTAAAAGAAAATTGGATATTTTTCGTATACATTAGAAGAGAATTTTTTAATAGAAGAAATTCTTCCTACATAGAAAATATCAGATGTTGAGAAATTTTTCGTGAAAAAATAATTTTTTATTGGGAAAATGTCTCAGAATATAAGACTTTTCTTTACGAAAAATGTCTCAGAATCTGAGACTATTTTCGTTTAGAAAAATTTTCAAACTTTTAAAAGAAATTTAAAAGAAAATTGTATATTTTTCGTATAAATAAAAAATGTCTCAGAATATAAGACTTCTTCTTTTTATATAAGACTTCTTTTTTTTTCTTTTTATATAAGACTTCTTTTTTTTCGTATAGAAAAATTTTCAGATTCTAAGAATTTTTTTCGACAGGAAAAGATTCTGAGACATTTTACTATCGAAAAAGTCTCATATTTTAAAGCATTATTGAGACATTTTTCCTACAGAGAGATCTCTGATTATTAGATTTGTTTCGTATTGAAAAAATTTGAGATCCTGAGAACTTTGTTCTATAGAAAAGTCTTAGATTCTTCGACAATTTCCAATAGAAAAAGTCTCAGATTCTAAGACATTTTTCCTAAAGAAAAAGTTTTAAATTCTAAGATCTTATTCCCAAAGAAAAAGGCTCAGATTCTCAGACCTTTTTCCTAAAGAAAAAGTGTCAGATTCTGAGAGCTTTTTCTTATATAGAAAAAGTTTAAAATTCTGACACTTTTTCTTTAAAGAAGAAGTGACAGATTCTGAGACCTTTTTATGATTCTGAGATCTTTTCCTATTCTAAGAAACTTTTCCTATAGAAAAAGCCGGAGATTCTGTGATCCTTTCCTAAAGAAAAAGTCCCAGATTCGGAAATGTTTTTCTTATAGAAAACGTCTCAGACTTTAAGACCTTTTTCCTATAGAAATGTCATCGATTCTGAGACCTGTTTCCTATAGAAAAATTCTGAGATTCTGAGAAATCTTTCTGAGATTCTGAGACCTTATATAAGTCCTTTTTCCCATAGAAAAAATTTCAGATTCTGCTACCATCTACCAATTCAGTAAGTTTCAACTTCTGAGACTATTTTTCAACAATAAAAAGTCTCAGACTTTGAGACCTTTTTCTTTTTGAAAAAGACTCAGATTTTGAGACCTTTTTCCTTAAAATAAGTCTCAAATTCAGAAATTCTGAGACTTTTTTCCCATAGAACAATTTTTCTGCTACCTTTTTCCTATAAATAAGTTTTGAGACCTTTTTCACATAAAAAAAGTCTCAGATTCTGAGAAGCTTTTCTTTAGAAAAAGTTTATTCTTTAGAAAAAAAAAAAATGTTTAAAATAGTTTTATTTATATACGTTCGAATTTCAACATTTTTAAGATTCTAAGATATTTTTCCTATTGCTATGTCGAAGACAAACGTTTTTTATATAAACCAAATTAAGATCCTGTAACATTTTTCTATACAAAAAAAAACATATTCTAAGTAATTTGTTTATGCCAAAATTCATAATAAGATTGACAGATACTTTTCACAGAAATTTCACTTTTTCCTTAAAAAATTTTAAAATTTTCCCTATTAAAATTTTCAGATTTTTTTCTATGAAAAATTTTTGGACTTCGAGAATTTTTTCCTTTAAAAATTTTTTAGAAAATTTCCTTTTTTCTTTCCTTTTTTTCTTTTTTCTTTTTTTCTTTTCTTTCTTTTTTTTCTTCTTTTTTTTCCTTTTTTTTCTTTTCGAAATTTGGTCTGGGGGGGGAAATCTTCCCCTTTTTCCCCCCCCCCCCTTGTACCCGCGCATGTAGGTACAGTACCGATTGCAGCTAACAAATTATAGCTAACGATATTTCGAGCTTAAATTTGGACGCTGGACCCCACATTTACCACCAGAAACCCCTAAAGTAGGATATGTTTAGTACACTAAAACTTTAAAATCACCAACTATACACACGCGTAAAAAAAATCTAGCGTTGAACTAAAAGAAATCTTGAGGGTTTTTTTATGTAAAATGTCAACTTTCATTTCCTTTTGGTTTCTTCCCATTTCGATTCGAAAAGTTTGATTTTGTAGCACTGTATCACCTTAAAAGCATTATTATGTTAAAAAACAAAAATCACTCCACCCTTATAAATAGAGTTTGCAAATAATCGAGATATTTCATAATCGCGATTACGATTAAAAAAATCGCCGTTAATCGCGATTATCGATTAATCGAATTTTTAAATAAATTGAATTGCAATAGACTTATAGTTTTAAGAAATAAAATTATTTTTTGTGTTCAGATTTTACCAAGTGTCCGGCAAATTTTAGTTTTTCAGGGTTAAAACTTATGTGGTACAAATTTGAGGCTAATCGAATAAAATTAAACCGTAGCGGCGATAAGTTTTGTATTTTTGTAAATTTAAAATTACGTCTTGCGAAACATCATATTTAATGAATTTGATGCGTTGAACTCGAATATCAAAAAAAAAAAAATAGGTCGAAAGTCTTTCGAGATACCGCCATTTGAAACTTGCAATTGCGGTTTTTCCAACGTTTAAGATTTTTTTAAAAACTCAGAATTTGTTTCCCTTGACCCTTTAATAAAGCTTAAGACGCACTTTCATTTAAACTTTATTTGAGTCAAATCCGATAGTCGCCACAGGACTTCGGACCAAAATTTTAGATTTTTTGAAAATTTTTGGAAAATTTAAAACTTTGCTCGAAAAGCTGTACGGTTTAAATTATCTAGTTTAAATTATCTGATTTGGCTCAGATAAAAGTTCGTTTCTAGCTTTATGATAGTGTCTCTGAAAAAAAATCTAAATTTAAAAAAATTTCTTCAACGTAGGAAAACAAGTTTCAAATAGCGATATATAATAATACTTAGTTTTGATCACATGACCAATTATTTTTATTTATTCTTTCTATTAATTTACAACTAAGTTTTTTTAGTAATTTCAACTTAACCGAGAACTTAACCGAGAACACGACCCCCTCGTTCAAAGGCTAGCACGCTACCAACTACCCTACGGGCCCCTTAGCGATATCTCGAAAACTGTTCGATCGATTTCAGAAATTTTTTGATATTCGTATTCAGTATGTCAAATCAAAAAAAAATAGTGTTTCCCAAGAAACATATATATCTTTAACCTTTTTTAAAAATCCAAATTTTTTTGGTAGAGATTATATATTTCAAAATCGTTATCAAAACAGTGATTTTCATCTAAATTGTTTAATCGTAATCGCATGATTTTTTTGCCGATTACGATTACGATTAATTGGTGCGATTAATCGCGATTACGATTACGATTTTAATCGTTTTGCAAACTCTACTTATAAACATGCAAAAACCATTCTGATTTAATAAATCTGTTTACTTTAATTTATTGTATTACAAATTAACAATTAACATTACATTTTTTTCATGTGTTTATAGTAGAGAATGCAATTTTCTGTTTCGTTTAGTTGTGTGGGAAATTTTTTTAATTTTTTGAGAATTCTGGGATCCCTCATGAATATCACTTTTTTTGGTCCTCAATGTTTTTTTTAAGGGTTTATAACATTAAAATGTTAAAGCAAATATTTTTATTTTGCAATTTTATTTCAGAATTAAATAAAAACTGTTTTTCAAACTTGACCCCAAGTATAAAGTCCAGTTTTCGGACAGAAATTGTACTTATTTTATACTTACAATTAAAAATTTCATTTGTTGGGTATTTCAGGAAATTGTACTAATTTGTATTTCGTTTAATCCCACACAAAATTTCCTGGTATACGGGAAAATGTTGTACCTTATGCAGAAATTCTCTTACTGTATGCCCTAGTTCATAGTAAATACATGGCACAAATTAATGTTCAATACAGATTTTATAAATAAATCAGCTTAAAATTAACAATTTGTCAAATTATTTATGTGTGTGTATTTACTTTATCAGGCTTATTATGAAACCAAATGATAGAATAAATAAAATGTTTAAATTATTTGCCATAAATCAAATGGCTAAAATTAAGCTACTTTCATCGACATACTCACATTATATTAAAACAGTGAAGAGCATAAAAGTTATGTAATGGAGCATTTATAAAATTCAGATATGAAAATTTCAAATATTTTGAAAACAAGTTGATCTTCTAATAGTCCGGGAGCCAGCGACATGATTTTCTCGATCATTTTATAAAGGTAGATTTTCATATACATATGAGCATTTCCATTTAACTTTTGGTTTTAAGGTTTAAAAAATATTAAAATTTTTCTTAAAGGCACATTAAAATCGTTTAGTTTACTTTTAAACATGCATTTAGTAAACATGAAAACTTTCAGCTGACGGCGCAAAAGTTATGGCGGTTTAAAAACTTTAATTGAAAACCAACAATCTCAAAACTATAATTACATTGTGCTCGAAAAATGCAAATTCGGAACGTTCGTCATTCAGAAACTGGGGGTAAATTAAAAATGTTCTAACAACCAAATTAACTGCTTATACAAAATTGAATCCATTTTATTCCAAATATATCATAAGGCAATTTTGCTCATTACTGTACATTCAATACAAAAGGCTGAAAGGGACAGCAAATATAAAATATGACTTGATTATAATGTCATTGATTAACAACACAATATAAGTAGATACTATCAGCACATTTACTGCTATCCGAGTAAAAATGTTAATATCAATCATGTCTAATTTCTGTAAAGTGTCATAACTCAAAATGTTTGATTTTACAGAAAACCTGTTTCAAGTCTACAATTGAAACTTGGTTTACGTTACAAAAGGCCCGTGAGTAGAAAATGTTATAATGACGTGTTCTCTTCTCAAACGGTGAGTTTAAAAGATATTAATACGAATTTTTGGCACAATATAAAGCAGGATATAACTAATAATTCTGCATGGTTTACCCAAAAACGACATATTTTGAGTTATGACACTATACAAGTAAATGAACGATATGTAAAAATATTAGAGTGCATTTTTTAATGACCCCATTTCTTTGGATTTTTTGATATCATCACTTTTTGAAAGATTTTGCATCAATTAAAATAATGTCGTACACTCAAAAAAAAAAAAAATTGTAAAGTTACCAATAAATCTCGTGATTTTACGAGGCTATTCTCGTAAAATATGACGTAGGTAAAATTCTCGAGGATTTCCTCGTAATTTTGAATGCACCAAAAATTGGTAAAATAACCAATTTTATTGGTAAAAATATTGTTTTAAAACCGGAAAAATACAAAAAAAAGTGGTAAACTTACAAGAAAAAATGGTAAATATGTTAAAAAAAATGGTAAATTTACAAACCAAAATGGTAAATTTACAAAAAAAAAAATTTTGTTAACAACATAAATCCTCGTAATAAAATCATTTTTTGTAAAATAACAGTTTTTTTTGTAAATTAACTACTCCTCCTTAAATTAATCCTCGTAATAAATTTTTCAAAATTTTGTCAACTTTTTTTTTTTAAATATTTTTCAATAAAAAAAAATTACAAAAAAAATATTTTTTTTTTGTTAATCAACATAAATCGTCGTATAACATAATTTTTGTAAAATAAAGTTTTTTTTTTGTAATTCAACTAGAATCCTCGTAATAAAAACTTTGTTGTAAAATTACAGTTTTTTTTTTGTAAAATAACCTTTCAAAATGGTAGAATACAATTACGAAATTAAACTTGTAAAATTACCAATAAAACTGTAGTTCTCGTTTGAGCAAAGTACAAGATTTTTTGTTAAAAAACAAGGAAAATTGTTAAATATTGGTAGAACGGGATTACAAGGCATTTTACCAGGCGTTTTACCAGTTTATTTTTTTGAGTGTAGTTTCTGTCAAAAAATTCCAATTCCTTCCTTTAACCATGTTAAAACCCCGGTTTTTGGCTTCATTTTACTGCAAAGCAAAAATGGCTGAACTTATTGCAAATCTTATTTCACCATTCGATTCTACAGGAAAAATTAGTTGTATAACATTTTTCCAAGGTTGGTTACCGAAACGAATAACGGTAAGGGTAACGGTAACGGTATCTAATTTTTATTTATTTCGGTAAAGGTAACGGTAAGTGTTTTCAAATCGTTTCGGTAACGGTATGTACCGGTACCGAACCAACGAAACCGGTACGTACCGGTATTATTAATTTAGTTAAAAATTTGAAAAAAGATAGAACTGAAAGCTAAAAATATTTTATAGGCCCAAAAACCAGTATAGATTTGATATGATTATTATTTTTGTCATTTATTTTATGATAATTTGCAAATTATAAATTTAAAATTATGTTAGCAATTTTATTTTATTTTTTTGTTCGATAAAATTCCTTAAAACAGGTAAAATTTTGAATACCGGTACAATACCGGTAACTTCTAATAATTATAACGGTAACGGTAAGGGTAACGGTATTTTAAAAATATTTTTAGCGGTATCGGTAACGGTATTCGATTTGAAAGGGTTTTGAATCGGTAACGGTATAATAAGGGTAACGGTAACCAACCATGCATTTTTCGTAAACTTCTGGAAGATTTCAATGCGATAAAGCGCGGAAAAAATTGATGATTTATAAAAAAAAAATTGTAATTGTATTTTTTAGCACGCGTTAGGGAAGCGCATTAAAAACTGAAATTTTATGAAAATTACACTTCCCAGCAAAAACTGACATTACTAGTAATGGGTTTTGTAATCCGAAACAAATGTTTATCACTACTTACTTATTGAATGAAACACTACTTATTTTAACAAGGGCGTGAGACAAAAATAACTAGTGAAGAGTATGGAGATAAATAAGTAGTTACTGCCTCGGATTACAAAAAAGGAGTAAAAACCCATTACTAATAAGAAGTAAAATAATTAGTTAATTAAAACTTTTAAAATTTAACTTGTTTTTGCTAACACTTAAAAATTCCGTAATTTTTATTAAGTTTTTAAGTACTTTTTAAGTTAATTGAATTGTAAAGGTTAAAAACTGCAAGTGCAAGAAGATATTATTACTTAGAGGTGCTTTTATAACATATTACTGAGAAGTAGTTACTTTTGGGCTTAAAATAATGTTAATGGTAATGGGTACTCATTATAAATAATGTACTTGGTAATGATTACTTTTCACAACTCATTACCATGTTTTTGCTGGGTTTTATCGTTATCGGTTTAACTCTTAGTAAAATCTTACTGTTCAAAAAAGCTTTTTGACTTTTTTGAAGTTTTTTAACTTTTTAACGGATTGTGATAAAAATGTGATTAATGTACCATTTTTCTTGGTTTTTAATGCCCTTCCATTATGTGTATTAAAAAAATTTAAATAATTTTTTTTGATAAATCATCGATTTTTTTGGCGCTTAATTGCCACCGTTTGGAACCTTATTTAAGCTTGAGAAAATTTTCGTAATACTATATTTTGCTATAGAATCGATTAAAAACCAAAAAACCGCTTTCGATATAAAAATCGATGTTAATGCATTATTATTTTTTTTCTCGGTGGCTCTTTGATTTGTGTTTATATAACTACTTACTAATACCTATTTTACACTACCTCACATTTCCATTATTCACATCGAAATTTATCAACTTCAAAAAGATTTCTGTGTTTCTTTTCTATTGAAACTTTCTCGTATCTACTAACAACAAGTGAACAATTTCTGGCAAAACATTTTTCTAAAATATTTCCCTAACATAGTAAAATTACGTTTGCATAATGGAAAAGTATAATAGTATAAAGTGGGTTTTACATTGATATTTTATTAATCGCCTTAATATGAAAATCTTGTTTAAAATTTCAAATTAAGTGCTGTATAATATAAGTGTGTCCTGAAAAATAAAAATTTAAGAGCATAACCAAGAAGTGGAAAAAAAGTTAAAATAAATGGTGGGGGTAAAAAAAAAATCTTGTAATTACTTAAATAGGCTCGTTAAATAATTGTTTGCTATCTCCTATTTTACGAGATTTCCTAGTAAAAATTACAATTTTATTAGTATAAAGCTTGTAAAATTACAAACATTTATAAACTTTTTAGCAATAAAGTTGTAAATTTTGTACTTTTTTTGACGCGATAAAAATTACAAGGATTTCACGTGACTTTACTAGAATTTGTGCTACTTCCTATTTAACGAGAATTTCTAGTAAAAATACAAGCTTTTTTTTGTAATTTTACAAGCTTTTTACCAATTAAATTGTAAATATATTTGGAAAAGGCCCCATTATCCCATTTTACCAATATTTGACGGTTTTCCGTGTTTCTTAATAAAAAATTTTCCGTCGAAACAATTTTTTTTTTGTTATTTTAAAAATTTCCAAGTTTTTTACCAAAATCAGTCTAGTTAATTTACAAGAATTCCTTGTAAGTTTTATTGCGCCAAATAAGATGTACACTTACAATTTTATTGGTAAAAATCTTATAAATTTACAAAAAGCAAAAAATCTAATAAAATCACGAAACCGCCTTGTAAGTTTCATCGCCACAAAAAAATTGTAAGTTTACAATTTTATTTGTAAAAAGATGCTAAAATTACAAAATTATTGGTAAAAAGCTTGTAAAATTACAAGGAATTCTTGTTAAATAGGAGGTAACAAAAACCAAAAAAAAAATAGCATTTTTTTTTTGACATTTTACAAGGTTTTTATGCCCTACACCACTCTGTGGTACAGGGTATAATAAGTTTGTGCTGATGTATGTAACTACCCGAAATATTGGTCCTACCCCTACCTTCAAGTATACCGATCGACTCAGAATTACTTTTTGAGTCGATTTAGCGATGTCCGTCCGTCCGTCCGTCCGTCTGTCCGTCCGTCTGTCCGTCCGTCTGTCCGTCCGTCTGTCCGTCCGTCCGTCTGTCCATCTATCGGTTTAAGCACGATACAGGTCGAAATTTTTTATTAATTGACTTGAAATTTGAAACTTAAGCATCTTTTGGCCCAAGGACGAAGCCTATTGAAATTGGAGAAAATCGCTCCATGTTAAGACCTAGCCCCCATACAAACGGCCCCTTTGGATTCGGCTTAAATGACTCTGATAACCGTATTAAAAAAGATATTGCTTTTAAATTCAGCAGGTAATCAAATTTTGTATGCACAAATCACCATTCCAAATTTCAAAGGAATCGGTTCAGTCCTTCATACAAACCCCATACAAACCACCTTCCTAATATTCACATAATTCCCTCAAAATTCATAAAAATGGAAATATTTGATAAAAATTTTAATTTTAGGTGTTAAACGTGTACTTCAGTAACCTAATCAAATCGAAATATAATTGGACCATTTTTGGACTTAGTCCCCCATATAAAAATTTCGACCGATATCACAGTGATACAAAATCGAACTTTCGGAATCGGAATGGGATGAAACCAAAAACAAATGAAAGCTGACGTTTTCCATAACAAAACCCTAAAGGCCTTTTTTTAGGTCAGAGCTAGATTTTATTTTACACGCATTTAAAGTTGGTGATTTTAAAGCATTTAAAGTTTTTGTGTACCAAACATGTCCTACTTTAAAGGCCCCTGGTGGTGCCCTTATTGGACATGTAGGGTCCAGTTTCCAAACTTAAGCTTAAAATTACTCCAGCTATGACTGATATGAATTTTGCTGCAATCGGTCCAGTACCTATTTACTGAATAGCCAAATTATTAAAATAAACTACTGTACACCGTTGTGTATGATTGTTATTTAAAGGTAATTATTAATATAAACTACTGGACACCGTTGCGTGTGATTGTTATTTAAAGGCAATTACAATATTAATCATTCGCCACTAATACAGTTTTCAAGCATTTATTATTATAATTATAATAAAAGTGCACTAACTTCAAATGCGTGTAAAAAAAAATCTAGCTCTGAACTAGAAAAAAGCCTTGAGGGGTTTGTTATGGAATATGTCAACTTTCATTTGCTTTTGGTTTCATCCCATTCCGATTTTGGGTGTTGCACTGTGTATTTAGTTAAATTGGTTTATTGACAAAAAAATAAACCAATTCCACTAAAATTTGACCTGTGTGTGTTTTCTACACTAAATAAAGATCTAACAAAAGACATACAATCGGTCCATGTTTCGACTTGGGACCCATTTTCCGGAAAACACTGGTGTAGGGTATTATATGGTCGGTCTTGACCGACTATAACTTTCTTACTTGTTTTTTTAATGTAGAATGTCTTAAATTCGATTTTGCTAGTTTATAAAATTTACAGCTCTTTTGGTTTGGACTGCATCTAATACTGATGTTTGCAACTACTCGAAATATTGGTGTAGACCCACTTTGAAGTATATCGATCAATCAGAATAACTTTTTAAGTCATTCTAGCGATGTCCGTCCTTTCGTCTGTCCGTCCATCTAAACGTTGTAAACACGATACAGGTCGCAATTATCAATCCATTTGGCCGAAATTTGAAACTTAAGTTTTGTTTAACCCAAGGACAAAGCCTATTGAAATTGGGAAAAATAGGAACAGTTTTTGACCTAGCCCCCATACAAAGGTCCCCAGTTGGCAAAATAAAAGCACACCTGACATACTGCTGACTCTCCCTTTATGAAATCGCTGACAATTTCATACAATTTTTCAAAATGTCATCAATGACATGTCAGCAGTTGGTCAGCAGTGTCCACCAGTATCGGTGGACACTAACAATTCGTTTAAACAACCGCTGACCAACTGCTGACATGTCATTGATGACATTTTGAAAAATTGTATGAAGATGTCAGCAATTTTATAAAGGGAGAGTCAGCAGTATGTCAGGGGTGATTTTTTTTGCCGACTGGGTCCGCTTTATTTTGGCACAAATGGCTCTAACACCCGTATTGTAATAGATATTTTTTTTTCGAAATTTGGCAGGTTTTGTTTTGTATTCAATAATCACCATTCCAAATTTTAAAGGAATCGGAACAGTTCTTCTTGTAGCCCCCATACAAACCAATTTCTCGATATTCACATAAATCTCTCAAATTTCATGAAAATATAAAATATTTTATTGAAATTTTGTTTGTGTGTGTTCAACGCATACTTTAATAACCTAATCAAATCTGATTATAGTCGGACTAGGGTGTTCAATTAATCGGGTTTTTTAATTGTTCGATTAAACGATTAATCGATATTTGCCATTTTTAAATTATTCGATTAAACGAAAAAAAATTTTAAAATTGTTCGATTAATCGAATAATTACAAATTCAGAAATTTACTAAACTACAAGATTTTTTTCGACAATTTTAGAAAAAATTGGTACTTGAGTAAATAAACAACATTAATTACAAGTATTTAAACATTTTATTAACAAAAGAAAACAAAATTAAAATCATTTCAAAATGTATCAAAATTTAATTTTTCTGCTAATTTGTTTGAGAAAATTAAAAAAAAAATCATTTTGGCGATTTGTGTAGAATTCAAAAACAATTTTTTTGGCAAATTTATTGGATTACTGATATCACAAAAAATTTATATTTATTATCTGACTACATTTGGGAAATCTTAAATTTGTAATTTTATTTTTTTTTTTATAAATTAGTGCGTTTTTGCCTAAAACTCGAAACTTTGACCGATTTTAACTGTATGACCGTTGACCGCTTTGGCCCACAATTTTATCAGGTACTTATTTAATTCGTTTAACAAATCCAAGCTTCAGGAGCATCGAAAATCAGAAAACAAATTTAAAATAACGACCACTCAAGTAAACATGGCTGTGTTTTTTTTTATTCCAACGGTAACATACATTTGGTTTGTTTATTGGGCTTAAAAGTTTAAAAAAATTATCCATATTTCCAGAAAAAACATATATTATTATTGTTCGATTAATCGGCATAAATTCTTCGATTAATCCTTTAATCGAAATTAGCAATTTTAAATTAATCGAACAATTATTCGTCTAAAATTGTTCGATTAATCGAACAAGAATTAATCGACTGAACACCCTAAGTCGGACCATTTTTGGACTTATGCCTCATATCTTAATTTCACCCTATATTCATTTAAAGCGGTTTATTGGCCACAAATAGAAGCCTATTTTCCTCTAATTTGGTTTGTAAGTGTTTTTTACACTTAATAAAGATTTGGCAATATATGGATCTAATCGGTACACGTTTGAACTTGGGACCCATTTTTCGGGAAACACTGGTAGGGTATTAAATGGTCGGTCTTGACCGCCTATAATTTTCTTACTTGTTTTTTGTTATCTTATGAAGTTTCAAGAAATTTGGACAGTTTTTGTATAAAAAAAATTATTCCAAATTCAGAAAGTTTACATTTGTAAACTGTCAGTTGTACAATGGCACAATTTTTTAGGGGTCGTTGTGCCGCCCATAATGGCTAGATCTTTTATTGAATAAAAATGAAAATGTTAAATTTCCTGAAACTTTCTGATTTCAATTTTAATTTGTTAGATCTCGGTTTAAGTTTAATTTCAAGAAATAGTAATTTTTACAAAGAAACATATTAGTAAAATCTCTGAAATAAATATTGAATACTCTGTAAAATGACTGTAAACTCAATTCGACAAATATTTGACAAAGTTGTCTGTCAAAATACAGATTTAAAGAAAATATTAAGTATTTTTTTTTACGAAAAAAAACAAAGTTTTAACAGTAATTTTTTTTTTAACTTTGTAATCTTTATTTTACAGATAACTAATAGAATTTTCTTCTATCTAATTAATCTTAATTTTACAGTTAAAAACAGAGTTTTTTGTAAAACTACTGATTTTAAAACAGAGTTTTCTGTAAATCACTGGTTTAAATTTACCAAATAAAGTTATCAAAAAAAAATATATTTTCAAAAATCGCATACAAATTTTTCAAAATAACATGCATTTAACATAAACTCTGTAAATGTACAATGGGGTTTCCTGTAAAATTTTTGTTGCATCAAAAGCATGTCACAAAAATATGTAAATTTACAGAGTTTTTCTTCAGTGTTTCATTTAACCAACATTTTACTAGATACTTTGTTAATTAAAAATTTCTTTCTGTCCATACACAAAAAAAAACTTTGTCAAATTACTAGGAAAAAGTCTTTACCAATATTTAACAGTTTTTCTTGTTTTTTAACAAATCGAAAATTACATTTTTTTTTGTAATTTTACATTTTTTTTTGTAATTTTACAAGTTTCCAAGATAATTTTACAAAAAAAATGTAGTAAATTTCTTGTAATTTTATTTACGTCAAAAAACTGTAGATTTACAATTTTGTTGGTAAAAAGCTTATAAAATTACAAAATTATTGATTAAAAGCTTGTAAAATTACTAGGAATTCTCGTAAAATAGGAGATAGCAAAAAATCTAGTAAAATTACAAAACCTCTTTGTAAATTTTATCGAGTCAAAAAATTTGTAAATTTACAATTTTATTGGTAAAAACCTGGTAAAATTACAAAATTATTGTTAAAAATCTTGTAAAATTACTAGGAAATTTTGTCAAATTGTAATTTTACAAGGTTTTTTTTGAGTGTACCATTTAACAAAGTTTAATAGTAAAATTATAGAGTTTTCTCTTTTAATTTATCTTTTAAAAGGTGCTCATATTGAACAAATTGTTAACTACAACCTCTCTAAATTATTTTTTTTTGTCCAAATTATTTTATAGAGTTTAATAAAAAATACTTTTAATTAAAATTATCAAGTCATGTGGCTAGCTGGAAATGTATTGTGTAGGTACTCTGTTAGATTACACCGTGCGGCGAAAATGAAAATAAATTGTTAAACACTAGTATAATCTGCGTGTACAGTTTTTCTTTTCATGATCCTGTTTCCTTTTAAAAGGTCTTCAAAGTTTTAAAGGACTAAATTTTATAAAATATTTGTACTTGTACTATAGAGCACCCACAAAATGTATGGGATGTGCAAAAGTGTATTTTTTATCGCTACCCGCTCATTTTCGGTTGAGTTGGGAGTAAAAAATAATATCTATCCAGAAATTGGACTTCTAGGTTGCAAACAGACCAAGCAGTTTGAGCTTTTGACCTCAAAAATGGGATAAAAAACCTTTATAGATTAATTTGGCTGTAACTCTTAAAATAAAAGTTTTTCCCAATTAACTTTCATAACAATTTTTATGTAGAATTAAAATGCAAAGATTTTTCTCTCATACTGTTTAGACCTAAATATGTCCGATCGCGGTGTTTTAAGCGGTTAAAGTCAAAATTTGGGTCAGAACTTTTTTTTTTAAATTCTCGTAAATTTTTAAATTGGGGAAAATTTGAGCTCTTTGCACAATTCACTAGGGTATTGAATGTACTTTTCCAAAAATTTTTTTTTTTGCAAAAATATATCGACCCTTCCATGAAAAAATCCCAAAGTTCTTCTCTGAATCTCTTTTTTTTACCATTCAACCTCAATATAGGCGAATACTCACTTTGTAATTCCGTGAGTTTCGCACCGAAACATCTGTCTAGGATTTCCCTAAATATATATGGGGTATTCAGTGCCAAATTGGACACTTTGAAAATTTTTATTTTAGATTTTTTAATTATTTTTAAATTTTTTTTAAAACCCATTAAAACCCCCATCCAAGTTAGTTTTCAAAATTTTTAAATTACCCGTTCCAAAGATATCGAATTTTCAAAAAAAAAACAACTATCGTTTTCCGTATTTCTATCAAAACAAATTCAAAAATGGTCAACATTTTTATACCCTCCAACTACAGTATGGGGGTATACTCACTTTGTCATTCCGTGTGTAACGCATCGAAATATTGGTCGGGGACCCCATAAAGTATATATATTATTGATCAGTGATCGATTCTAAGACATTCTAGCGATGTCCGTCCGTCCGTCCGTCTGTCCGTCCGTCCGTCCGTCCGTCTGTAGTTAACACGATGCAGTCTAAAATAAAAGAGCTAGGAACCTCAAGTTTGGCACAAATATGTCTTATGTTCCTAGGCAGGTTAAGTTCGGAAATTGGCCAAATCAGACCAGGGGGAAAAAAGTTCCCCCTTGAAGAACTAAACCAACCTCTAAAAAATACACGTTTTTACATGTTTTTTTTGTATTTTTGTTAAATAAATGAAACATTTGGTATATTTATCGCAATGGGAAGGTGCTGTCAACGTGCCCCACTTACCCTATCAACTCCCCCCCCCAAAAAAAAAAGAAACGCCTCTGTCAATTTTTATTTTTTTTTTACATTTTGGAGGGTATAAATGATTCGGCACAGCCGAATTTAACACTCTCACTTGTTTTTTTTAATTTTTGTTTTTTTATTAAAAATTTCTTAGTGTTCTAATATGCGATTTTTAAATGATTGCACTCTTTGTTTTTTTTTTCAATCTTTTCTTAAAATTTTTTATTTCATTTTTTTTTAATTTTTTGTGGTAAACTTAACATTTTCTTAAAGTTATAAGCCTAAGTAGATCGTGGGATTATGGTAATATATAAAAAAGAATTAAAAATAAAAAGGTAATTAATATATTCAGCGGTATTTGAGTTTTTTTTGTTGTCTTCCAATCTTTATTAAAACACTTTAACGAAAAAAAGATAAAATTTTAACAAATTATTTCGAATTTGGACCATTTTTAAAGAAGTGATAAGTAAAAAACAGAAAAAATCGTGTTTTTTTTATAATTCCATATTTTTTGAACGGATTATCAAAAAAGATATCAAAATTTACTTGGAATGGATTTTTGAAGGGTACTACAAAATTGAAAAAATATAAAATTAAAAATTTTCCAAGTGTCCGATTTGGCATGGAATACCCCATATATACTATGTGGAATCCTAGACTTATCTTTCGTTGCGTAAAACACGCACTTACAAAGTGAATATACCCCCATAACGTGGTTGGAGGTCAAAAAAATTGTGGTTCAGAGTAGGATTTTGGCAATTTTTCATGGAAGGGTCGATATATTTTTGCAAACAAATTTTTTTGGAAAACTACATTCAATACTCTATTAAATTATGCAAAGAGCTAAAATTTTCCCCAATTTAAAAATTTATGACAATTTTTTAAAAAAAGTCCTCACCCAAATTTCGAATTTAATCGCTAAAAACATCGCTATCGGACATATTTAGATCAAAACTGTATGAGAGAAAAATCTTTGCATTTTGAATCTACAAAAAAATTGTTATGAAAGTAATTTGCGAAAAACTTTTATTTTAAGAGTTACAGCCAAATTAATCTATAAAAGTTTTTTGGCCCATTTTTGAGGTTTAAAGTTCAAACTGCTTGGTCTGTTTGCAACCTAGAAGTCCAATTTCTGGATAGATATTATTTTTTACTCCCAACTCAACCGAAAATGAGCGGGGAGCGAAAAAAAAAACAATTATGCATATATGGGTGCTCTATTGTACTATGATGCCACTGGTGATAGAAAATGAAAGAGGTGTATCTCTCCTAATTTTCCCTTTTATTATTTTTACATATCAGAAAAAAGGATGTAAGTTACGTCCTTTAAAGAATGTAACCTTTAAAATTATAAAAAAATTTCAACAAAATATTTTTTTATAAAGTTTTGAAATGACTTTATTCACATCCCTTAAACTGATATGGCAAAATAAAAAATGAAAAAATTAGGGGAGATCCTCCTCTTTCATTTGCCATCACAAGTGTCATCCTAGGACAAGTAAAACTGTTTCAAAAATATTTTACAAAATGTATCATTTAAAATTTAAAAGTCCTTTTAAATGGAAACGGGATCACGAAATGAAAAATTGTAAATGCAGTTTTACTCCATTTGATTTCTACTTTTCGAAGTATATCATCCGGTTCATTTTTAATATTGGCTGTCGGACGGTGTTAGCAGAATTTTTCTGTAACTTAACAGAGTTTTTTTTTTTGAATGCGTTGTTTGTTATAGCCGTTCTCTAAAAGTATATTTATTAATGATTAATATTATGCACGTATTCATATTGAATATATTGTATATATTTACAACATCTTTGCTTTACAATATGGTAAATATTTATTCCGTATTCTTTTGTTTTAATATACAAACATTCATATAAATTTTTTGTCTTTATACACAATACGTATTATTAATAATTGGATTATTGTATACTCAGCAAACCCCCTTAAGTGGCAGCATGAAACACTTCTTAAAATATTTACACACTCACTCACTCATACATCCTTTTGTATTGGATTTTTCTTCAATTTAATAAAATATACAAGAAAATATATTTTTGACTTCATTGATGGGAATAAAAGGATAGAGCACATTTCGTTTTTTTTTTTTGAATTTCAAAATCGTTGGGGTTGGAAAAGTTGCTTCGAGGGGTTGACTTGAAAATCGAAAAGTTGCTAACAAAGTATAAAAAAATCAGCTTAAAACTTTAGTCGTTGTTCGGATATTACTTACTAAAAAAAGTGTTTTTTTTTTTGTACATAAATTTTTTTTGTGTTTCTGTTTTTGCAACAAAAAAAAAAAATATTTTTAAATAATTTGTTGATGAAAATAAAACGTTATATTAACAGAGTACAGAAAATATGTGTATTTATACCCTACACTTGGCTCAGAGTATAATGAGTTTGTGCTGATGTTTGGAACTACCCGAATTATTGATCCTACACCCACCAACAAGTATACCGATCAGCTCAGAAATTCCGAGTCAGAATCACTGTTTAAGTCGATTTAGCGATGTCTTTTCGTCCCGCTATTCATGTTAATTTCTGCGCACGATACAGATGCACTTATCAACCGTTTTGACTGAAACCTTCTTTTGGTTCAATGCAGAAGACTATTTGGCATGTAATCGTATTTGGTATACACAAATAACTGATCCAAATTTTGAGGTGATCAGACCAATTCTTCTTGTCGTCCCCATACAAACCATCCTCCCGAAATTTACGTAAATCTCTAAATATTCATAAATATAGCAACTATTTGATTAAAATTTAGTTTGTAGTTGTTAAACAAGTACTTTGGAAACCAAAACAAATCTAAATATTATGAGACCATTTTTGGACTTACAGAGGAAGTATCTCAACCCTTATGAACCGATTTGCCTAAAACTTGAAATATATATAAAAGATACGATTTTAAGGTTGGAGTTTCTCGGCTTATCGGCCATTTCAGTGTTTCAAAATTTCGTTGTGGACCACCGTCAAAATTTCGATAACTCCCGAACTAACCGAAATATCCTCTAGAAAAAAAATACGTGTGAACTTAAATTTAATAAAGATTATTTCGTATTCATATTGACATCGTAGGTCTATGTCTTCATATAAATACCCCCAAAATTTACACATTTTCATGAAAAAAGTATTTAACGAAGCCAAACTTATACAAGGAAAGGCCACCGTTGGAAAGGCTTTAGAAAAACGTAAAAAAGGGCGTGGTCTTCTCATATGTAAACATCATATAGTTTCTTAGAAAGAAATTGCTGAAAGATCCAAAAAACGATTTTTTCACCATTTTTTGACCCATGTTTTGAACCCCTAAATCCTCGATATGGCCGATAAGCCGAGACACCCCAACCTTAGAATTGTCTCCTTTATATATATTTTACGTTTCATGAAAATCGGTACATAAGGGTTGAGATACTTCCCTTGTTAGTTCCCATATACCAATTTACCCCGATATTCTATTAAATCGGTCTATTGGCAACAAAAAAAAAGCCAATTCTACTTAAATAGGTTTGTGCGTGTTTTCTACACTAATTAAAGATCTAACGACAGATATACACACATAATTATTGGCTCACAATTTTCAATTAAATCTATTGATGAATAAAATTTAAATGAGTCAATCATTGTTTTGATTAAAATTATTGTGATTTTCTTTAACTGTCGAATTAAAAATTTTCAACATACCAGATTTTTTTCGCTTTAATTTATTTGAATAGATTAATTCAAAAATATACAAAACTAGCTGGCCCGGTCCGCGTTGCTGGCCCAAATAGAAGATCAGTGTTATATTTCATCTCGCTTCAAATATATAGCCTTGCAAAAAATGTAATGAATTTCTTGGCTTAGAAAAATTTGGGTGCGTGGTTTTAAAGACACGATTAGACAGAAAATCATCTTCAAATTATATTTTAGGAACTAAAAAAAAAATATTACCATGTCTTACAATTAGAATTTCCGAACTGTACAACTTTAAAACTTCTTTAGTATCATTACGAACAACATAAAAATAAATTACGCATATCCTTCGTTCTTATCGTGAGCTATTGTCTTGAGTTGAAACAAACCGTTATTGTTTTTTTTTAATTTTCCATTTTTCCGGTACACTTTTCTCATTTACATTTCCTTAAAAACCTAATAAGAACTATAATTAACATAAAAAAATTGGTACAGTCATTAGTAGTCGACATATTTAGACAAAAGTTTTCGTTAGAATTTGTGTCTCCGATTTTAGATGTATTAAAAAAGTCAGAGTGGACAATTTTTTTTTTTTTTTTAAACCTTAGTTGTACTATCACGAACGTCAACAAATACTACTAATAGCCAAATCGGCCCTGCCGTTCTTATATTTTAGATATATCGAAATAAATGTGGCCGTGAAAAATTTGTGTTTTCATTTAAACCTAAGTTGGACTATGACGAACATTTAAAAAAAAGTGTAGTCAAATCGTTCCAGCCATTCTCCAAATTAAAATATATCGAAAAAAGGACGCGTAAAGGTCAGCGTGATAAATTTGTTTTCCAAAAAAACCTAAGACGAACATTAAAAAAAAAAAATATTATCCACATCGGTCAGTTCTCAAATGATGCGATTACCAACGAACTACATTTGATTTTTATTTACATTTTATTGTTCAATATTTTATTTTTCTATAGATCAAATTTTATATATATCGAAAAAAAAGTTGGTGGACAACTTTTCTTACCGTAAAAACCTTATTTGAATTTTACCAATTCGGTCCATCCATTCAAATTTGGGCGTAGAAATGAAAATTGTTCTTTCCGAAAAACCTCAGTTGGACTATGACGAACATTAAAAACAAAATAAAGAACCAGCCATTTCATGATTTAAAATACATATATCGGGAAAAGTGAGAAAGTTGGCGTGGACAATTTTTCTTTCCATAAAAATCCTTTTCTATGTTCTTTTGATACATAGAAAAAAATGGGCGTGGGAAATTTTACTTTCCGTAAAAACCTTAGCCGAAGAGGGCGAATCAATTTCTTTTTTCGTAAAAACCAAAGTTGGAATGTGATAAAAATTCATTTTAAAAAAATAGTCAAATCGGTGCAGCCACTCTCAGATTTATGATAAATTGATAAAGTGGGCGTAAAAGTGGGCGTGCTCGATTTTTCTTTCAGTAAAAACTTAAATTTGATTACTATGAACATTTAAATAAAAAATTAACAAAATCGGTGCAGCCGTTTTCAGATTTTAGATAAATCAAAAAAAGAGGGCGTAAAAAAGGGCGTGGTCAATTTTTCTTTACGTAAAAACCTAAGTTGGACTATGACGAACATTTCAAAAAAAAAATTGTCCAAATCGGTAAAGCCGTTCTCAACTGATGCGGTTACCAACGAACGACAATTGATTTTTATTTATATATAGATAATCGGTTTTTACTTTTTTACTGTTGGCAACATATTGGAATGCAAAAAATATGCATTTTTTGATAATTTTGTCATAAGCTTACAACTCATTTGTTAAATCAATCAATATTTTGATTGACTATAAATAAAAAAGTTATCAATCTTTTAATCAATATCGAAAAATTATTTGATTGAAAAAATTTTCAATCAATCACATACAATTTGATGATTTGTATAACAATTTTTTTAATTGGAAGAATTTCAATCAAAAAATTATTTGAATCCGCCTTTTGTGTTGATTGAAATTCTTTTCAAATTTTTTCTGTGTATGCAATCGGTTCGTGTTTGGAGTTCTGAACCATTTTCCGGAAAGAACTGGTGTAGGGTATCATGTGGTCGGTCTTGATCGACTATTACTTTTTTACGTGTTTTAATTATCGTTATGTTTTTGCTTTTACAATTAAGTAAAAAAATTCAAAATTTCCGATTTCCATGTCTAAAAAGTAACCCAAAGATATTGCCCTATAGTTCCAATATTTTGTATTTCATAATTGTCATTGGTAAAGTATATATCAAGAAATATTTTTTAAATTTCAACTCAGTGAAACTGAAATAAATGTTATAAAAAACCGGCAGTTTTTGGAATTAAGAAAAACTGTAAATGCAGTTGTGTAAACAAGACCTTGAACCATCACTGAGCAATGTTTAAGGATTACCCCACTTTATCCGTAAAAGTTACAGAGGGTTAAAGTTGAAAAATCGATAAAAATGGCTTGAAATAATCCATAGTTTTTACATTATTTCGCTTCTTTTTTTAAGTTTTCCTTATATTTCAATCTTTTCCGGCATAACACAAAGTTAGTACATATAAGAGATTATTTTAATGTTGGTTTGATAGATGCTTCATCGCTTGGTAAGAAGTTATAAGACGGTTAAATTTTGAAACCAAAAATTAAGAGTTTTTAAATTTTCGAGGTTTTTTGATCAGGGATTTCGGCCCCCTCCATAAAATGAAAAAAGTTGAACTAGAGTTGGTAGCTGTTGTAATTCTTAACATTTTGGGATCAATCCCGTTAATGTGCCACGAATAGTTAAGGAGTTTCAGCAGATCAAAGTTCGCAAGAAAAAACGTAATTTTTTTAAAATACCAGTTTTTCGCGAGGCACATTCGCGGTTTCATTCAAAATTTGGTGGACTCTTGCGTAAACCGAGTTTTTTGTGAGTTTACATAAAAAAATCACTGGCGGGTTTATAAAAAATAAATTGCAAAAATTTTATGGCATTTTTGAAAATTGTGCGAAATTTGCAAATCTGTTTCCTATTTTTTTTAGTAGCAATTAATGCATCATGTTCATTTTAATACACCAAAAGACGTGCCTTAATGAGTAGAACTGATTTGCTTTTTGACTTTTTACTTTAAGCCATTCTGAGCGGAAAGCGCGATGATTTTATCTAAACCTGTTTTGATCTGGCACATCCAAGGCTTTACACGAAATCGGATGAAATTTTTTTTCAATGAAAGCCCACTTGATGTGTCATCATAAAATCACAGGCGGGTTAAAAAATTTTGATGCCCGAGTAAAAATAATCATATATGACAATATATAACTTGATGCAAACATAATAAATCATATATGATTATACATCGCGTGAGATATTTTCTAAATTTTTTAAATGCAGTCATATGTAGTTATATATAATTTAATCATGATTCGGATTAAAAGGTGCACGGTTTATATAATTATATAAAATTATATGAGGGTCAATACAAAATTTGATTTTTTGTATAATTTAACATAAAATTATATATAAGTTATTCTGTTCCATATAAAACTATATATGTTTCCAATTAACCAAAAATTTTCTAAGTTTTTTAGACAAAGTATAAGAAACTTTTCAAAATGTTCCTAAACATTTCTTTGTTAGGGTTATGTATATCACCTATCTGGTTCGAAGCGTACCCAAACATTTTTTTGTTTTAGAAAATTATATGTTTGGTGAATGTATCGTTGACCTGTGGTGTATCTCAACCCAAACCCAAAAACACCAGGATTTTATAAGTTTTTATGCAATTAGATCTAATTAGATCCACCAATATATGGGAATGTCTGGTCAAAACTCGGATGAAATCAAATCATATTTTATACAATTTGATCTTTTTTAATGCAAAAAGATCCACCATTATTCGGATCAAATTGCGTATAAATATATATTGTGTTACATATCATTATATATTGCATCATATAAAAATTTTTACTCGGGTGATTATAGATTTTTTGGACCATATTAAATTTTCTTGTTATAAAAAAGCATCACCGATTTTTTTTTTAACTACTGGTACAATGATACGATTTTCCGTGATTTTCTTCAGTAACACCAACGCGTATTGCCTAAAAATGTTATAAAAAATTGTGAAACTTTTCTTTTACCGCGAATTAATCGCGATTTTAGGCTCTTAGATATTTTTTTTTTAAATCGTTTGGTCATTAAAGGGTTAAATTTATATCATATATTTTAGAAGAAATGATATATCCTGGCATGTTTTTATAATGCATGCAACAAATGTGTAGAAAATAAAATCTTTAAAATATTTTTAAGATTTTTAAAACCGCTAAATCTTAAAACCGCCATAACTTTTGACCCCCTTGCGCGATTTAATTGACGCGAACGAATTTCTTATTCTTAAATAGCATCTAATATTTATGCCAACTTTCATCGATGTGCCATCAAAACAAAAATCACATCTTTTTTAACTCAAAATTTAAGTCTAAAACGGAACTCCTCATATAAGTTTTGCATTCCGTTTGTAAAATTTCAAAAAATTCTTTTTTGAAATTTAATTTTTTGTATTTTTTTTCTTTCAATACATTTGGAAAGATCAAATTTAATATTTTTACTTGTTTTGTGTTTATTTTGTCCCTAAACGGCAACTATTTCGACCCCGACGATTTAGAAATTAGAAAAAAAGGAAAATTTGCTCCACCCTAATGAATAATTTTAGTGTTTTTGTCTATATTTTTGATACCCTAACACATCATAGAGTTAAAGAGGTTTTCGTGTTAGTTTGTGATACAGAATGTACAAGTCAAAACTAAAATACACCCTTTTCAACTGAATTTTAAAATTGTCCAAATGAATTTTAGAATTTTTCAAATGAATTTAAAAATTGCCTACACATATTTGCCAATGTTTTTTTCAAATTGATCAAATGCGTTTTAAAATTATTCAAATACTAGCTGACCCAGTCCGCGTTGCTGGCCCAAATATATGATCAGTGTTATATTTCGTTTCGCTTCAAATATATAGCCCTGCAACATATGTAATGAATTTCTAGGTTTAGAAAAATTTGTGGGCCTGGTTTTAAAGACCCGATTAGGCAGATAATCTTCAAATTATATTTTAGGAAATAAAAAAAATTACCATGTCTTCGACTTTGGGAACTGTACAAATTTAAAACTTCTTTAGTATCATTACGAACAATACAAAAAATAAATTATGTATATCCTTCGTTCTTATCGTGAGGTATTCCCTTGTGTTCAAACAAACCTTTATAGTTTTCCAGAATTTTACATTTTCTTAAAGCAAATAATTATATAGACTATTACGAACATTTTAAACAAAAAAGTTTGCCAAATCGGTCCAGGCGTCCTCAAGTGTTGCAAATTTTAAGGATATTGAAAAATAGGGGCTTTGAAGTCGGGGAGTACAATAATTTGTTTAATAAAATTCTTACTTATTGTTAGACTATAATGATAATTAAAGAAAAAATTACCAACTCAGGCTAGTCGTTCTCCGATTTTAGATGTATTGAAAAAAGTGGGACTGGACAAAATAAAATTGGGCGTGAACATTTTTGTTTTTGTTTAAACCTATGTTAAACCTATGAACATTTAAAAAAAAGTTTAGTCAAATCGATCCAGCCGGTTTCCGATTTTAGACATATCGAAAAACGAATGCGTAAATGTGGGCGTGATTATTTTGTTTCTGAAAAAAGCTAAGTCGAGCATGTAAAAAAAATAAGACGATCATTTAAACAAATATTATCCAAATCAGTCAGTTCTTAAGTAAAGAGATTACCAACGAACTTCATTTGATTTTTATTTATATTTTATTTTTCTATAGAAAAAATTTTATATATATCGAAAGTAGAGTGGATGGACAACTTTTCTTACCGTAAAAACCTTATTTGAATTTAACCAACTCGGTCCATCCATTCAAAAGTAGGCGTAGAAATGAAAAATTGTTCTTTCTGAAAAGCCTAGTTGGACTATGACGAACATTAAAAACATAATAAGACAAATTGATCCAGTTCCATGATTTCAAATTTATATATCGGGAAAGTGAGCGTAATAGTAGGCTTGGACAATTTTTCTTTCCTTAAAAATATTTTGAGGTCTATAACTAAATCGGTCTATCCCTTATAGTTCTTTCGATACAAAGAAAAAAGTGGGCGTGGGAAATTTTACTATCCGTAAAAATGTTAGTTGAATTATTACGAATTTATTTTTTCGTAAAAATCAAAGTTGAAATATGATGAAAACTCATTAAAAAATATTTAGACAAATCATTCCAGCCATTCTCAGATTTAAGATAAATCGAAAAAGTGGACGTAAAAGTGTGCGTGGTCGATTTTTCTTTCAATAAAAACTTAAATTGGATTACTACGAACCTTTAAATAAAAAAATACCCAAATCGGTGCAGCCATTTTCCGATTTTAGATAAATTGCGAAAAGTGGGCATAAAAGTGGGCGTGGTCAATTTTTCTTTACGTAAAAACCTAAGTTGGACTATAACGAACATTTAAAAAAAAAAATTGTCCATATCGGTTCAGCCGTTCTCAACTGATGCGGTTACCAACGAACGACAATTGATTTTTATTTATATAGATATTTGAAAATTGTCCAAATGAATTTAATGATGCATTTGGAATACATTACACTAATCTTCAAAAATCAACTTTTTTTGCACAGATATTTTCTAAAGTATTTTGGCCTCATAAACTTGAATCTGTCAGCAGAAAAGTTGTATCAAATCGCCTTTTCGAGATATAGGCATATTAATTTTTTGTGGCCCAAGCCCTCAAAACCGAACATTTTTTTAATATTGGAAAAGTTTATGTTAAAGTTATTCATATTTTTTTTTCGAACTACAAATAAAACTACATAACTTTTGCAAGAAATCCGTATTTTTTTTTTTTATCAATTTTTTTGTTTTTTCGTCAAATTTTTTTTTTCATTATTTTTTTTTTTTTCCATTAATTTTTTTTTCATCAAAATTTTTTTTCATAAATTTTTTTTATCATATTTTTTTTCATTAATTTTTTGTCATCAAATTTTTTTATAAAATTTTTTATTATCAATTTTTTTCTCACCAAAAAATTTTTTTTTTCATCAATTTTTTTTACATCAAAAATATTCATCGAAATCTTTTTTCATAAACCTATTTTTTCACCAAAAATTTTGGGTTTATTAAATTTTTTTAACATAATTTTGTTTTTCGTGAAAAAAATTATTTTTTTTTACCAAAACTACTTTTTCACCAATTCTAAGCTTTTCGCATAAAAATTATCCATTTGTTTATCAAATGTACATAAAACAAGTGAGAGTGTTATATTTTTGGTGCCGAATCTTTTATACTCTCCAAAATGTAAAAACACTTTTTTGCACTTATTTTTGCACTCACTTACGATATGTACAGCTCTTTTGGTTTTTTAATGGGGTTTTGCATGGAATAGCAAAGTAATATAACATTATTTTTTTTAAAAAAAACTTTTCTTAGGCAAGTACACCCAAATCTTCCGCAAAACATTATCATGATTTAATGTTTTGGGCAAGAGTACAAAATTCGCAGGCATTTTTCGCATAAAAGTTGCTAATTTAACGTAGATTATGTAAAAAATATTCCAAATTTGTTTTAAAATGTTAAATTTTTTTTAAACAATATTATTCTGAAAAACATCAAAAATCACAACTTTTTTCTAAAAAAATTAAAACAATAATTTGTATTTTCATTGTTGTTTAGTCGTTCAAAAAAACTCAGAAAAATATGTTAGAAGCTTTCATATTCGGTCTTTATCAACTAAAATGTTCTTCCTTAATTTATTTTATTTTCCTTATTTATTGTATGTGTAGACGACAAGTGTCAGAAATTGTGTGAATAATATTCAAGGCTCATTATTTTATATGGATGTGTCTGACAAATGTTATTTCGTAGCTGCCTTTATTTTGTTTATTTAAATTATTGTCTAAAAACACTTGTTAAGCAAATATTTTTTTATTAATATAATAAAAACAAGTAGAAAAATTAAGTTCGACTTGGTCGAATCTCTGAATACCCTCCACAATGTCGTCTGATAGTAATTTTCAAAAAAAATTTTTAAAAAATTGCATCACAAATTTTTTATTAGAAATACATATATTATATTGAGTAAAACTTTTTTTTAATCAATCAAATTTTTTTGAGTGTAAAATTTTTTTGACTGTCAGCATTTTTTTGAGTGTGACATTTCATTTAAAAAAAAAAAAATTATGTATACATTTTTTTTTGAGTGTAACATTTTTTTAGTGTAAATATTTTTTTTAGTGTACAATGTCTTTGAGTAATAAAATTACTTTGTAAAATATTTTTGTTGTTTTATACCTATATGCAATACAAAAAAAAAATATTTCACATATTTCCCACTTTTTATTTTACTTCATTTGATTTTTTTTCCAAAAATTCTTACTATACACCGTTACATACAGTTACAATAACAAAACAATAACAAATATTTACTTGTCTAACAACTATACTGCACCCCACGACAAAAAAACAAACAACAACAAGTTTTAAAAAACTGGTATTTCACCATGCTTTTAAAACTTGTTTAACGAGTTTTCAACAGTTTAAGGTGAAACAAATCTAAAATTCAGTGCTTTGCTTATAACTTTTGAACCACTGAACCGATTTTGCTGAAATTCAAAACCAAATAGCTTTGGGGAACGACAAATATATATGCTAAGCTTCAGCCCCCTCAGAATTGTCTGTCGAAAGTTATAGTGGTTTTAATCTTGTAAATTCGAAAAATACCCTTGCCGAAATTTACTCTTTTGCTCATAACTTTTGAACCAATTGACAGATTTCGCTGGATTGAAATACCAACCTGACCCGGTAAATAGAGAACATATATGTCAAACTTCAGGAGCCTCCGGAAAGTCTTTCAAAAGTTAGCGTGTTTTCAACGGACAGACAGAATGACAGACGGACGGACGGACGGACGGACATCGCTAGATCGACTTAAAATCGATCAAGGATCATGAATATATATACTTTATGGGGTCCTAGACCAATATTTCGATGTGTTACAAACGGAATGACAAACTTATATATACCCTCTATCACTAGAGTGGAGGGTATAAAAATGTATCTGATACAAAAATGAAGAAACATTCATGTTTAAGTAGCTTTTTACATATTTAGATAAATTAGATTACACAACAATTTATGAATACAGAATTTTGACTACGTATCAAAATTAATTTAAATAAAATAATAAAATAATTTTATTAAGGCTGATTCTTATACCAAGCACCTTCAAGAAAATTATTTCAGAGAGCTGCTTGAATTAACTTTTAAATTTTCTTAAAAGAAAATTCACTTTTTTTTTTTTAACATACGATTCCTACAGTAGAATTAATGTTGAGAATTAAATGAAATTTTATTTAAAAATATTTAAAAAAAAAATAATAATAAAAAGACGTGTATTGTGGTAAATCGAAATTTATTCGTAATTTAAAAAATATAAGCATTGAACTCAATTTATTCACAAAAAAAAAAAAAAAAAAAATAATGCCAATCGGTTGTCCACTCTATGAAAAAATATTAAAAAATGTAGAATTCCGAATCGGAAAGTTCGATTTTGTATCAGACACATCCATTAAAAATAAAACACTGTGCAACGTTGCGTATGATTTACATTTTTTAAAAACAAACCACTGTGCAACATTGCGTATGATTGATATTCAAAGGAAATTACAAAATTAAGTATACGCCTATTATATAGTTTTCAAGTAATTACACTGTGCAACACGATTTTGTATCTTGCATGGGACCAAAAATGCCTGCGAACTTTGTACTCTTGCCCAAAACATTAAATCATGATAATGATTTTGCGGAAGATTTGGGTGTACTTGCCAAAGCAAACTTTTTTTAGAAAAAATAATGTTATACTACTTTGCTATTCCATGCAAAATAAGTTGAAATATCAGTCGAGGACCCCATTAAAAAACCAAAAGAGCTGTACATTTACAAAATTTTATGAAAAAAAAATTTTGATGAAAAAAAAAAAAATTGATGAAAAAAAAATTGATAAAAAAAATTTGATGAAAAAAAAATTGATGAAAAAAATTTGATAAAAAAAAATTATGAAAAAAAAAATTTGATGAAAAAAAAAAAATTATAAAAAAAAAAAATTTTGATGAAAAAAAAATTGATGAGAAAAAAAAATTAATGAAGAAAAAAATGAAAAAAAAAAAAATTTATGAAAAAAAAATTAATGAAACAAAAAATTTATAAAAAAATTGATAAAAAAATGATGAAAAAAAATTTGATGAAAAAAAATTAATGAATAAAAAAAATTTTATGAAAAAAATTTTGATGAAAAAAAAAATTGATGGAAAAAAAATTGTTTGAAAAAAAAAAATTATGAAAAAAAAAAAAAAAAATTTGATGAAAAAAAAAAATTATGAAAAAAAAAAATTATGAAAAAAAATTTTTTTTTGTTGAAAAATAATTATGTTACTTTTTATTCACCAGCTGGAGAAAAACGGGTTTATTCACCACGAGGTAATAAAATTTTTGTTTTTAAGAAAATGAAAATAGTAATTCTTGTTTTCTTTTTCGTTAATTGTTAGCTTATATAGTCAAACTGAGGTGGCGTCATGCACCTTTTTTGAAATTAGACACCAGCCTAAAAACATTATCATGTTAAAAAATTAAAATATACCTACAGTAGTGCAAAACCCCTGAAGGGTTTTAAAAACTTAGCTGGAGTTCTTTTTTTAAGGCCCACTGGTGTTTTTAAATTTTTTTCAAAGGCTTTTTCAATAAGTCAAAAAAAGTATTAAATCTATTTCTGAGGTAAATAATGTTAAAACATATCTTCAGTGACATTTGATGGCGGTTCTTTTCTTAAAATATATTAACCCTCTATCTCCCATTTTTTTTGGTCATTGTGATCCTTTTTCAAATTAACTCAAAACCCAATTTTGAAAAAGAGAGAAAAAAGAAAAGACAGAGAAGACAAATAAAAAAGGAAGAGAAGAAATTAAAAAAAGAAGAGAAGAAAGAAAAATGTATTTTTATGGGTCATTTTGGTCCTTTTTCAAATTAACCCGCAACATAATTTTGAAAAAGAAAGAAAAAAGAAGAAAAAAAAAAGATAGAGAAGACAAATAAAAAAGGAAGAGAGGGAATGGAAAAAGAAGAGAAGAAAAAAATAACCTTAAAAAATTTTCTGGGGGAAAAATTGTTCGGCTTTAAGAAAATATATATGCCAAATAATATGAATTCTGAATTCTTCCAAAGATTTTTGAATGGAAATCTAAAAATTATTTTAAAGAACATTTTTTTCAGAATTTAAAAAATTGTCGTAAGAAAAATCCTTTGACTATAAAAATTTTATTACTACAAATGTTTAGGTTTGTAGAATGACTTGTAGTCTAGAAAATGTTTAGCAAGCGATGTGCATCAAATCTAAAACTTACGTGAGTGACTTTTAAGTCAAAGTTATTCACGAATTTTCCAAACATGAAATTTTCCAATCATGCACATTCACATTCTCTCACACACACCCACAGTCGCGTAAGTTAATTTAATAGAACACGTGAACTCACACAAGCTTCACTCAAGCTAACACTTACAAACTTTTATTCATATAAAAATTAAAATTCAAAAAAATAACAAAATTTAAAAAAAAATTGGGTTTAGCAAAATTCTACAAAATTTGTTTGCTTTTTCGAGACAAAATTTTAATTGAGCCAAATTTAAAATTTCCCCCCCTTATTTTGTTATGAAAGAAAATATGGAGGGAAAATAAATCAAGCACACTCATGCGAAAAATCGACTCACGCACACTCACTAACGCAAAAAAAAATTCACTCACACACGCTCACAATCACGTGGGTAAAATTGACCTTCAGTTACACTTACATGTGTAACTCGTACTAATCTGCTCATACTCCCATCTCTAGTTCAAACTCCTACTGATTTGCCAATCTTCCTGGTAAATCCACGATCAAGTGTATATTTTTTTATAAATTTTTTTTTTTTATTGAAACCGTTTTTTTTTCATTTTTTCAATTCGCCAAAAATAATTGCATTTTAATTAATGCCTGTTAATTTTCTTATTCTCTCATTCATTAATACTAAATGTTTAAAATTTATTACAAATTTTCGGCTCTATTTCATTTCAACAAAGACCGTTTGCTAAAATAACAAAAAAAAAAAAAACAGCACATTCAATTTTTTATGTATTACACTGTTCGACAAATTGCAAATTTTGGCTGTACACTAAGGGTGGGATAGTGTTGTGTGAGATTTTAAGCAGTAGTATTTGGAATCGCTAGAACCCCTCATTTTGTGAGGTTCGTAAAAAAAGTGTATGAGCCAAAAAATGGGGGATGTCGGATAGGATCTAGGGGTCGCTCATCGGGGTCAAAGTTGGGCGTACATGGGAAAAAATCCACAAAAAGCCCCACAACTCCCATGGTTTTGCCCCTAGAGGGGTCAAATGTGAGAAAGGCCCTATTATTTTTTCGCCCCAAACACACTTGTCACATACACCTAAGCCGTATCTTCTCTCCTTAAGGGGGCTCCCATACAAAGGTTGAAAGTTAAAAAATATTTGCTCCTACCTCTCTAGCTGTCCTAGAAGTGACCCTAGAGGAATCAAATGTATGACCTATCCCCAACATTTTCTTAGAACATACCTACCCTCTATCTTCAACCGTTAGGGTGGTCCCCATACATTTTTTTTATTAAATCAGCTCCTACCGGTCCAACGGTGCTTCCTAGAGGGGTCATTAGCAAGACCGACCCCCATTTTTTTAGCCCCCAACATTTCATCTCAACATGCTAACTCCGTATCTCTAATTCCTAAGGGGTCTCCCACACAAAATGACATTTTTATAAAATTTGCTGCCACCGCTCTAACTGGCGCAGGGATAACCCTAGAGAATTTAAATGTATTACTCACCCCCAATATTTTTTCAGCCCCAACATTTTCCCCAAACAAACCTACCCCCTATTTTTAAGCCTTAAGGGGGTCCCCACACATTTTTTTTTATTTTTTTTATAAAATCAAAAGAAAGTTGCCCCCAATATTTGTTTTGCCCCAACATTTTCCCCAAACAAACCTACCCCTTATTTTTAAGTCTTAAGGGGGTTCCCACGCATTTTTTATACTTTTTGTATATAAAATCAGATCTTACCGATCCCATGGTGCCTCTCAGGAACGGGAAATGCAGACTGACCCCCAATAATTTTTGCCCCCTACTTTTTGTCCCAACATACCTACGTCGTATTTCCACTTTGTTAGGGTAATATTTGTTCCTCTCCATTACGGCACAACACGTTGTTATAGTCCTCTATTAATTTTACGCCTTTTTCGGCAGCGTCGTTGAAAACATATAATTGAAGTAATATTTGCAGCGCTTTCTGGTAGTCCTCACAATTTTCCCAAGTGGTTGGACCGGAACCAATGAAATTTGTTGTTAATCCGAAGCGTGCAAAAAATGTTGGTGTCTCTTATATTATAAGTTCTGGATTTACTTGTTTCGATTTCATGTTAATTATTTTCACACCTTCGAATCCAAAGCTAATTTAGAAATCCAAAGCTAATTTAGTCTTCTTTTAGCAAAAATAAAAAAGCAGACATTTCTAACAAAAAATGATAAGAGAATTTGAAAAAGGTCCTTAAAATGAGGATATCTTAAAATGCAGTTAATTTATTTTACTTATTTTTGTTTACCAGAATACCACAACTCTCATCTACAACATATATATATTTCAGAGTGGGTGCTCAAAGGACTTAATAGTAACATGGATTTTAAGAAACTTACTCTCGTTTTTTTATACCCTCCAACCACAGTATGGGGGCATACTCACTTTGTCATTCCGTTTGTAACGCATAAAAATATCGGTCGGGGACCCTATAAAGTATATATATTATTGATCTATGATCGATTCTAAGTCGTTCTATGAATGTCCGTCCGTCCGTCTGTATAAAACACGATTCAGTCCAAAATAAAAGAGCTAGACCCCTGAAAATTGGTCAGAATATGTATAATGTTCGTAGGCCGGTTAAGTTCGGAAATGGGCAAAATCGGGCCAGGGAACTGTGGCCGAAATCACTGATCTAGCGGCGTTTTAGTCAAAATTAAAAAATTAAAACTGAGAAATGTTTAGCACTGTATCGATTACCTATACTTTACAGAGAAAATTAACGTTTTCACTTTTGTTTTTCTCTTAATATTCGCACAGCTGTAAGCTGTCAAATATACATTTTCTGCAGCAAGTGTATTAAAGGAATTTGGGGCCTAATTACCCAGTGAGTTTTTCTTGATACTTTTAAGTCAATTGTTTACACATTTTGAGCCAAAAAGTTTTAATTGAAAGTAAAAGGTATGTTTTAACTAAAAAATAAATGTTTGTGGCCTGTCTGTATCTAGTTTATTATTAGTTCATTATAGGAGTTTACATTTGTGATATTAACTATAGTTTCATAGTCTGAAACTTTTGAAATTCGATCGTATTCGGTCCAATTCCCGTTTTGTTTATTATTTTGGGTTATTTTTGTTGTGACGTTTCAGTATGGCGTGCTAGTTCGCGCAAGTTGCTCGGTTTTTTAGGGTCCATCTGCTGTCCAAATAAACAGTATAAAGGCAATACAGACCACATTTTTCAATCGATTTGGCTGAAATTTGAAATTTAAGTTTCTTTTATTGCAAGAACAAAACCTATTAAATTTTGACAAAATCAATCCATGTTAACCCATAGCCCCCATGTAAATGTCCCCTTCAAGTTTGACTTAAATACCCCTAACAATAGTATTCAAGATATCCTCTTGAAATTCTACCATTAAATGTTTTTTATATTCATAAACAATCGCTCTAAATTTTAATGGAATCGGACCATTTTAATTTTTAGGCCTCATACAAACCACTCTCCCAATATTCACATAAATTTCCCAAAATACATAAAAATAAATAAATATTGTTTAAAAATTAATTCTTTTTAAATTTTATAATCGCAAATAAGCATTAGTCTTTATTATTTTACATTTCCGAATTAAGCGCCGCTAGATTGGACATTTCGGCCACTGTGCAGGGAGAAAAAAGTTCCCCCTTAACAAACTAAAAAAACCATTTAAAAAACGCCATTTTTATACCCTCAAACTACAGTATGGGGGTATACTCACTTTGTCATTCCGTGTGTAACGCATCGAAATATCGGTCGGGGAACCCATAAAGTATATATATTATTGATCAGTGATCGATTCTAAGACATTTTAGCGATGTCCGTCCGTCCGTCCGTCTGTCCGTCCGTCCGTCCGTCCGTCCGTCTGTAGTTAACACGATGCAATCCAAAATAAAAGAGCTAGGAATCTCAAGTTTGGCACAAATATGTCTTATGTTCCTAGGCAGGTTAAGTTCGGAAATTGGCCAAATCGGCCCAGGGGGAAAAAAGTTCCCCCTTGAAGAACTAAACCAACCTCTAAAAAAATACACGTTTTTACATGTTTTTTTTGTATTTTTGTTAAATAAACGAAACATTTGGTATATTTTTCGCGATGGGAAGGTGCTCTCAATGTGCCCCACCATGATTTTATAAACAAAAACCATTAAAATAATGAGAAAATGGTTTTACTAAATTGGCAAAAGCATAATAAATAAATTAGTTAACATTTATCGTGATGGGGAAAGTATCCCTCATCACCCCCACCAAGCCCCCCCCCACAAAAAAACGACCCTGGATTTTTTATATGTTTTTACATGTTGGAGGGTATCATAGATTCGGCATAGCCGAATTCAACACTCTCACTTGTTTTAATTATTTTCTATATTTTTTTTATCTATATAAATAAAAATCAATTGTCGTTCGTTGGTAACAGCATCAGTTGAGAACGGCTAGACCGATTTGGACAATTTTTTTTTTGAAATGTTCGTCATAGCCCAACTTAGGTTTTTACGTAAAGAAAAATTGACCACGCCCACTTTTACGCCCACTTTTTTGATTTATCTAAAATCGGAAAACGGCTTCACCGATTTGGGTAATTTTTTATTTAAATGTTCGTAATAATCCAATTTAAGTTTGTACTGAAAGGAAAATCGACCATGCCCACTTTTACGTCCACTTTTTCAATTTATTATAAATCTGAGAATGTCTGGACCAATTTGACAATTTTTTTTTAAATGCATTTTCATCATATTCCAACTTTGGTTTTTACAAAAAAAAAATATTCCACTCCCACTTTGGCTAATTTTTGTTGAAAATGTTCGTCATAATTCAACTGAAATTTTTATGGGTAGTAGAATTTCCCACGTCCACTTTTTGCTATGTATCGAAAGAACTAAGACGGCTAGACCGATTTGGTTATAGCCCGCAAAAGATTTTTAAGGACAGAAAAATTGTGCACACCGCTCACTTTTCCCGATATATATCATGGAATGGGTGGATCAATTTATATAATTTTGTTTTTAATGTTCGTCATAGTCCAGCAAAGGTTTTTCGGAAAGAACAATTTTACACTTCTATGCCCACTTTTGAATGGATGGGCCGAGTTAGTTAAATTCAAATAAGGTTTTACGTTAAGATAAGTTGTCCACCCTCTCCTTTTTTTCGATATATATAAAATTTACTCCAGAGAAAAATAAAATATAGAATAATAAAATATAAATAAAAATCATATGAAGTTCGTTGGTAATCGCATCACTTGAGAACTGACCGATTGATAATATTTTTCTTTAAGTTCGTCTTATTTTTTTAATGTTTTTCTTTGGTTTTTTCGGAAAAAAAATTAATCACGCCCACTTTTTCGCCTCCTTTTTTCGATATATCTGAAATAGGAGAACGGCTGGACTTAACTTTTTTTTAAATTTTCGTCATAGTCCAATTTAGGTTAAAACGGAAATAAAATTTGTTCACGCCACTTTTATATCGATATATCTAAAATAGTAGAACGGCAGGGCCGATTTGGCTATTAGTAGTATTTGTTGACGTTCGTGATAGTACAACTAAGGTTTTTACGGAAAGATAAATTGTCCACTCCCACATCGAAGAAAGACTGGCCTGATTTGTTAAATTTTTTCTTTAATGATCATTATAGTCCAAGTAAGGATTTTGAAATAATTATTGGCCTTGGCCTCCCCCACTTAAAAGCCCACATTTTTCAACATCCTTAAGATTTGCAACACTTGAGAACGCCTGGGCCGATGTGGCTAATTGGTTTAAATGTTTGTAATGTTCCATATAATTGTTTGGAAAGAAAAATTGTCCTCGGCCACTTTTTTTGGATATATCTAAAATTCGTTTTTACTCTAATTCGATCTATTAAAAAAAATATTTCTTAATATATTCCGCTTAAACTTGGTAAAAATGATTTTAAATCCTTTGGGATTTTTACCATATGTACAATTTTAACTTACCACACAAATCTAACGCCTACTTTTGTCTAAATATGTCGACTACTAATGACCGGACTGATTTTTTTATGTTGATTATAGTTTTAATTTAAGGAAATTTAAATGAGAAGTGTTCCGAAAAAATGAAAAATTCGGGAAAACTATAAAGATTTGTTTGAACTCAAGACGATAAGATAAGGAATATGCGTAATTTATTTTTGTGTTGTTCGTAATGATACTAAAGAAGTTTTGAATTTGTACAGTACGCAAAGTCGAAGACATGGGTATTTTTTTTTTAGCTCCTAAAATATAATTTGAAGATGATTATCTGCCTAATCGGGTCTTTAAAACCACGCCTACAATTTTTTCTAAGCCAAGAAATTCATTACCCTTTTTTGCAGGGCTTTATATTTGAAGCGATACGAAATATAACACTGATCTAATATTTGGGCCAGCAACGCGGACCGGGCCAGCTAGTTTTTAAATAAAATTGTATTTGTTGCAACAGTAAATAATGAATATTACCAAATAAATGAGAACTATAAATAAAATTAACATTAATTACACTGTACAACACTAATTGTATCTTAGACACTTAAAAAAAATAAGTAGACTGACAATATACCAAAAACGGCGTTTTGGTCCATGCAAAGATTTTTGTAATTTTACAAGATTTTTATACCCTCCAACGACAGTATGGAGGTATACTCACTTTGTCATTCCGTGTGTAACACATCGAAATATCGGTCGGGGACCCCAAAAAAGTATATATAATATTGATTAACGATAGAATCTAAGACATTCCAGCTATGTACGTCCGTCCGTCCGTCTGTAGAAATAACGATGCAGTCCAAACTAAAAGAGCTAGACCCCTGAAATTAGGCAAGAATATCTCTTATGTTACTGGTAAGTTTAAGTTCGAAGATGGGAAAAATCGGAAAAGGGGGAAAAAAGTTCCCCTTTGAAGAACTAAACCGACACCTGAAAAATACGATATTTTTACGAGTTCATTTTAATTTTTGCTTAACAAATGTAACATTTGTATGCCATATTATGTTCATATACCTGCGCTTGGACCAAGGGGGTGAGAAAATTCGATTTTTCAGGCCGCCCCCCTTTGGGGGCGTGGTTATAGAAATTAATTAAAATAACGATAAAAATTTATTATTTAAGCGTAAATATCATAAACCAATAATTTGTAAACATATTAAGCGGGGGTACAGGTGTCCCTCACCAACTCCACCGCCCCACCCCCAAAAAAAAAGACGCCCATGCGATATTTTTTTTTAATTTTAAACGTGTTGGAGGGTATAAAAGATTCGGCACAGCCGAATTTAATACTCTTACTTGTTTAAAATAAGATTGTAAATTTACAACTTTTTCAGCAAAATTTTTAAAATTACAAGAAAAACTGTAAAATTAGAAAAAAAATGCAATTTTCGATCGAACATTATTTGTTAAAAAAACAAGGAAAACTGTCCAATATTGGTAAAATGGGATTACGAGACTTCTTCTAGTAAAAGTAAGTTTTTTTTTGTGTGTCTAGGGGTGGTTGCGAAATTGATTAATTTTAATTTCGTTTTTATATCGAGAAGATCGGAGGTACATTACTCATTACGTAAAAAAAAATTTTTTTGAAGAAATTTTCAAGTTTAGTGGTCCATTTTCGTTGTAAACTAGTGTTTTTTACCAGATTGTGTTTCACTCATTATAAATAACCCAAGTAATCATGTCGACAATGGATGAGATACAAACTATGAAATGTTAATGATACTGATGTCGATGATGCTGGTGGCAATGTTACTGTTCAAGTTTTCAGATGATGGGTCGTTTTACTAAAGCTGCAACTATAAGTATAAAAACAATAACAAAAATTATTTATAATCCCGGGTAAAAAAGAAATATATAAAGAAAAAGTTATAGAAAAAGTTTCAGATTCTGAGACATTTTTCTTATAGAAAAAGTCTCAGATTCTGAGACATTTTTCTTATAGAAAAAGTCTCAGATTCTGAGACATTTTTCTTATAGAAAAAGTCTCTGATTCTGAGACATTTTTCTTAAAGAAAAAGTCTCAGATTCTGAGACATTTTTCTTAAAGAAAAAGTCCAGATTCTGAGACATTTTTCTTATAGAAAAAGTCTCAGATTCTGAGACATTTTTCTTATAGAAAATCTCTCAGATTCTGAGACATTTTTCTTATAGAAAAAGTCTCAGATTCTGAGACATTTTTCTTATAGAAAAAGTCTCCGATTCTGAGACATTTTTCTTATAGAAAAAGTCTCAGATTCTGAGACATTTTTCTTATAGAAAAAGTCTCAGATTCTGAGACATTTTTCTTATATATTTTTCTTATATTCTTATTTCTGAGACATTTTTCTATGAGACATTTTTCTTATAGAAAAAGTCTCAGATTCTGAGACATTTTTCTTATAGAAAAAGTCTCAGATTCTGAGACTTTTTTCTTATAGAAAAAGTCTCAGATTCTGAGACTTTTTTCTTATAGAAAAAGTCTCAGATTCTGAGACATTTTTCTTATAGAAAAAGTCTCAGATTCTGAGACATTTTTCTTATAGAAAAAGTCTCAGATTCTGAGACATTTTTCTTATAGAAAAAGTCTCAGATTCTGAGACATTTTTCTTATAGAAAAAGTCTCAGATTCTGAGACATTTTTCTTATA